>JAXCMG010000019.1:26856154-26873076 GCA_034642415.1 Podarcis siculus | reverse complement strand
TTATTATTATTATTATTATTATTATTATTATTATTATTATTATTATTTCCAATAAGAACATCCAATTAACATATCAAATCCAATTTTAAAAAAACCTTTTAAAAAAAAGTCCAATTGTAATCTTGGACTTCCAAATTGTAATCTTAATTTTTTTGACTTCCCACGGTCTGAATTCCAAAGCATTTCCCACCTCGTAGTCCTGCCTCTCATCATGCCACATATTATTCTCGTCCAATGTGCCCAACTTTGCTGGTTACCAGACCCTTTTCTCACCTCTTGTCTCTCTTTCGCCCGGCAGACGACCCTGATGCAACGATGCTTCGCAGCGTGGGGCACAATTCGGCCCCCCGGCTCTGCAGCCCCTTCACCTTCGTCTTCCTCCTGCTGCCACTGCTGATGCCGCAGGGGCCCTGATGGCACCCAGTTCCCCAGCTTGAAGCCATCAGCAAAGGGGGCAGCGCCTGTTCTGTTGCTGCCACACACACCCCCAACACAGTGTGGTGTGGGGGACATGAGTCTCCATGCGCCTGCAATGCCTCCGTGTGATGCAGCGGTGCACCAGTCAGTTTTAGCAGGCTGAGCGCCAGGATCAAATCGCTGGCAGCCCTACGAGGAATGTGGCTGGTGGGGTCTGGGACTGGTGAGGGGTCTTGTGGACAGATACCTCCCTCCAGCAGGCAAACATGGACCAGATGGGGACTCTCTTTGGCTCCCCAGCGGCAAACAAGGTTTGGACGGATCCGGCCCTGCCACAAAGGTTGTGGCGCTGAGTTTCCTGCGGGCAGGAATGCCACCTTGTATCGCGCCCTGTTGGTGGTGCTTGTGGACTTTTGGGCACACCATGAAACTGGAAACACACAGTTACTTTGGGACGATGTACAGTGCAAAAATATATATGTGACTATCAAACAGGCAGGCCCTGGAATTTTTGGAGTGGGGAGGAATCCCCTGTTTTGTGTGCCCCGCTTTGACGACGACTCTTCCCCCTGCCTGCGCCCAGAGTTCAGAAGACCGATGCCTTGTACCTGAAAGGATCAAACTGGAGACCAGTCGTGTTGAGGATGTGATAGATCAGACTGAAGGGGTTCACCTGGTCCAGCATCCTGCTTCTGACAGTGGTCAGCCATTTATCTCCAGGAAGCACTACCAGTCCTCCCCGTGATGCTTAGCCCTGGCTACCATCAGCTTCTGGTATACTGCCCCTGCCCAGGGAGGTTTCATTTTCAAGTTTGGCAGGATGGCAAACATTTTGTGTCTTGTGTATGCAAACCTGTTGAGGACAGCAAAGGGCAATGCCCCTGTTTGGCACAGGGTGATATTCAATCACAAGGACAGAGAAATGAACAGACTGCAAAAAAATATATATATTTCTGTGTGCGGAGGGGAAGGGGAGATAATGTTGTAGAGCTTTTTACCTCTGTAATATATATATATCTATTTTTATACTGAATAAATAACTCCAGAAGAAACATGCTACATCAGTGTTTGTGCTCTGCCTCGGTGTCGATCCGTATGAACTTGCAGGTCACCTCTGGTGTAGGGGTGGGGCCTGGTGGTGTAATTGACTGTTTTTTGTGGGAAATGGGCTATTTGCAGAGTCTGAGTGGCAGAGACTCCGTTTGGGCTTTGAATATTTTGGAGACACTTTTCCTCCTACAGATCCTCTTTGTATATCTACTACTCTCAGGTGTTCAGGGTGTCATGGTGGGGGAAATAACTTTGTCCATGGCAGCACCTATGTCATGGGTAGGCAAACTAGGGGCCAGATCCGGCCCAGTTGCCTTCTCAATCTGGCCCGTGGATGGTCCAGTAATTGGTGTCTTTTTACATGAGTAGAATGTGTGCTTTTATTTAAAATGCATCTCTGAGTTATTTGTGGGGCATAGGAATTCGTTCATTTTTTATTTTATTTTTCAAAATATAATCTGGCCCCCCACAAGGTCTGAGGAACAGTGGACCGGCCCCCTGCTGAAAAAGTTTGCTGACCCCTGAAAGTTGTGGAGTTTCCACAGAGATGTGTCCACCACCTTCATTACAAAGTGTCAGTCCTTTGCGGAAGATGCACTCCTGCCTTTGAGACCAGATACATATTTTCAGACCCACCCTCTTACCTTGATTGTAATCTGTTTTAAACTGATTTTTAATGCGGTTTTTTATTATTACTGGAACCAGCTCCCTGGAACCTGATGGTGAAGGGGCGGCTAAGAGATTGAAGTGATACTTATTATTTAGTTAGTTATTTGAGTCATTAATGCACTGCTTAAGTATCTGCATTTCTAAGCAGAGTGTGTAAAAATAAATATTGCAGAAAACAAGAAGATTTTTTAAAAATTATCATATAAATGAGCACCACCTTAACATGCCTGCTGGAACAAGGAAAATTGTAGCAACAGAAGAATAGCAAAAACCTACAAGTCAGACTAGTCAGGCTTCCTCAACCTCGGCCCTCCAGATGTTTTTGGCCTCCATGATCCCTAGCTAGCAGGACCAATTGTCAGGGATGCTGGGCACTGTAGTCTCAAAATATTTGGCAGGCCAAGGTTGAGGAAGCCTGGGCTAGTTTTTGCTGTTAAATATTCTGTCACCTGAATTTTTACTTTTTCCTTAGAAAACCCAGGGAAGTAGGACAAAATGTCAAATGTTGAGACTTGGGGAATTTTACTGATCTTTTAAGATTGCTTTGCTACTTTTGTAGATACTTTTGGGACAATGTGTATCATTTGATGCCCTCCACCTTCCCTTGGACATGCTACAAAGGCTGCTTTTTGGTATTTCTACATGTTTTTTTTTTATTATTAATTTTGTCAATGAGGCCATTTAACCTTTCTTTTCCATAAAGCAGCTGAGCGTTGTTTCCATTTTACGGACCAGAGACCTGGTGAATGATTAACGTCGCAAGTTGATGCTAATCAGGGACTGGTTTAAAACCAGAGTATTCGTTGATTCCAATCTCTCTGCTACATTGCACTAGCAAGTGGGGGCGTGTGGATATGAGAACTCTCTGCTTTCATTTTAAACAACCCCCTGCCAAGATTCTAGTCCTTAAGGGCTGCACAAATCCACTTGACAGTGTGTGGACTATGTTTCTAAAAACCCCAGACGGAGGAGTTGCTGAATAAAGACTTCCAGTGATCAGAGAGGGTGAGAGTTTCGCACTTCTGTTGTGAGCAGCAGCAGCAAGTTAACTTGGTTTTCAAAGGAGTGAGAAAATAATGGAAATGTGTGACATCTGGGCACCTGCATTGAGTTTGCTTAGTTCCAGAACAGTTCTGCAAAAATTACATTGCTTTACATTCGTTTTTAATACATATGTACTAGGTAAAGGTAAAGGGACCCCTGACCATTAAGTACAGTCGCGGACGACTCTGGGGTTGCGGTGCTCATCTTGCTTTACTGGCTAAGGGAGCCGGCGCCGGAGCGGTACCTATTTATCTACAAGGCTCTGTGGTTTAGACCACTGCACCACCCGCATCCCGCTGTACAGTGGTACCTCGGGTTAAGTACTTAATTTGTTCCGGAGGTCCGTATTTAATGTAAAACTGTTCTTAACCTGAAGCACCACTTTAGCTAATGGGGCCTCCTGCTGCCACTGTGCTGCCAGAGCACGATTTCTGTTCTCATCCTGAAGCAAAGTTCTTAACCTGAAGCACTATTTCTGGGTTAGTGGAGTCTAACCTGAAGCGTATGTAACCCAAGGTACCACTGTACTGGCAATTGTTAAAGGGTAAATCGTTGAAGGCATCAGCTCCTTGCCCCATGGAGCTTACAATCACAAATTTACCCCAGGGTAGGATGGAAGTGAGAGAAAATTTGGGGAAGATTCAGTTAAAATATACTGTACTTAGTTTTGCCTTTTAGTAAGGGACAAGGACTAAGATGGGAGCAGGCTCAGGGGCCAAATGTACCTCTAGCCCTGAATATTGGGCCCTCAAGATTTTCCCCAGGTCATGCCCATTCCTGAGCCACACCCCTTACCAGCCCTGCTACATACCTTGCTTGAGTGTCTGCCCATCTGGAATGTGTCTTGGAGCTCGGATCATGCCTTTTCCTTGCCTGGGTGGAGGATAGAGAAGGGCGTGTGAGAAACTAGCCTACTTTGCAAAGGTAAAACGTAAGAGTCATTTCCCCCACCCACCACTTCCACAGGCATGTGGCCCCCGGAAGCTTCCCCAGACAGGAATTTGGCCCTTGGGGTGAAAACAGTTTCCCGTTGCCGGACCAAGATAGTTGCGCCCAAAGGTTTTTAGGGGAGAAGGGTTTGGAGGAGGCTTTTGAGACAAAAAACGGTAGGGATGATCACAGACTGATTCTCTGCCATGTACCTCTCAGGGAAACCTGTAGAAAGGTGAAAATGTAATTGGTTTGTTGATGATGCATCAGCAGCAGGGGGCTTATCCGACGGGCGCAAGTCATGGAAGCAATTTGTCTGGTGCTGTGGACTTGTCTGTGTTTTGTTGTTGTGGTGCATTCAGAGTCGGGGAAAGTGACCTGGCCCAGACAGGCGGCTGTTACTCAGCTGAACCACAGCGGCTGCTTTTGTGGTCTTTGTCAAAAGTTGGTTTTAGGGTCACTGTTTTCTTGCGCTTCCTTTGGTTTTGTTTCGTTAGCTGGAATACAATTCCTTTCCCATATCTCCGTCACATCAGGGAGAGGCTGATGATTCGCAGGCTCAGACGGGTGTGAGACAGATCATCTGTGGTCTGATCTTGTGACTTCTGTTTTTATCTTCTGCGCTTTAAAGCAGACTGGGGCTGCAGACACACCATACTTTTAAAGCACAGCCCTGCCTCAAGAACCCTGGGAACTCTTAATTCACCCCTCGCAGAACTACAATTCCCAACAGCACCCTTAACAAACCACAGTGTGTTAATCATGGAGGGTTTGCTTGTTTATTATATTTATAAACCTCCACCTTTGTCCAAGGAGCTTAAGGTGGCAACATATAGTTTTCCCCCTCCCAATTTTATCTTCACAACAGCCCTGTGAGGTAGGTTAGGCTGAAAGATGTTGACTAGCCCAAGCCCATCCATTAAGCTTCATGCCCGAGTAGGGATTTGCACCCATAGTGTGACAATCTCTAAGCACTACATACACATCATAGATTTAAAGCACATTATTAAGCTCAAAGAATCCCGAGAACTGTAGTTTCCCCCCGCAATGCTACAGTTCCCAGCATCCTTTTAAAAAACTACAGTTCCCATTATTCTTTGTGGAAGGGAAGGCGCTTTAAATGTGTGTTGTGTCTGCAGCTGGAAGAAGGGAAGGGAGGTGCTGATTTTCATGGAAGCAGTAGCAGTCACAGGCTGTTGAAATAACCTGGAGGGAAAGGATTTGCACCCCCTCAAAATAAAGCCCCTTAATGTCCCTGCCCTAAAGTAGGGTGAAATTAACAGCAGGGGATCTGACTGCACTTTGCTTGACAAGGCCTAGTGCAGGAGGTGAGGCCTGTTAGTAGTAGGTTGTGCGGGGATTGTATGGACTCGGGGCACAGAGCCCCCTATAGGTATGGAAAGGTATTGAGACAGCAATATCGGTCCTGGCCATTGGCTGCCCTGTCAGCATGAAGCCTCGGGATTGGCTGGGAGTTGTTATAAAACTCTTCAGGCCTCCTCCCCATATTCCACGGAGGAATCTCTGGGAGTTGATGTGGTGTCTGGCAAGGGCCACATTCACACCATACATTTAAAGCACTACAATACCACTTTAAACAGCCATGGCTCCCCCCCATGAATTCTGGGAGTTGTAGTTTAAGGGTGCTGAGAGTTGCTATGAGATCCCTCTTCTCCCCAAGCTGTAATTCCCAGAGTTCCCTGGGAAGAGGGATTGATTGCTAAGCCACTTTGCAAACTGTTGCTCTGGGAGGGGAATCCTAACAATTCTCAGCACCCTTAACAAACTACAGCTTAAAATGTACAGTGTGAAGGTAGCCAAGGACATTATTGGGTGGGGCAAGACCTGGGTTCAAATCCCTGCTCTGCCATGTACTTCAGACCCTCCAAGTGTCCCTGTTTTCCAGGGGCAGTCCGGATTTACAGAAGCCGTCCCAGTTTCTCATTTGATCCCAGAATGTCCCGCTTTTCCTTAAGATGTCCCTATTTTCATCGGATAAATGTTGGAGGGTCTGGTACCTCACCATGTGACCTTGAGCCAAATGTTCTTTCTCAACTGAACCTCACAGGGTTGTCGTGAGGCTCAAATGGTGGCCAGGGGAAGAGCCATATGTATAGCCTTGTTCTCTGTGGATAGATGAAATTGGAAAGTCGTTGGTACTTGTAAAATCCCTTTTTTTGCTCCAAAGGTGTTTGCCTTTGTACCAACACACACACACACCCCATTGCATGTTGCTCAAAGCTTTTTGTTCACTTAACCACACGCTGTACACCTTTGGAGTGAAGAAAGACATGACCTTTCAAAATGGATTGGAACTGGTTTTGAAAAACCTATGTTGTTTGCAGGGGTTCAGGTCTGCAACCAGACCACCTCTGCCACGCTTGCAAATGTTCCATCCATCTGTCCTGCAGAGCTTTCAGAAGCTGCCTTGTGCTTATAGCAAGCTGATCGCACTCAATTTCTATTTTTATATATCATGTCTGAAATGTGTCAGGCCTCCTGCTCGGCCCTCTGGGTTTCAGAGTCTTTTGAAACTTAGGAATGCTTTAGCTCACAGATGAACCTCTTTGCACAGCTAAAAGTCCTGTGGCACCAGGGGGGAAAAACTTAAGCAGGTGGTGATGGCACAAAAGAAAATAGATTGTAGACTAGTCGAATCCGCTTTGTCAAATGCTCGCCTTTGGCAGGCAATTTTATATATTTGGGTGTAAAGTAGAGGGGGGTTTGTAAGCCGTGAGGTTAAAAGGAAATAACAAAGGTGAAAATACAGAATGAGAGCTTGCTGGGATACAGCCAGTGACCCATCTAGTTCAGCATCCTGTGGTGAGCGTGGCCAGAAACAAAAGTGGGTAGAGCAAATAATTTAAATTTTACCTTGCTACCGTAGGCTAGATTTCATGTGTGTGCACATCTCCCTCCAGAGAAACAAATGTATAAAAATGGTTCAAGGACATGATATGGCCAGGAAAAAGCACTCGATAAAAGCAGGGCGTGTTTCTGTGAGAGGTGTGGCCTTGGTGAATGTCCTGAGGGCCAGATAAGAGAGGCTTAAGGGTAAAGGGACCCCTGACCATTAGGTCCAGTCGTGGCTGACTCTGGGGTTGCGGTGCTCATCTCGCTTTATTGGCCGAGGGAGCCAGCGTACAGCTTCCGGGTCATGTGGCCGGCATGACTAAGCCGCTTCTGGTGAACCAGAGCAGTGCACAGAAACGCCGTTTAGCTTCCCGCTGGAGCGGTACCTATTTATCTACTTTCACTTTGTGCTTTTGAACTGCTAGGTTGGCAGGAGCTGGGACCAAGCAACGGGAGCTCACCCCATCGTGGGGATTCGAACCACCGACCTTCTGATCGGCAAGTCCTAGGCTCTGTGGTTTAACACACAGCGCCACCCGCATCCCCAAGAGAGGCTTAGAGGGCCGCATTTGGTCCCAGGGCCTAAGATTCCCCACTCTGGTCTTCATAAAATGAAACATTCTACTTCTGTCCTGCCCCACCCCCCCAAAGAAATTATCCAAATAGCAAATAGGAACAGCTGGAACATTTGGAAAGCCGTCTCCCTTTTCAACTGCCTGGAACGTCCCTCCTGCCTTCCGCAGATGAGGCCCTCTGAGCTGGAGCTGTTGACCTTCGCTGCCCTGCCCGCTGGGGTTCTTTTGATTAGCTAATTAATTAACTGGCTTTACAAAGGGAGGAAAATTACCCCGGGGAGGGGTGGGGAAAGAAAATTAGCAAAGAGGGCGATGGGTTGGAGGCGAGAGTAAGCCGTGCTTATTGAAATGCCTCTAGGCTGGGTTTCTCCAGAAGAGAGGATGTATGGAAGCTACAACCCCGCTTGCCAGTTTAAAATAAGGCAGGCACGTCCAACTCCCAGTATAAAAATATAACTCCCAGTATAACACTCCCAGTATAAAACTCCCACGTCTAACTCCCAGTATAAAAATATAACTCCCAGTATAAACATACTGGCTTGTGATCTACCCATTGTCAGTACCAGGATTTGTTGAGCTTTTCTGGGGGGGGCCACCTGGGGGGGCCATCGACCAGGGACAACCCCATGATGGACCAGTAGATCGCAATCGACCGGTTGGACATGCCTGAAATAAGGCTTTGGTCCTATGGTACCACTTTGAACCGCCATGGCTTCCCCCAATGAATCCTGGGAGCTGCGGTTTGCATGGGGTACCGAGAGTTGTGAGGTGATCGCTGTCCTCCCAAAGCTACAATTCCCAGAGTTCCCTGGGAAGAGGGGTTGATTGGGTTAACTGTTCCTGGGAATTGTAGTTTCTTGAGGGACCTCAACATTTCCTCTCCCAGAGCTACAATTCCCAGAGTGGTTTAATAATCAATCCCTCTTCTATGGGGAACTCAGGGAACTGTGGCTCAGGGAAGGGAAATAGGGTGGACTCTGTACAGCTTTCAGGACCCCTAACAAATGACAGCTTCCAGAGCTGTCTTCTTTGAGGGGAAACCATGACGCTTAAAAGTGTTATCACAGTGCTTTAAACGTTCTTGCTGCTGTTTTATTATTATATGCCTCCCATCTCACTGGGTTGCCCCAGCCACTCTGGTTCCCAACAAAATATTAAGAACGCAATAAACCACCAACCATGAAAAAACTTCCCTTTACATGTATGGTGTGAATGTGACCTAAGGCAGAGGAATTTGAATTTTCTAGTTATGTGATTGACTCCCCTACTGAAAAGGGTCAGTCCGGAGGTGCCCAGCTGAGTCTGGCTAATCTCAGCGCTCTTTATCCTGGGAGCTTTTACCAAAACTGTTGCTATCTCTGCGTGGGATGCTGACAAGTCCAGGTGGCCTAATGAAAGTCGATTTGGTGCTCCTACGCAACAGATCTGCTTCCCAAAACAATTGGACTTCTGGCAAGAACAAAAGTGGCTGGGAAGAATGCACTGGAAAGGTGGGAAAACACTTGCTTGAGGCAGCTAATGACTCCTGCAAATAAATCTGCATGGATTCTCAGCAAACAGTTTGTCATGGTCTCACTTCCCCACAAACTCTGTGCAGGCAAATGCTTGAGAAAGAAGGTAATCTGGAAGCCTCTTTTCTGGATCTGGGAAACGGTTGTGTAGCTCAGTGGGTAGAGCATCTGCTTTGCATGCAGAAGGTTGCAATTTCAGTCATCAGTATCTCCAGGTAGTATTCAGAAAGTCTCCTGCTGAGGCCGTTGAGTTGCTGTATTCTGAAGAGCAAAAAAAAAAAAAAAAAGAGGACTCTTTTATGGCCATTCAAAGCAAATAAATTCAACTTGTCTCAAATTTTACCCCTCAAAAAGAGGACACATGTTTTTCTAAGTTTCTCATTCTTCAAATCTTAAATTCAGACCTCCACATCCCACAGCAATTTTTTTTAAAAAAATTATCATTAAAATTCATCCGCAGTTAGTGCAAATTTCTCCCAATAAACACATTTTTATATGTACAGTGGTACCTCGAGTTAAGTACTTAATTCGTTCTGGAGGTCTGCTCTTAACCTGAAACTGTTCTTAACCTGAAGCACCACTTTAGCTAATGGGGCCTCCAGCTGCCACCACACCGCCGGAGCATGATTTCTGTTCTCATTCTGAAGCAAAGTTCTTAACCTGAGGTACTATTTCTGGGTTAGCGGAGTCTGTAACCTGAAGCGTATGTAACCTGAGGTACCACTGTAAAGGTAAAGGTAAAGGTACCCCTGCCCGTACGGGCCAGTCTTGACAGACTCTGGGGTTGGTGCGCCCATCTCACTCTAGAGGCCGGGGGCCAGCGCTGTCCGGAGACACTTCCGGGTCACATGGCCAGTGTGACAAAGCTGCATCTGGCGAGCTAGAGCCGCACACGGAAACGCCGTTTACCTTCCCGCTAGAAAGCGGTCCCTATTTATCTACTTGCACGCGGGGGTGCTTTCGAACTGCTAGGTTGGCAGGCGCTGGGACCGAGCAACGGGAGCGCACCCCGCCGCGGGGATTCGAACCGCCGACCTTTCGATCGGCAAGCCCTAGGCGCTGAGGCTTTTACCCACAGCGCCACCCGCGTCCCTACAGAGGTACCACTGTAGTTTAGACTAACTAGGGAAATCAATTTCCCCGAATTTGCATTCGTATATGTTATTTTCACTAGGAAATTCCCCAATATATGCATTTCTCTTAATGTTGTTTGTTTGGAGAACTGCGTCGTGAAATTCGGATAAGTGCCAATTTCGAGGGACTGCTGTGTTTTCGCTTTTGGAAGGTGCAAATTTCATAGATCCTGTTTTAAAGGCATACTGGATTAAAATGTCTCCTTCAACCCTCCTCCTGCCTCAAATTACTGTGTAGAGAGCTGTTGCTGGTCAGTCTGTGCAGACACAGTATGGAGGTAGATGAACCAAGGGCCCAACTCAATATAATACAGTGTATCTCCCTATGTTCCAGATCTCAGTCAAGATCAGACTGCAGCCTCTTCCTTTGTTACATCCAAAAACACCTAGATTGCATCAGCCTTCGCTGGGAGGTGGGGAGAAGTGTTTTGTTTCCCAGCTATTCAAAAGGCAGGCTATTGAGAACAGCCAATCTCCCTAACCAAAAACGTTTATGTGCTTGGCAACTGTGCTAGGATGATTAAGTCCGCAACAATATTCCTGGCTCCATCAAACCCTCTTCTACGACACAGTTCCAATCTTATGGCAAGTTCTTGTAATTATCGTGCTTCATCCAATTCCCATTTTCCGCAAAGTTTACGAATATATGATGCAAGGTCTGAAGAAAATAGCTGTTTCTTTTCTTCCTGTATCTATTTATTTTTGCTTTCTCCCATAAAACTAGAATTCAGGGATTATTTCCCTGAATTCAGTCAAATAACATAATGGAGGAGAGGTTTTTTAAATAATTATATATGTATTCCCTGCTCCCCTTCGTCCAAGGAGCCCCACCAAGGCTCCATGATCCACACCATACATTTAAAGCACGCTATTTCCCCCAAATAATACTGGGAACTGCAGTTTAGCCCTCACTGGGCTGCTATCGGCGGCACCTATAACAAACTACAGTTCCCAGGATTCTTTGAGGGTGGGAAAAGGCACTTTAAAGCAGGCAGCCTAAAGTTTTCCATTACAGTGGTACCTCGGGTTAAGTACTTAATTCGTTCCGGAGGTCCATTCTTAACCTGAAACTGTTCTTAACCTGAAGCACCACTTTAGCTAATGGGGCCTCCCACTGCTGCTGCGCCGCTGGAGCACGATTTCTGTTCTCATCCTGAAGCAAAGTTCTTAACCCGAGGTAAATTTCCTGGGTTAGCGGAGTCTGTAACTTGAAGCGTCTGTAACCCGAAGCATCTGTAACCCGAGGTACCACTGTATTAGCTATATAAAGCCTCCAGGTTCAGAGGCAGTATATATTTGAATACTGAACTAGATGGAAAAAACGTCATGACCCAGTATCAGGCTGCATCCCACGTCATTTTAACCTGCACATCTCACAATAAATAAGGTGTAGCTGGAAAATATGACACAGAAAATATGACAAAAGATCCTGCCCCCTCTCTGTTCCACAGTCACAGCTGTGCAGGTGTCCTGCTGTCTATATTTTCCAGGCCCCAGGCAACTGCTCCCTGTGTGTTGCAAGCAGTGATCTGAAAGCACAGCTGGGCGAAGGCCGGTTGGCGTCTCTTGTACCAAGATGGCAGCCCTCCCGTCAACAGCAAGGCAGAGTCGGGTGATCAAGAGAGGCTGCAGTTGGAATTGCACAGAGTTTTCTAGAAAAGGGTGAGGAAGAGTTCCAAGGGCCAGAGAGAGAGGTGTCTGGGGGCCGCATTTGCATAACCTCCAACATTTCTTCAATGAAAATAGGGACATGCTATTCCATGATGTTGTTGATGATGATAATTTTATTATTTATACCCCATCCATCTGATTGGATTGCCCCAGCCACTCCGGGCAGCTTCCAACATATATGAAAACATAATAAAACATTAATACAGTGGTACCTCGGGTTAAGACCTTAATTTGTTCTGGAGGTCCGTTGTCAACCTGAAACTGTTCTTAACCTGAGGTACCACTTTAGCTAATGGGCCCTCCCGCTGCTGCTGTGCTGCTGCCGTGCAATTTCTGTTCTCATCCTGAAGCAAAGTTCTTATTTCTGGGTTGGTGGAGTCTGTAACCTGAAGCGTCTGTAACCTGAGGTACCACTGTATATATGTATTTTCATAACTTCCCTATACAGGGCTGTCTTCAGATGTCTTCTAAAAGTTGTATAGTTACTGATCTCCTTGGCTCGGGGGGTCGCATAACTCCATAGCCTCCAACATTTCTCTGATGAAAAATAAGGATGTCCTAAGGGAAAGTGGGACATTCAGGGATCAGATCAGCAACTGGGACGGCTTCTGTAAATCACTGGAAAATAGGGACACTTGGAGGGACTGCATTTGGCCCACCCTGAAGTTCTAGCGCTATGAGATGGAGCGAAAATCTCTCTCCGCTCACACAGACGGGTGATGTCACAAACCTCTGCCATGTTCCTCTTCGGCTGCCTTCCTCCCTCACCACCAAAAGAAAACAAGGAGCCAAAATGTTTGACTTGTTCTTTGTGTACAAAATGTTGTCATTGCTGCTTCTCAAGCCTGTAGACTTTTTTGGGTTCCCACAGCGCGCCGGCTCTGAGCCAGGTCAGTCTCAGCACTGGTCTAACCGGCACGGCAATTATAATGTCATGGCATAAGTAGCAGCTAGATGAGCATGACAGACACGGAGGAATGAGTGTGGCGGTTAGGCTGACTTGGACGGTCAGGCAGTTTACAGAACACCTAAGTATTTTTATGGAATAAACCTACTAGACACTCGTCACCTAAAGGTCTGCATGCAGCTTACATGAAAGAAAAATACAGGCCCATACATAATACCGTGATGACATACCCTCCAACATTTCTCCAATGAAAATAGGGACATCCTAAGGAAAAGTGGGACGTTCCGGGATCAAATCAGAAACCGGGACGGCTTCTCTAAATCAGGGACGTCCCTAGAAAATAGGGTCTGTAATGTGAGGGGAAAGCGGGAAGAATAATACGTTAATATTTCATGTAACATGCAACGTATTGAAAAACGAAAACCCCATAAGCAGTAACCAACAACATTAGTGAAACTCAAAGACTAGACAAAGCAATATTCCAACCCACAAAACCTCAACCCCTTTGAGAGTCCAAAAACCAAATCACTTCGACCCAACAATTCCCACCCCCCTTAACCTTCCCACCCCACCTAGAAGTCTGGTGTCAGGCTAGCCATGGGTGGGCCAAGGGTCCATGCCTCTCAATTGTCCCATTTTAAACGGGACATCCCAGATTTACAGAAGCCATCCCGGCTTCTGATTGGATCCCAGAACGTCCCAGTTTTTGTTTATGTGGCTTTTTTTTGTGTGACTGTGTGGAACCCATTTCAGCTACTGATTGATTGTGTGACTGTAGTACATTGTTTATTGCTTTCATTTTATGGATCAATGGTCTCGTTAGATAGTAAAATTCATGTTAAATTGCTTTTTTAGAGGTTATTTTTAAAAGTTTGGAACAGATTAATCCATTTTGCATTACTTTCTATGGGAAAGCGCGCCTTGGTTTTGGAACGCTTTGGTTTTGGAACGGACTTCTGGAACGGATTAAGTTTGAGAACCAAGGTCCCACTGTACTTATTCTTCAAAATAACATGAGGACGATCCTCAGCCTCTACGTGGGTCGCAGAACGTGTAAAGTTTGTGGGAAATTGGGGCTCTGGAGTTATTTTCTCTACAAGCGAAGATGAAAGCGTCTGAGACTACTTTTCTGTCTGGGAAAAACTCCGGCTACGGGGAACACCTTGATTGAGGTTTAAGAAAAGGATATCTGGTGTGGAGGAAGTGCACTGAGTGAGAATTCCTCTCTCTCTCATCAAACCAGATGAAACTCAGCTCCGGAGAGTCGGGCAAGATAAGCGAAAAGGGAAGAAAAAAAAGAAAGCCTTCTTCACACAATGCATAATTAACGTGGAATTTGTTTCAACAAGGTGTGGCGATGGAAAACAGGCTCGGATGCTTATGAAAGTGGATCAGACAATTCAGGGAGGTGGAGAGAGATGGAGGGTGCTAGGAAAACTCAGCAGAGCCTCCATGTGCAGGGGCAGACTACCAGATTGCTGAGAGGGGTGGGCATGCGCAGGAGAGGCAAATTGCGCCTCCTGGTTTTGTGGGCTTTCCCAGAGGCGCCTGGTCTCCTCTCTGCACTCATCGGCCTGTGTTCACTGTTAGTAAGAAGGATATTATCCGTAGGTAGTGCGGGTGGCGCTGTGGGTTAAACCACAGAGCCTAGGACTTGCCGATCAGAAGGTTGGCAGTTCGAATCCCCGCGACGGGGTGAGCTCCCGTTGCTCAGTCCCTGCTCCTGCTAACCTAGCAGTTCAAAAGCACGTCAAAGTGCAAGTAGATAAATAGGTACCACTCCGGTGGGAAGTTAAACGGTGTTTCTGTGCGCTGCTCTGGTTCGCCAGAAGCGGCTTAGTCATGTTGGCCACATGACCCAGAAGCTGTACGCCGGCTCCCTCGGCCAGTAAAGCGAGATGAGCGCCGCAACCCCAGAGTCGGTCACGACTGGACCTAATGGTCTTTACCTTTACCTTTTTAGCTCAGTTAGAAGAGCATGAGACTCTTAATCTCAGGGATGTGGGTTCGAGTCTGGCATTGGGCAAACGATTCTTGTATGGCAGAGGGTTAGACTAGATGGCTCTCTACAATTCTACGAACTTACAATTCTATGAACTTGTTACTTTTCAAACCCCTACCCCCTGCCGTGGATCAGCATAGGTATCTGAAATCCCACCCACCCAGGCCTTGTATTTTGGGGTGGGTGGGGGTGTTGAATAAAAGGAACATATCAACACAGCTAGTTCCCTTTGGTGGCTGTCAATTACATCCCCCAAGAATTTTCAAAAGTGTTTGCTTCAAATGAGACCTTTTTTTTAATATATTTTAAAAAAACACCCCAGAATGCACATTATTTTTCATAATGCATGTTTTCATAACTTTGAACAGTTTTTGACGCCTCAGCCAGCCGTTCCTGAACGCTAAATTATTCAGACCTTCAAAATTCATTAGCACAGCGACAAGGTTGCGAGATTCTGTTCGCAGGTAAGTGAGGCGCCGCTTGTTGCGGTGGGTGGAAGGGAAGAGACGAAGTGCTTTGCCACTAATTCAGGTTTTTAAAATTAGGTAAGATTTCAGGGCAGGGTGAGGAGAGAGAGGGTGTGTGCATTCCCCCCCCCCATCTGATGATAATTTCCAAGGAAAGGCCAAACAGAATGATCGTGGCCCGTGAAGAAAGCTTACAAAATATGTGGCTTTTAAAAAGGTCGCCTCAGCAGCATCAGTATTTCTCAAGAGAGATGTCAAGCACGTGCCTGGAAATTTAGGTTTGTGCAATTAAAGTGGATTAATGTTTGCAGCCGGCCCAGCACAACAAATCCACTTTTAAAAAACAACAACACTTTTTGTGGTTAGGGAAGGTAATGGGAAAGAAGCTGAGACGCAAGCAAAATTGGATGAAGTCTCGCGGTCTTATGCCTCCCTGCAAACAAATCAGAACAAAGACCAGGCAATAGGCCACATTCACGCCATATATTTAAAGCACTATCGTGCCACTTTAAACAGTTTCTCATCAACGTTTCCCAGAAACTAGTTTGTTGCAAGTTGTGAGGAGACAGCCCTATTCCCCTCGCAGAGATGCAATTTGCAGAATTCCCCCGAGAAGAGACATTGATTGTTAAATCACTCTGGGAATTGTAGTTTTGGGAGGTGAACAAGGGGTCTCCAAACAGGTCTCTGCACCCTTAACAAACTACCGTTCTCAAGATTCTTTGGGAGAAACCATGACTGCTAAGGGTGCGGAGACTTGTTGGAAGATCCTTATTCAGCCCCCCCCCCCGCCCAATATACAATTCCCAAAGGGGTTTAACAATCAAGCCCTCTTCTCAAACAACTCTGAAAATTGTTAACTCTGTGAGGGGAATAGGGACCACCTAGTAACTCTCAGCAACTATATCAAATTGCAGCACCCAGAATCCTTTGGGGGAAGCCATGATGGTTTAATGTGCTCTCACACCAGACGCTCAAAGCATAATCCACCCACCCTCAAAAAGAATTATGGAAACTGTAGTTTGTTATGGGTGCAGGGAATTATAGCTCTGGGGGGCAAACTACAGTTCCCACGATCATATGAGGGGACAGTGACAAAGTGCAAAATTCAAAGGGTGGCTGTGTTTGTTGATTCAGAAAGTGCAAATCAAAAAAAGCCTACCTCTAAATGCAAAATGAATCTAATTTATCCCTCACCCCAGCTGACCACTGTTGGAAACTGGATCCTGGGTTAGGTGGAACATTTGGTCCAATATATCCAGGCAAGCTGTTTGCTGTTGTGCCAGGCAAATTAAAGCTTGGCTTGCGACGCCAGTATACAAATTTGGCACAGGGTGTACGCAACATGAAGGGAAAAGGCGCTGTGTGCCTATGAAACAGGCGCAGGTGGGAGAGAAAGGAATGTCCTTTGATCCTACCTTTGTTCCCAGAGGCCCTTTGAGTTCCTGGCCAAAACTTCACTTTTAACTTCCCACTGCTGGGATCACCGCAGGGAATTGTTTTCATGTTCCATGGAAGGCAGAACTGTCACGAGGAGACCTACACGGCAGGGCTGCTAGGAAGATCTTTGAAAGATTCAAGGTCACAAGACCAGGACACAAATTTGCAAAACATTTAAAGATGCTAATCTCCCCCCCCTTATATTTATATTATTGATATTATTGATATTATTGATATTATTGATATTATTGAT
>JAXCMG010000019.1:26844048-26856144 GCA_034642415.1 Podarcis siculus | reverse complement strand
TTATTGATATTATTGATATTATTGATATTATTGATATTATTGATATTTTGTGTGTGTGTGTGTGTAGGTAGGTATACCTACATTTTAGGGGGAAATTTGTCTGCCTTGGTAAACCTGGGCATCTCTTAAAATACCGTCATCAAATTTTGTATGGTATTTCCTGAGATCAAGGCGAAACTTTTTGTCTATGTTTAGATGCAAACCAATGCTGTCCTGAATCAATATGGTCGACTGAATCTTTCAAATTGGACTGATTTTAACCCCTGATTTCAAAAACTGCACTGATTCCCCCCTGCCCCCCCCCCGTTTCTTAGAATTCCCAAGCCATGGTGAGTACAGTGGTACCTCGGGTTAAGTACTTAATTCGTTCCGGAGGTCCGTACTTAACCTGAAACTGTTCTTAACCCGAAGCACCACTTTAGCTAATGGGGCCTCCTGCTGCCGCTGTGCTGCTGGAGCACGATTTCTGTTCTCATCCTGAAGCAAAGTTCTTAACCTGAAGCACTATTTCTGGGTTAGTGGAGTCTGTAACCTGAAGCGTATGTAACCCGAGGTACCACTGTATGTGGCTGCTAGTTCTATATACAGAATACAGAATGTGTGTGTTGTGTGTCTGTATTATATTTATCCTGGGATGTGTGGGGTGTTAGGGGAAGTGTAGGACCTGGGGGGCGGGCGCACACCACGAAGGAGTTTTATGCTCCAAAGCTAAGCCTTTAGGAACATTGCAATCAAATGGTGCTTCCTTTTCAAGAAAACGGGGTGAAAGTTCTTTTACAGACAATGGAACTCTCAAGGAAAACACAACTTCAGTCACTCTGAAATAAGATATTGGAGCGCTCCAAATCATTTGCCCATGAAAATGCATGGGCAAACTAGTAGATCTGGCTCAAAGGCCACACATGGAGATCTGCATGCATCACAGCAATGCCTCCCTAGTTGCGATTATTGCATAATTAGAAGGCGCAGCCTTAGAAGGCTGTATAATCTTCTAAGGGGGTGTCGCTGAAGGGACCCTGTTTTTATGAATTTGCCACTACACAACTGGGCACATCTTTTCCCTAGCAGCTGGCATTTGGAGGTAGACTCCCTCTGGGCATGGAGGTTCTACTTAGCTAGTACAACTTATTAGCTTTGCGGTGTGCGGCGACGATTAAGAAAAAGAAAAAAAAACCTGCCAGTGGGGAACACACCTTTGATGATAATATTAATCTGCAGCAAGATTATGAGTGGTGGAGAAAGTGAGTGGGAATATTTTCCCTTACCTCATTTTCCAAACAGCAGGGAACACCCATCCCTAAGGAGAGGCTGCAGGTTTAAGATCACAGTGTAGAAAAGAGGATCGATTGCCCTTGATTATGGAGGGTATATTATGTGCTTTTATATGAGGGGGAGATGCAGCATGTGGGGTTGGTAGCCAGCTAGGCCCTACTCAGAGTAGACCTGTTGACATTCACGGACCTAAGCTAGTTGTTTCCATTCATTCTGATGGTCTTACTCTGAGTAGGACTGCCACTGCATAGCTAGAAGTCTTTATTCCCGAAACCAATAGCTTTGCCTGCAAAAGTCCACTGGCCTGATCCTGGAGTCCTCCTCAGGGAAAGGGTGTTTCTGGTCCTCACAAAAACAAGGGCAGTTGAAGCTGTCTGCAGGACAGATCCTCCTCTTTCCATAGTGCTGCAATGGCTTTCGTCTGCCGAAAGCTTAAGAAATAGTTGCGTCATCACGTGCTTCAGTCTCCTCTAGCGTTGCCCAATTAACTCCAAAGCATTTCACAGTCCGGAAGCAATCTGCTGAGGCTAGGCTGGTGGTTCTGTTGTCGAGCTGCGAGAGCAGAAAACGGATATGGATACTGACTGATGTGTGCTGAGGTGAAGAGGCGAAGAGAAGTAAAATCAGGATGCTTGGGTGAGCCCCTTTGTACGTCAGCCCAGGCCAGATTTTGGTCACAGCCACATCTTGATTTAAAGCAATATCAGACCACATTTAAAGTGCCATCATACCGCTTTTGTAAAAAAGGCATCGTTTCTCCCCAAAGTCTCCTGGGAACTCTAGTTTGAGGGCGCTGAGAGTTGTTAGGAGAGCCCCCTATTCCCCTTGGAGAGCTACAATTCCCAGAGCTCCCTGAGAAAAGGGATTGATTGGTACGCCTCTCTGATAATTGTAGCTCTGTGAGGGGGAATTCTCAGCTCCCTCAAGAAACTACAGTTCCCAGTGGTGGGGGGCACGACTGTTTTAAACTAGCACGATATTGCTTTAAACGTATAGTGCAGATGAGGGCCTAAGCTCACACTCCATTGGAATGAATGGGTCTAACTTAGTTCCTGTCCATTATGATGAATGGGTTTCCTCTGAGAAGGGCAAACTCTTGTACTCTTTGACAACAAACAACCCTGGCTTGTCTCCAACTAGATTCTACTAAAAACAGACCTACTGTATTAAAATGTACGGACCTAAGCAAGCCATGTTGTTTCACTTCAAGGGGGTCTACTCTGAGCAGCAAAACAGTCAACCGCTCTTCCCAGGGCATTCTGGGAATCGTTCTCTTTGCTTTGAGAAAGAAAACAGCAACAACATGGGAGCCGAAGGAGAAAGCAAACACACATATTTATAAAGATGTGTGCAGTCAGGAGGGCTCTACCCATCCAAAACTACACCCCAGGAAGTTTAGCTTTTACCAAATATATAATTAGCTTGTGGTACTCCGGGCCGCGGGGTTATTCAGAGGGTAAAAGCATATGGGTTGTGTTTTTGTTTTTAAACGGGAAGGGAATAGTGGCGACAGCGAGGAGCAGAGGGACGGATGGAAGAGTCTGGCAAGGTCATTTCAGGCCACAAGCTTTGATTGATACAGTGGTACCTCAGTTTAAGAACAGCCCTGTTTACAAACTATTTGGTTTACGAACTCCGCAAAACCGGAAGTAGCGTCCCGGTTTGCAAACTTTACTAGCAATGACAAACCTAGACAGCATCTTAAAAAGCAGAGACATCACCTTGCCAACAAAGGACCATATAGTTAAAGCTATGGTTTCCCCAGTACAGTAGTACCTCGGGTACTTAATTCGTTCCGGAGGTCCGTTCTTAACTTGAAACTGTTCTTAACCTGAAGCACCATTTTAGCTAATGGGGCCTCCTGCTGCTGCCGCGCCGCCGGAGCACAATTTCTGTTCTCATTCTGAAGCAAAGTTCTTAACCTGAAGCACTATTTCTGGGTTAGCGGAGTCTGTAACCTGAAGCGTATGTAACCTGAAGCGTATGTAACCCGAGGTACCACTGTAGTGATGTATGGAAGTGAGAGCTGGATAAAGAAGGCTGATCGCTGAAGAACTGATGCTTTTGAATTATGGTGCTGGAGGAGACTCTTGAGAGTCCCATGGACTGCAAGAAGATCAAACCTATCCATTCTTAGGGAAATCAGCCCTGAGTGCTCACTGGAAGGACAGTTCCATGAAGGCCTTCCTGTCTTCCACTGCCTCCCGCAGTTTGGTCAAACTCATGCTGGTAGCTTCGAGAACACTGTCCAACCATCTCGTCCTCTGTCATCCCCTTCTCCTTGTGCCCTCCATCTTTCCCAACATCAGGGTCTTTTCCAGGGAGTCTTCTCTTCTCATGAGGTGGCCAAAGTAATGGAGCCTCAGCTTCAGGATCTGTCCTTCCAGTGAGCACTCAGGGCTGATTTCCTTCAGAATGGATCGGTTTGATCTTCTTGCAGTCCATGGGACTCTCAATAGTCTCCTCCAGCACCATAATTCAAAAGCATCTATTCTTTGGCGATCAGCCTTCTTGATGGTCCAGCTCTCACTTCCATACATCACTACTGGGAAAACCATAGCTTGAACTATACGGACCTTTGTCGGCAAGGTGATGTCTCTGCTTTTTAAGATGCTGTCTAGGTTTGTCATTGCTTTTCTCCCAAGAAGCAGGCGTCTTTAAATTTTGTGACTGCTGTCACCATCTGCAGTGATCATGGAGCCCAAGAAAGTAAAATCTCTCACTGCCTCCATTTCTTCCCCTTCTTTGGCCATATCCACACACTTTTAAAAAGCTAAGATACCACTTATGGCTTCTCACTCCCCCACCCCAATAATTCTGGGAATGGCAGTTTTCTAAAAGAGCTGAGGATTTTTAGGAGAACCCTGCCCCGCCCCCCGAGCTAAAATTCCCACAATGGCCTAACAATCAACCCTTTCCCAATTTGCGAATTGCAGCTCCCTTAGTGGAATAGAAGGGGTCTCCTAACACCTCTTAGAACCCCTTCATATGAAGTGGCCTTTAGGGTGCAATCCAATTCATACTTACCTGGGAGGGAGAATCTGCCCATTTCATTTTCTCTCAGCTTCTCGTGTCTCCAAGCTTCAATTCATTTCCTCACATCTCCAAAGTACTTTGCAATTTATTTATTTATTTAAAAATCCTCACCAGTATTTTAGTTTGGGATTCTCCTAAAGACGCACGTTTTTGGAAACAAGTTTGTCTAACAGACACATTTTTTTGCAAAAGGCATGTCCACAAATATAAAGTGTTTTTTGGTATGTTAGCGTTGCTAATGGATATTGTACACTCTCTACCCTGTGAGATTCACTTCTGTACACATTACTAGGCTACAAAACGGCCTTGCAAAATTCAGAGCATTGCAGATTTCATCAGACATCTATGTGTTTTGGTTCATGCCTTGATTTAGAAAGTGCAGATTAGGTTAGTTTGTCTGGAACTCAATTTCTTCCCCATCCCTACCTGGGAGCAGACATCATTCAACCCATTGGGCCTTACTTCTGAGTAAATGCACGTATAATGGCACTGTGGGTCCAGGAATGCTTATTCCATAAAGAAGCTCATTTGTTTCTAAGGGATCACAAGGTTTTTTAACATCAGTGCTGAGGTTTGGGCTACATTCTCCGTTCCCTCTCTATCTGGGGTTTCATGGTTAGCGCTTTTCCTTACGTAGCCAAAATGGCACAAGGTCCAGGCAAAGTTGGAGGAAGGTTCCCAGAAACACAGCAAATATTCCCCCTTCCCCAACATTAAGGAGGGAACAGAAACCCCAAAACAGCCCAGTGAGGAATGAGCAGGCTCAGTGTCTGTCATGCAATGCTGACAGACTGCTGGAAATTGGGGTGGAGACGGGGAAAAGTAGGGCGGAATGGAGTATCATAGAGAAGGGCAAGACTGGCTGGCCGGCACCTGCACTGCAACGTTTAGTTGCAGATCCCGCTCGCATTCACTAAACAGAAACTGCTGAATGGATGGATCGGACCGTCCATAAGCGAAAGATGAAACAGCCTAAGCGTTTTGGAATGGGTTGACAGAAAAACGAGGTGGAGAATCGATCTGTCCTTCCATCGCATCAAAGCCATTTCTGCCACGAACTGGGAGTGGACGGCAGCGGGCTAACTTTGGCTCCCCTGCCCTCTCCCAGTCACCCCAATTCCTGACGGCTTCTCCGCCAAGCATCTCGTAATGAGCAGTGTGAAGAGACAGGATGCCAGACTGGAAAGACCAGAGGACAAGCCCTGGCTGGAAGTGACTCTACCTTGCGACTATGCCGCTGCGTGACTCGAACGCAGAACCTGTCAGGCTCAACCTCAACGGCCCTAAGCTCAGGCAAGTCACTTTCTCTCTGCCTGTTTCTCAGCTGTCAAACGGGGATCACAGCATACGTAAGCCTGGAATGCTGTTTGCTGTCATCTGGGTGTCATTCAAAAGCTCATGTGTGTTAATTTAATAATAAGTTGCTTACAGATTGGAGTGAAGGCTTCCCTTTTATAAAGCTAGGTGCTATATACTAAGGCAGGCTCTGAGCATGCACAGAGTGGTTTTCTCATCCCAAATCGCCCATACACTTTGAGTAAGAGGGCTGAAAGATGAGATCTTGTGTCAAGTCTATGGCCTAACACAGGCATAGGCAGACTCGGCCCTCCGGCTGTTTTGGGACTACTACAACAACAACAATATTTTTTAAATATTTATACCCTGCCCATCTGGCTGGGCTTCCCCAGCCACTCTGGGTGGCTTCCAAAAAAATATTAAAATACTGTAATACATCAAACATTAAAAGCTTACCTAAACAGGGCTGCCTTCAGATGTCTTCTAAAAGTCTGGTAGTTGTTGTTCTCTTTGACATCTGGTGGGAGGGCGTTCCACAGGGAGGGTGCCACTACCGAGAAGGCCCTCTGCCTGGTTCCCTGTAACTTGGCTTCTCGCAGCGAGGGAACCGCCAGAAGGCCCTCAGCGCTGGATCTCAGTGTCCGGGAGAACGATAGGGGTGGAGACGCTCCTTCAGGTATACTGGACCCGTCATCCCTAGCTAACAGGACCAGTGGTCAGGGATGATGGGAGTTGTAGTCCCAAAACATCTGGAGGGCCGAGTTTGCCTATGCCTGGCCTAACACCTGCTCCAGCAGTCGGGGTAATCATATAATAAAAGTCCATTTTAATATTGCTGATTGCCTTGGAATCTTACAATGATGAGCTAAGGCATATAAGATCTATGCATAGTAAGTTTTATTTTTGAAACCACAGTATTAAAATATTACCATGTTTGCAGAATGACTACAGCGCAAGGAATCCTGGTTACATAATAAATGCATATGATAAAGGAAACTTGTGACTTCAAGTCATTTTTGTGGACAGATGGGTTTTATTTTGCTGCTGGTAAACAGCAGACACCTGACTCTTTTGTCTTTCCTTTCTCTATACTTTTTCGACGCAGCTGTTCTGTGCTCATAATTTATTTTCCAGCTCCAATATTGAGTGCAGTCGATTCGCAATCTCCATTGCTTAGCGTAGCCGATCCTAGCAGCCGTCTTCAAAATGGGATCTTGATGATTATTTGGTACATCTTTTATACAGTGTAATAGAAATATCGACGGGCTTAAAGATAATTCTAGTCCAGGGAGCACCACTTTATGCCCAAAATAATCTGGACAGTTAAAGACTGTAGGCTCCTTGCGGGCAGGGACCTGCGGCCTGGGTGTTACTGTGTACACTGAATATGCCGCATTGAATCAAAGGGCCATAGCTCAGGGGTCCCTGATTCAAGATCCCGGGTTCAATATCCAGTTAGGGCTGGGAGAGAATCCTGTTTGAAATCCTAGAGAAGCACTGCCAGTCAGTGCAGGCATTATTGAGGTAGATGGACCAATAATCTGATTCTGTATAAGGAAGCCTTTTAGGTTCCTATGTAAGGTAAAGGTAAAGGGACCCCTGACCATTAGGTCCAGTCGTGGCCGACTCTGGGGTTGCGGCGCTCATCTCGCTTTATTGGCCGAGGGAGCCGGCGTACAGCTTCAGGGTCATGTGGCCAGCATGACTGAGCCGCTTCTGGCGAACCAGAGCAGCGCACGGAAACGCCGTTTACCTTCCTGCCGGAGTGGTACCTATTTATCTACTTGCACTTTGATGTGCTTTTGAACTGCTAGGTGGGCAGGAGCAGGGACCGAGCAACGGGAGCTCACCCCGTCGCGGGGATTCGAACCGCCACCCTTCTGATCGGCAAGTCCTAGGCTCTGTGGTTTAACCCACAGCGCCACCCGCGTCCCAGGTTCCTATGTATATACAGTAAATAACAATAACAAACATCACAATTGGAGACAGATCTGTTGGAATGTAATATTAATGTGCTGTCTAAAATGTGTAAGATGTTATTGGAATGGGAGACGAAGGATAAGCAAGTAAAATCCTCAATGATACAATGGGTAATAGATATTGGTTATAATATAGATACGGAAGCATGGGAACGATTGTGGAACAGAGATATAAAATTCACAGCATCTTATGGTTTATAAGAGAAAACTATATGAAAATGTTATATCGATGGTATCTAACACCGAGTAAACTAGCAAAAATGTATAAATCAAAATCGAAAAAGTGCTGTAAATGCAAAAAGAAGGTACGGTACTTTTTATCTTGTGCTAAGGTTAAAGCTTACTGGGAAATGATATATAATGAATTGGAAAAGATGTTTAAAATAGCATTTGTGAAAAACAACAACCCCAAAAACCAGAAGCTCTCCTTTTGGGAATTATTGAGGCAGAACTACCCATACTGTATAAAAAATTATTCATGTATGTGACTACAAGAATGTTATTTGCCCAGAAATGGAAAGAAGACGTCCCAAGGAAAGAAGAATGGATACAAAAACGTATGGAATATGCAGAAATGGCAAAACTTACCAGAAAAAATAAGAATTCAAGGTAACAAACTTTTTATTAAAAAATGGAAATGGTTTATTGAAATATTTACAAACAAACTGCAAACAGATAAGAACATTGGCAGGATTATTGTAATACATATTTAGTATATATTTAAAGTAGATAAATACATGAATAAGTTAATTTGGAATATGCAGGAAATATAAAAAAATTAATTGAAGGAACTGCAGGAAGAGGAGGAAGAAAGTGGAGTTCTGAAATGTTAGAATGATTGTAAAACTATTGTAATGTATATATATAAAACTGAAAATCATAAATAAAAATTATAAATATCAATAACGAGCAAAATGGGTTGGTGTAATTGTAAAGCTTTATAATTCCAAATGTGAACACTCACAGAATGACCATTAGTTTGCCTGCCGCCTTCATTATACACCTTTAGGCGCCAGGCGAAAACATTCCTTTTCAGCCGATGCCCTTTTAAATGAGTTGTTAGAAGGGGGTGGGTTATTGGCTGGTTGGTGCCCTTATTTTTACTATGTGTTTTGCAGCTTTTATAATGTAATTTTATGTAGAGTTGGAAGGGACCTTCAGAGGTCCTTTAGTCCAACCCCCTGCAATGCAGGAATCTTTTGCCCAAGGTGGGGCTCGAACCTACAACCTTGAGATTATTAATCTCATGTTCTGCCAACTGAGCTAGCAAGCTACAGTTCCCAGGAGACTTTGGGAGAAGGCACGGCTGCTTAAAGTGATACAGTCGTGCTTTAAATGCATAGTACAGACGGGGCATTAGCTGGGTGCAACTTGGAACATGTTGAACAACCCACTAACACAACATAAATACTGATTTTTTATTGTTATAATTATAGCGACTCATGTAGGGTCCCTCTGGAAATGTTCTATTTACATCTCTCTCTCACACACACACCCTCATCCCACGCAATCTAATTGTTTGGGTGCATCTGCTGAAGAATAATGACTCAGAAAGACGAACAATTAACTTTCCTTCTCCCTTTTTTCTGTTGTTATTGTGTTCAGTTGTGTTCCGTATCGATCTGTTGTCTTAGGCTGCTTAACGCTTTGTTCAAGCCAATTGTCTCGCTTGCTAAAACTCTTAATACTGCGTGTTTGTTTAAGGGGAGGCAGGAGAAAACGAACAGCAGGACGGAGCCTTGATGACAAAGTCCCAGGACCAATTCATTCCTCCAGAAGCCCCAGCACCTATCACCTTTAAGCCTCAGGAATTGTGTCCCTTTTCCATCCTCCCCCCACCCCACCCCCTTTCCCACCCAGTCCTTGTTTCAGCCCCAGAACCTCTCCTCCCTTTCTTGGGCTCCATGATCACTGCAGATGGTGGCAGCAGCCACGAAATTAAAAGACGCCTGCTTCTTGGGAGAAAAGCAATGACAAACCTAGGCAGCATCTTAAAAAGCAGAGACATCACCTTGCCAACAAAGGTCCATATAGTTAAAGCTATGGTTTTCCCAGTAGTGATGTATGGAAGTGAGAGCTGGACCATAAAGAAGGCTGATCGCTGAAGAATTGATGCTTTTGAATTATGGTGCTGGAGGAGACTCTTGAGAGTCCCATGGACTGCAAGAAGATCAAACCGATCCATTCTGAAGGAAATCAGCCCTGAGTGCTCACTGGAAGGACAGATCCTGAAGCTGAGGCTCCAATACTTTGGCCACCTCATGAGAAGAGAAGACTTCCTGCAAAAGACTCTGATGTTGGGAAAGATGGAGGGCACAAGGAGAAGGGGACGACAGAAGACAAGATGGTTGGACAGTGTTTTCAAAGCTACCAGCATGAGTTTGACCAAACTGCGGGAGGCAGTGGAAGACAGGAGTGACTGGCATGCTCTGGTCCAGGGGTCACGAAGAGTTGGACACGACTAAACAACAACAACAAGGGAACAGATGCTGGGGCTGAACCCTAGAACCCATTGTTTAAGCCCCAGCACCCCTCCCCAACCATTTTACACGGAAAAGAAAATAGGTTCAGGGGCTAAGCTCCATCACCCACTACTACTGCGTCACAGCCCCAGGACCTCTTTCCTCCTTTTCAAAAAACAAAACAAGGGCAGATGTTGAATCCTGGAGCCCCTTATGCCCTTGTTTGAACCCCAGCGCCTATCCTGACCCCCCTTCTTTTAACCCTTTAGAAAAAAATAGGTGCTGGGCCTGGGCCTTGGAAGCCATTAAGTCCTTGTCTGAGCCCCAGTGCCTCTTTCCCCTGCCCCTTAAGCAAGGGGTGGGGGAGCTTTTCCATCCTGAGGGCCACATTCCTTTCTCGGCAGCCTTCCAGGGGCCACATGCTGTGGTGGGCGGGGCCAGTGGCAAAAGTGGGTGGGCTTTCTATACACTTTTGCACTCCATCCCCGGAACTCCTTGGTATTCCTTCTCTTGAGTTCCCTCGCCTCTTCCCAGCTGCTTTATAATCCAACAGGAACAAGAAAATAGGTACGGGGGCTGAGCCCCAGAGCCTATTACCCCACGTTTGAGCCCTGGCACCTCTCCTGCTTTTGTTCCCCACCCAGTAAGAAAAAAGAAAATAGGCACCGTATTTTCTTAGTCCCAGAAGCTAAAATTACCCCCATGTCTGAGTGCCAGAAACTCTCCCCTTGCTATTTGAACCCAACAACAAAAAGGAAATAGGTGCTGTTGTTGAACATATCCCCCTCCCGTCTTGTTGGGCCCCTAACCTCTCCTCTTCCTTTTAAAAACCAATACGGAAATAAAAATAAAATAGGTGCAGGGACTGAACCCTGGAGCCCATTTCCCTCTGTGTATAAGCCCCAGAACCTCTCTCTCCCTTTCAAAACCCAATAGAGGGGGGAGAAATAAATAGGTGCAGGGACTGAACCCTGGAGCCCATTCCCCTCTATCTGTGAGCCCCGGAACCTCTCTCTTCCTTTTAAAAATCCAATAGGAGGAGAAATAAATAAAATAGGTGCAGGGACTGAGCCCTGGGGCCCATTTCCCTCCGTGTGTGAGCCCTGGAACCCCTCTCTCTCTCTTTCAAAACCCAATAGGGAGAGAAATAAAGAAAATAGGTGCAGGGACTGAGCCCTGGAGCCTATTTCCCTCCGTGTGTGAGCCCCAGGACTCCCTCTCCCTTTCAAAACCTAATAGAGGGGGGAGAAACAAAGAAAATAGGTGCAGGGGCCCAGCCCTGGGGCCCATTTCCTTCCGTGGGTGAGCCCCAGAACCTCTATATCTCTCCCTTTCAAAACCCAATCGAGGGGGGAGAAATCAAGAAAAAAGGTGCAGGGGCTGAGATCCCTTCCCAAACCATTCACGAGCCCCTTTGCTTGATCCCCATCCTTCCTGCCCTTTAGGGAAGCCTTGAACGCCGCGCCCTTTCGCCGGGTCCGCCCCGTCCGAGGCGGAGCCGCGGCTGCCGGGGCCGCTTTGGCGAAGAGGCGGATCGGGAGGCGGGTCCGGGCGAGGAGGATCCGGCCGAGGCGGGAAGGAGGGCGGCCGGGCGCCCCATCGCGGGGGGTTTGCCCGGGAGGGAGGGAGGGAGGCTGGCAGCCAGCGCTTCCCCGCAGGGCTTTCCCCGGGGATCGATCTCGCACGGAGCCTCGGCGATGGGTCCGGTGGGGCTGCAGCTGCTCTCGGGGGCCTGCCTGCTCTTCTCCCTGGGCATGTTCGGGACTGGCCTGTGAGCGCATTTTTTGCTGGGGGTCATTGGTTGTGGGGAGGGGGCAAAACACGTGAAGGTCTGGGGTGGGGGTGGGGTTCTGGTTGGGTCAGGGATGTGGGGCTGTAGCGGGGGGTGGAGGTGGATCTCCTGCCCTTCTTCCCCAGCAGGTGCCGGGCTCTGCCCCCGAGATAGACACGTGGGGCTCCCCCAGCGAAATACCGCCCTGTGCACGTGTGAATGCGACGTGGCGTGGAGTGTGACACGTATCGCGGTGGGGCAGAGCTCCAGCGACGTGTCT
>JAXCMG010000019.1:26820331-26837535 GCA_034642415.1 Podarcis siculus | reverse complement strand
AATAATAATAATAATAATAATAATAATAATAATAATAATAATAATAATAATTACTCTGACTGGCAGCAGCTTTCCAGGGTTTCAGGTTTTGCACCAGCCCTACCTAGGGATCGAACCTGCGACTTTCAGGTCCTGCTGGCAGGTTTCCCATCGGGGCATCTGGTTGGCCACTGCGAGACTGGGATGGTTGGCCCAGGTGGGCTTGGGGGTCAGGTCCAGCAGCCAGGCTCGTCTTCGGTACTTATGGTCCAAGCACAATTCAAAGTGTTGGTGCTGACCTTTAAAGCACTAAATGGCCTTGGTCCAGTATATCTGAAGGAGCGTCTCCACCCCCATCATCCTCCCCGGCCACTGAGGTCCAGCGCCAAGGGCCTTCTGGCAGTTCCCTCGCTGCGAGAAGCCAAGTTACAGGGAACCAGGCAGAGGGTCTTCTCGGTAGTGGCACCTGCCCTGTGGAACTCCCTCCCAGCAGATGTCAAGGCAATAGACAACTACAGTGGTACCTCGGGTTACATACGCTTCAGGTTACATACGCTTCAGGTTACAGACTTCGCTAACCCAGAAATAGTGCTTCAGGTTAAGAACTTTGCTTCAGGATGAGAACAGAAATTGTGCTCCGGTGGCGCAGCGGCAGCAGGAGGCCCCATTAGCTAAAGTGGTGCTTCAGGTTAAGAACAGTTTCAGGTTAAGTACGGACCTCGGGAACGAATTAAGTACTTAACCCGAGATACCACTGTATTTTACTTTTAAAAGACAACTGAAGGCGGCCCTGTTCAGGGAGGTTTTTAATGTCTGACGCTGTATTGTTTTAAATATTCAATTGGAAGCTGCCCAGAGTGGCTGGGGAAACCTAGCCAGATGGGCGGGGTATAACTAATAAATTATAATAGTTATTATTATTATTATCGCTTCTGACACCTCTGAACCAGAGAATTCTTTGCGTCTTCGCAGGCCAAGATTGTGAGGAGCCGCTCCACGCAGTGCCTCTCCTTCCCGCTAACAGTCACGACCTTCCTGGCTTCGGCCTCCTGGACCTTGTATGGGATTCTGCTTCAGGATGTTTACATTGCGGTGAGCAGCGCACGTTTGTGTGTGCCCGATTTTTGTGCACGTGAGGTGGCCACGGCAGTGTCCAATGAACGGTTGTGCCCCCGTCTCTGCCCTCTGATAAATCATGTGGCATTGATTTTAATTAATTAAACAGAGAGGCCAGTAAACCACCCTTGGCAGAGAGGATCACGAGAGCGGGTGGTGGTGATCCAATTGGATTTTTTTAAATCGGTTTTTCTCTCTCCCCCCCCCCCCCTTTTCTCCTGTTTGCCCTTCACCTCGTTCCTCCCCATATCTCCCTCCCGGGTTAAGAGATTTTAAGATGCTGCCTGTCAGATTTTTGAGTCCACCGAGCGCAGTGTTGTCTGCACTGACTGGCAGCGTCTCTCCAGGGTTTCAGGCGGGGATCTCTCTCCCGGCCGCCCGCCTGGAGAGGTGCCATTGGGGACTTTCTGCAAGCAAAGCAGATGGTCTGCCACTGACCTCCTTTCTGCCTCTTCCAGGTCCCCAACGTGCCAGGCATAGCCACCAGCCTCATCCGGTTCTGGCTCTTTTGGCGCTTCCCTCCGGATCTCAACAAAACCTACAGGTCGCTGCAGGCCTGAGGACCCAGGGGGTGGGCCCTTGGCCAAGGAAGGGGGGAAAGCGCTGAGTCTCGGCTGGGTGTGGCTGCTGCGTCCCAGCTCTCCTTGCGCCCTCAGGAGCCTCCCCCCCCCGACCATCCGGACTGCGCAAGTGGACTCCGCGCAGGAACAATTCCTTCTCCATCTTGGGCTGTTTGGTGCAGACTGAAAACCAGGGAGCCAGAGCAGGAAAAGGATGAAGGAACCAACCCTGCTGCTTTTCCAGGGTACAACAGTGGCCTGCCAGGTGCTGCTGGACTACAACTCCCATCATCCCTGCCCATTGGCCGTGCTGGCTGACGGGAGCTGGAGTCCTGGAACATTGTTGAACTACAACTCCCATCATCCCTGCCCATTGGCCATGCTGGCTGATGGGAGCTGGAGTCCTGGAACATTGTTGAACTACAACTCCCATCATTCCTGCCCATTGGCCATGCTGGCTGACGGGAGCTGGAGTCCTGGAACGTTGTTGAACTACAACTCCCATCATCCCCGCCCATCGGCCATGCTGGCTGATGGGAGCTGGAGTCCTGGAACATTGTTGAACTACAACTCCCATCATGCCTCACCATTGGCTGGAGCTGATGGAAGGTGAGGTCCAGGAGCATCCTAACCAGCCACCCACGTTCTTCACCCTAGGCCTAGGAGGTGTAAAAGTGGAGGACCCCCCCCCACTCCCCAAAAAGAAAATACTGGGTGCCTCCTCGCTTTAATGCATTACTTCCAGAAGGCGACTTTCTCTCCGCATTCTGCGGACAACCGTTTCTGCCACCCGAGCAGTGAGGACTTCACAGTTTCCGCCTCCGTCCTCCGGGAGTGCCTTTTGACCAAGTTCTCTGCCCCTGCTTTCCCCTTCGTCTCACTGCCCCACGAACACCCCCTCCGCCCCTGTCTTATTGCCCCAGTCTCTGGAGCGATTCCTCTGCTCTGAGCTCCGGAAGAGGACTTTCCTAAGAAGCTGTGACTTTCCACACGAAGTGCCTTTTAATAAACCAGGTTGTTTTCTGGGAGGAGAACGCGCCTTGCATCCTCCTTCTTTCTGTGTAGGAATCGAGGAAGCTGCCATTATACCCAGTCAGGCCAGCTGTCCATGTAGCTCAGTATTGTCTACACTGACTGGCAGCCGCTCTCCAGGGTTTCAGGCAAGGCAGTCTCTCTCTGCCAACCGGGTGCTCTGCCACTGAATTGTGGCTCTTTCCTAGAGATAAAGTAAGGTTCCAGTCCTCATGGGTTGATTGAAATAGGAACATGAGAAGCTGCCTAGCTCGTTGGTCCACATAACTCAGTGTTTTCTACTTCACCAGCAGCAGCTCTCCAGGGTTTCAGGCAAGGGGTCTTTTCCCAGGAGATGCCGGGGATCGAACCTGGAACCTCCTGCATGCAAAGTAGATGCTTTGCCTAGAAATAAAGATCTCAGTCCTTTCTTTTATCCCGGAGAGGGCAGTTGCCTTCTCTGGATGCATCTAATTGACTACTATAAGAAACAGGAAGCTGGACTAATCGAGCCTTTGGCCTGGTCCAACAGGGCTCTTCAGTTGGTTGGTTTATTAACAATTCAGTGCATTTGGTCCCCTGCTTCTTGGCCAAAAAGACTCCCAGAGTGGCTTACATCAATTAAAACAAGGCAGTCCTTCCCCACAGGCTTACAACCTGAAAAACAGCAAAAGAGGAAAGAGCATCAGGGAGGGAAGAGGAAAGAAAGCAAACTCAGGCGCCAACTCTCAGATAGCAGTTCTTACATAATGACTGGCTGGAACAGAAAGAGCCCAGGGGTAGGAGTGCCCTTTCGGCAAAGCTGGTGGAACGGCCCTGCTTCTCTCTTCATCATCATCATCATTTTTTATTTATATACCGTCTTTCTTACAATACTCAAGGCGGTTTACAAGCTGAAGAAACAAAAAATGTACATCTTGTAACAATCTAATGCAATACAAAAATGTGACAATAAAACATAACTTTAAAATAGGCAACCTACATCAAAAAAGTAACATTGAACAATCATTAGAATAGTATAAAATACAGTGGTACCTCAGGTTAAGTACTTAATTCGTTCCGGAGGTCCATTCTTAACCTGAAACTATTCTTAACCTGAAGCACCACTTTAGCTAATGGGGCCTCCCGCTGCCGCAGCGCTGCCGGAGCACGATTTCTGTTCTCATCCTGAAGCAAAGTTCTTAACCTGAAGCACTATTTCTGGGTTAGCGGAGTCTGTAACCTGAAGCGTATGTAACCTGAAGCGTATGTAACCCGAGGTATCACTGTAATATCAACATATAAAACAGAAATCCACTCAACAGTTACAATAAATAATATTTAAACTATAATCAATAAAACAATGACAAGCCACAGTACATAAAACAATACAATACACATTGAGAAGCAGAGACTAGAGGGTGGAGCAAGGCAGGTGGAAGAAGGCCTTGCCTGATGGAGTCTCTCCCCTCACAGTTCTTCCTTCAGGAACAGCTCCCTTATGAGGACTCCACCACCCAGCAGGAAGTTCTCCTGCACAAGCTGCCTTGATGTGCTATGCAAGGCGTCTTCTTCCTTAGGGAACTTGGGGGTGGGGTGTCCCCCCCTTTGAACGTCTCCGTCTCCTGCACCAAAACGGGCTGATTGCAGAAGTGTTTGTAATTCTCTCTGGGAGCTTGAACCCGTTTCTAATCCCAGAGCTGTCCTGTGGTTCACAGCAGCGCCATGCCTCTGTTCACGTGCAGAGTGCGCCTCCCTCGCCAACAGGTTCTCGTGATTCAGGAGCCAAGATTTTAAGGCCACGCATCGTGACCAGCCTCCTCAGAATATATCAAGTGTGCTGTACTCTAGGGAAAAAGGCACCACACCTTCCCAGTCCTCGAAGCCACCGATATCCCCGGAAGCCAGTCATTAGTTCGCTCCTGCTAATTATCCAACTCACTTTGCCACGCCAGCTGTGCAGGTGCTAATTTTAAAAATCTAGAAAATCCTGGCTTTGGAACAAGGAGAGACCTGGCAGGGCCAGGAGGACGGGGAGGTCCTGGTTTATGGCAGAAGCTCGCCTGACGCACAGGGCAGGCTGTTCTGAACGATCGCGGCCTCAGGGGCTGCGTTTGGCACCGCGGAACAAGAAATGCAACTGTAGAGAGAGGATAACTTTAAAAAGAAATTGGGTCAGCTAGCATTTTGGGCAGAGGTTGCAAGCTTCTGAGTCACACAGGATTCTTTCGCAGGCTATAGAGTCCAGGAAAGAAATAGTAGGTTGTATTGAACATTGGATAAAGGACCCCTGACCTTAGGTCCAGTCACAGACGACTCTGGGGTTCTGGCGCTCATCTCGCTTTATTGGCTGAGGGAGCCGTCGTATGGCTTCCGGGTCATGTAACCAGTGAACCAGAGCAGCGCACGGAAATGCCATTTACCTTCCCGCTGGAGCGGTACCTATTTATCTACTTGGACTTTGAGATGCTTTCGAACTGCTAGGTTGGCAGGAGCAGGGACCGAGCAACGGGAGCTCACCCTGTCGCCGGGATTCGAACCGCCGACCTTCTGATTGGCAAGCCCTAGGGTCTGTGGTTTAAGAAATAGTGGGTTGTATTGAACATTGGATACCCAAGAGTAAACCCACTGAAGTTGATGGGCATGGCTGACTCGGGGGGCCCTACATCCCAATGGATCTGCTCTGAAACAGCTTCAACCTGGCTTTCAAATCTTCACAGCAGCACAGTTTTAAAGGATCCCTTTTTGCTCCAAGTCTTTGATTCCTATCATTCCATATTTTTAAAACTTGATTACACTTGTTCTGCTGCCTTGCAGGGTATCTTCGGGAAAAGGAAAGGCTAAGGAGTAAACTTAAGGAGTGGAGTCCTTAAGGCAGTTGGGTGGCGCCTTGTATCCTTCCTTCTGGCATCTCCTGCACCCAAGCTGGTGCCAAACATCTTGCTCTGCTTACCTTTGGACCACATCTTCGAGGCTGAGAGGGGGATGTCTTATTGTGTGGGCAGCCCAGAGCCTCCAGACCATGGGTTGGCAAACTAAGGTCTGCGGGCTAGATCAGGCCCAAATGCTTTCTGGATCCGGCCCAGGAACCACCGTATGGATCACCAGTGCACACGTTCTTTCCCTCTCCCTCCCTCGACAGCGGCGCCTCCTCCCTCCCTCCTCCTGGCTTCTTCTTGCCCTGCCTAGAGGAGGAAGGGGACTGGGCTTTGTTGGTGCCAGCAGCAGCAGCAGCAGCAGCACTCGAGCGGCCGCCATTTTAAGCAGCCCCTCTCCGGAGCCCTTTCGTCCGCCGCTCATCGTTCCGCACTGCCAGCCCCTGCTGCTCGCAAGACACAGGTAATCAGCCACCGGGGCTCATCCGGTGCTGTGGAGAAGGGAGGGGAGAGTCGGGGGATGGCTAATAGTCCGGCCCCCCGCAAGGTCTGAAGGACAGTGGACCAGCCCCCTGCTGGAAAAGTTTGCTGACCCCTGCTCCAGACAAACGGCCCAGGCTTGCGCCCCAAGGAGGTCGCTTTGGTGCTGCCAATGCAGCGGTTTGACTCCCATTGTCTCTCAAGGCAGACAGATGTCAACAACTTTTGAGTAGAAATTAGGATGAAACCTGGTGCTTGAGAAATTGCTGTAAAGCCACAGGAAGAAGCCTTGCTGGATCAAACCAGCAACCTGTTTCCACAGCGGTCAATCAGATGCTTCCAGGAAACTCCGTTGGTCTTAAGTCAAGACCACGGGTAGGCAACCTAAGGCCCGGGGGCCAGATGCGGCCCAATCGCCTTCTCAATCTGGCCCGTGAACGGTCCAGGAATCAGTGTGTTTTTTACATGAGTAGAATGTGTCCTTTTATTTAAAATGCATTTCTGGGTTATTTGTGGGGCATAGGAATTCATTCTCCCCCACCAAAATATATAGTCTGGCCCCCCACAAGGTCTGAGGGACAGTGGACCAGCCTACGGCTGAAAAAGGTTGCTGACCCCTGGTCAAGACCCTCCCTCCCCGTTACTCCACAGCCCAGCATCCCTTTTCAGCAGTCAATCCAAAACTTCTAAAGAAGCCCACAAGCAGGTACAGAAGCAACAGCGCTGCCTCCCCATTCACCCTCCTATTCAGCAGGGTATACTGCCCCTGAACCAGGAGGTTCTATTTGCCTCATTTTTAGGAAACTTTCTGAACTGACGACTCGTGCAAAACTGTATCGTGGCAGCGTATGAAAAAAGCATTAAAAAGACCATGGAATTATGAAATCATAAAATGCAGGCCAAACGTCCCACACTGAATCAAATTATCTAAAAATACCTGGCAGAACAGAAATGTTTTCAGCAGGTGACAAAATATCAGGATTTCCAGCACCTTCCTGATTTCAACAGGAACAGTCTTCCAAAGTTACGGTGCCAACAACAAAGCCTTAAGTTTGCATGGAAACTAGGCCATTTTGGGATCCAGTTATAAGGCAGAAGGGAAATTTCCACAACCGCCCTACCCTAAAGGCACCTGCGGAGCCACTGTGTGTATCAGAGATCAGGTTGGGGATATCTTGATTGATTGATTGATTGATTTCATTTATTATATCCCACCTTTTCCTCCAAGAAGCTCAAGGTGGCATACATGGTTTCCCCGCTCCCCAAATCGCTTAAACAACCCTGTGAGGTAGGCTAGGCCGAGCGGCAGCGACTGGTCCAAGGTCACCCAGTGAGCTTTGTGGCCAAGTGGGCATTTGAATCCTTTTCTCTTCCTGGTCCTAGTCTTTAATTGCTACACCACCACCGGCTCTCTTTACATGTCAGTCCTGAAACACCAGGTGCTTTAAAAAAACCACACCACTCACACACACCACTGAGAGTTCTCCTGAGCACGCGCAAAGTGCTTTTCTCTCACCCGCTTCTGTTCAGCTAACCAATCTAGCCCAGCTATCCCCAGCTAGTCTGAGGGACCCATCACCGCCTCTGTTGAAGAACACAAATGAGATTCTCTTCATCTCAGGAGCCCCAATGTGCCAGTGCTGGGGAGTAGAGAACTCACCAGCTTCTGCTAATGCTGAAAATAAAGGTAAAGGGACCCCTGACCATTAGGTCCAGTCGTGACCGACTCTGGGGTTGCAGCGCTCATCTCGCTTTACTGGCCGAGGGAGCCGGCGTGCAGCTTCCAGGTCATGTGGCCAGCATGACTAAGCCGCTTCTGGCAAACCAGAGCAGCGCACGGAAACGCCGTTTACCTTCCCGCTGGAGCGGTACCTATTTATCTACTTGCACTTTGACGTGCTTTCAAACTGCTAAGTTGGCAGGAGCAGGGACCGAGCAACGGGATCTCACCCCGTCACAGGGATTCGAATTGCTGACCTTCTGATCGGCAAGCCCTAGGCTCTGTGGTTTAACCCACAGCACCACCCGCGTCCCAATGCTGAAAATAGGGCAGTGTACATAATAATAATAATAATAATAATAATAATAGTAATAATAATTTATTATTTATACCCCGCCCATCTGGCTGGGCTTCCCCAGCCACTCTGGGCGGCTTCCAAAAGAATATTAAAATACTGTGATACATCAGACATTAAAAGCTTATATTCTACAATTCAGGGGAAAACACTGGTTCACAATGTATTGCCTCGCACCGGCACCTAGGCAATCCACTCCCAGCAGATTCAATTCTTTTAAAAATCCACCAACAGGCCACCAAAGCTCAGTCATGTTCTCTGAAATTTTATTTATTGCTCCAGGCGGGGTGCTTCTTTCCACCGGGGTGCTGTGCTCAAGTCCTTGCGGCAGGGAGGGTCAGAACCGCAGTCCGCGGCGGGAGAGGTCTTCCCGGGCCTCTCGGATCTGCTCCTGCAACTCTCTCGCCGCCTCCTCGCAGTCGTTGAAGGTGGCCAAGCGGTAGCCGACGACGCCCAGCGAGTAGCAGCCAAAGGCCACCAGCAGGTAGGTGGGCAGGGGCCACAGCACTTGGTGCCAGGCTGGGGGCAGCGGGTCAAGCCCCAAAAGGTTGAGAGTGAGAGCCGCCCAGACGGCGCCCAGGATAGACAGAGTCCAGAGCCACTGCAGGAGTTTCGTCATGGCCGAGCCTAGAGAAGAGGAGATGTGTCAGCGCTTGGGAGCAAAAGTAGGGCACCTCTGGGCTGTGCGGCCCTCCAGACTTCTCTGCCTGACCCTGCGGGACCTTCTGCAAGCCACACCCCTCGCCAATCCCGCTTTGCACCCTGCTTTGCCTGGCTGGGAAGCCCTGGTCCCTCCCACTCTACCCACTAAGCCACACTGCCTCAAATCCACAGACAAGGCATCCATTTGGCCGCAGGCTTAATTCGTGATGAATGGACAGTGGAGAGACGAAGTGAGGAACACTAATGGCTCCCCACTCTCCTAGGAAAGGCACAGGAGCCCTGCAAGAGAGTAAAGTTGGCAGTCCCAAGCATGCTTCCTATGCATTTAAAAGAAGGAAAGGCGTAAATGCTATGATTTCTCCAATGCAATCCTCCCAGATTTCTGCAACAATTGCCCATCTCCCCCACCAACTGTCAATATCCTCTCCTAGGCTGGAATTCCCACCTGGAATTTCCTTCCTGGTCAAGCAGCGACGCTGTATTCGGGATTCTGCTCTGGCGCTGGGTTCCTGTGCGCGTCGCGCGCGGGGTGACGCCATCTCCCCTTCCAGCCAATCACCGCCGCCTCCGGGAGCCAGTCATTAGGCTGCGCGCTGCGGTGCATTCTGGGAGTTGTAGTTTATTCCCCCCCCCTTGCCATTTGGAAACGTCTTTCTTTGGTTCGTAATTCCGTCCCCAGCAAAACTTCATAAACCTCTCCCGGGGCTTAATAGGGCTCCTCCCCTCCCCGGAGTTTCCTTTTCTCCAGCCTTAGGTAGGTAGGTAGATAAAAAGGGCGCCCCTGAGCATGTGCAGAGTATTAACGCGTTGCAGTCGCACTTGGAACGGGAGGGGATGCCCTCTTGGGGCGAGGGATGTTGCGGAGCTGGAAAAGGTTGAGAAAATGGGGGCGCCCCCAATGACCCAGGGACTGGAGCAACTCCCCCTGCGAGGGAAATTCACAACATTTGAGGCTTTTTAGGGTAGAGAAAAGGCGACTCGGGGCGGGGAAGGGGGAAGAGGCATCATACTGGGATATAAAATCATAGAACCGTACGAGTTGGAAGGGATCCTGAGGGTCATCTAGCCCAACCCCCTGCAAGGCAGGAATATGCAGCCTGCAGCCTTGGTGTTATCAGCACAAAGCTCTAACCAACAGAGCTATCCAGGCTGGGGAGAAAGTCGATGGAGAAATCCGCTGCACCGCTTCCCTCTCTTGCAATAAAGTCCTGGAACCCCGGGGTCATCCAAAGAAGAAGAATGGGGGAAGGTTCAGGGCAAGTAAAAAGGGAAAGACTTCTACAAATAGTTCATTTTACATTTATTTATTTATTTTCTTACTTATTTGCTTACTTGCTGCATTTATATTCCATCTTCATTTTTCTCTGAGGAGCTCAAGGTGGCCTGCATGGCTCTCCCACCTCCTCATTTAATCCCCACAGCAACCCCTTGAGGTAGGGCAGGGACTGCTTCCCGACGTTATGCCCAGTGAGCTTCGTACAGCCGAGTAGGGATTTGAACCCAGGCCTCTCCCAGATCTTAGACCTGGGACCCTAACTACTACACCACACCACCGGCTCTACACTATGGGACTCGTTCCCACGAGAGGCATCGATGATGGCCACTGACTTCTCACTTGGAGGGCTTTAAAAGAGAATTAGACAAATTCAGCAGGGAGAGGGGTTTGGTTTAAGAGTCACTTAGCAAACTATACTTGCCAGAGTTCTTAGGGGGAAGCCATGTCTGTTTAAAGTGGTATGGTACTGCTTTAAATGTGTACTCCAGAAGGGGGTCTAATTGGATAGGATCCTCTACATGCAATCTTTTATACAGTGGTACCTCGGGTTAAGTACTTAATTCGTTCAGGAGGTCCGTTCTTAACCTGAAACTGTGCTTAACCTGAAGCACCACTTTACCTAATTGGGCCTCCCGCTGCCGACGCACCGCCAGAGCGCGATTTCTGTTCTCATCCTGAAGCAAAGTACTTAATACAAGGTACTATTTCTGGGTTAGCGGAGTCTGTAACCTGAAGCGTATGTAACCCGAGGTACCACTGTAATTTCAAAAGCTTTTATAAACGGCCTCGGTCCTGTATACCTGAAGGAGCGTCTCCACCCCCATCGTTCAGCCCGGACACTGAGATCCAGCGCCGAGGGCCTTCTGGCGGTTCCCTCACTGCGAGAAGTGAGGTTACAGGGAACCAGGCACAGGGCCTTCTCGGTAGTGGCGCCCACCCTTCAGATGTGAAGGAAATAATCAGCTCTCTTCTTTTTAAAAGACATCTGAAGGCAGCCCTGTTTAGGGAAGTTTTTTAATATTTAATGCTGCATTGTTTTTAACACTTGATTGGAAGCTGCCTAGAATGGCTGGGGAAACTCAGCCAGATGGGCGGGGTATAAATAATAAATTATTATTATATATATTATTATTATAAACTGCTTAATATTTTGTTTAAAAATCTCTTTAAGCGGCGTACAACATAAAATAAATAATCCAATGTCAGCTGTGCTGAGACGACGCCCATTGAATAGAATGGGCATGACAAACTTTGAGTCATTCATGTGCTTGGAGGTTCCAGCCCTTGTCAAAAATATCAAATTATATGTATTTTTCTCCATTATAGTGGTGTGCCAGAGTGACCAGTACCAAGTGTTCAGTGTAAGATTTTGGGCTGTTTTCCACTGAGCTGCAATTAGTATTTGCACTGCAAAGATCTTATATGAGATCAGTCCTTTTGACAGTACAGTGGTACCTCAGGTTACATACGCTTCAGGTTACAGACTCCGCTAACCCAGAAATAGTGCTTCAGGTTAAGAACTTTGCTTCAGGATGAGAACAGAAATCGTGCTCCGGTGGTGCGGCAGCAGCAGGAGGCCCCATTAACTAAAGTGGTGCTTCAGGTTAAGAACAGTTTCAGGTTAAGAACGGACCTCCGGAACAAATTAAGTACTTAACCCAAGGTACCACTGTATGGTACCGTCAATAATATTCAGCAATGTTAATTTTGGGCAGCAAACAATAGTTTCTTTCGTGATATTTATTCTTTCTGTCAAAATTAAAAAAACAAGCCTGTCTCGTTGAAAAACCAAAACGTCGCAAACAAATCCAGCAATACACAAAATATAATAAACAAGAGCATGTAAAAAGCAGGAGTTTGGGGAATTCAAAGAAATTAAAACAAAGCAAACCAGGGCAGGGCTCCTGTTCGCTTGCGCCTCCTGCCTGGATCGGTGCCCGGCTGGGCACGAACTCTGAACTTCCCTGACCGCTGATGTCAGAATGGGGACCCTGGTCATGAGCCTTGTTTCGCGTGTGGCTTAGACCAGTGGGAACCTCTGAGCGGCTGGTTCCCAGTGCCCGGCTCCCCACTCTGACATCACAAAGGAAGGCGGAGGGAAGTGGCTTCTAATCAGTGCCAGGCTACAGGCAGCAGAGCCCCCTCTGAGCTCCCAACCCAGTTCCTGTCTCAGCACAGCCCGGGGCCCACGAAACTTGGCACCCAAGTGGGGCATGGAGGTGGATTAATTGGTGGCAGAGGAACAGAGGAAGTTGCCCGAGACTCAGTCGGGGCATCTAGCCTGGCAGTGTCTGCAACAGGAGCGGGGAAAGCCGTGGCCCTCCAGATGTTGTGGGACTTCAGCTCCCACATTCCCTGGACATGCTGACTATACATTTAAAGTGGTATCATAGAATCATTGTAGAGTTGGAAGGGACGCCGAGGGTCATCTAGTCCAACCCCCTGCAATGCAGGAATCTCAGCTAAATAATAATAATAAAAAAATTATTTATACCCCACCCTCCCCAGCCTAGACTGGGCTCAGGGTGGCCAACACCTGATATAAGAACAAATCGATTGAAATACAACTTGAAAACAAGATTAAACTACAACATTAAAACATTAAAATTCAGCTTCATTTCAATGGAAGCTCAAATCAAAAACGTTATTGAGGATGAAAACATCAAGCATCCAGGACAGCTTAAGCCATCCAACCTCTGCTTAAAAACCTCCAAGGAAGGAGAGTTCACCACCTCCCGAGGGAGACCGTTCCCCTTTCAAACAGCTCTTGCTGTCAGGAAGTTCTTCCTGATGTTTAGTCGGAATCTCCTTTCTTGAAACTTGAAGTCAAGGGTTCGAGTCCTGCCTTCCAGAGCAGGAGAAAGCAAGCTTTCTCCATCTTCCATGGGGCAGCCCTTGAGATATTTGAAGATGGCTATCATCTCCTCTCAGTCTCCTCTTCCCCAGGCTAAACATACCCAGATCCTTCAACCGTTCCTCATCCGGCTTGCTTTCCAGACCCTCTCGGTTGCCTTCCTCTGCACAACTTCCAGCTTGTCAACATCCTTCCTAAACTGTGCTGCCCAGAAATGGACGCAGTATTCCAGGTGTGTGGTCTGACCAAGGCAGAATCAGTATCAGACCACTTTAAACAGTTGTGGCTTCCCCCAAAGAATCCTGGGAAATTGTGTTTCGTTAAGGGTGCTGCAAGTTCTTAGAAGACCCCCACTATTCCCCCTGAACAGAATTACATTTACCAGAGTGGTGTAACAACCAATTATCCCTCTTCCCGGGGAACTCTGGGAATTGTAGCTCTGTGAGGGGGAAGGGGGTGTGTCTCCTGGCAACTCTCAGCACCCTTAAACTACAGTTCCCAGAATTCTTTGGGGGTGGTACTGTTTAAAGTGGTAGGTAAAGGGACCCCTGACCGTTAGGTCCAGTCGTGGCTGACTCTGGGGTTACGGCGCTCATCTCGCTTTATTGGCCAAGGGAGCCGGTGTACAGCTTCCGGGTCATGTGGCCAGCATGACTAAGCCGCTTCTGGCGAACCAGAGCAGCGCACGGAAACGCCGTTTACCTTCCCGCTGGAGCAGTACCTATTTATCTACTTGCACTTTGACGTGCTTTCAAACTGCTAGGTTGGCAGGAGCAGGGACCGAGCAACAGGAGCTCACCCCGTCACAGGGATTCGAACCGTCAACCTTCTGATCGGCAAGCCCTAGGCTCAGTAGTTTAACTCACAGCGCCACCCGCGTCCCTGTGGTAGGATATGGCTTTAAACGTATAGCGCACATGAAATTTACGGGCTTAAGTTAGGCATGGGCCTGGATTTCTGTAGGTCTACTCTGAGCAGGGTTTTTTGGATACAGCTCAGACTTTCTACCTCTGCCACAAACAGAGCCACCTCACCTTCTCCACAAACTGTGCCTGATTCCAAGAATCAACTGGAGAGGAAGCAGTGATTTGTTTTATTCTCCTCTCGGTGGCTCTTTGGAAGAATTGAGGCAGGAAGCATCTGGTTTCCTCCGTGTCCGGCCGAGGCTGGGATTCAAACGATAGCTGAAGGAAATGTTGGCGAAGTGTGAGACTCAGGATGGAGATCGTGGGAGGCCTTTGAATTGAAGCAGACGGATCTGTCAACACCACCTAACTAGCACACTCATGGCTTTCAGGAAAACAAGTGGGTTGCCGCTGCAACAAAATGTTGCAGCGTGGGGCGTTTTCGTTCCAGACCAGGTAGGGCTTTCCCTCAGAAAGCTCTTCCTAATGTTGAGTCAAAATCTGCTTTCATCCATTGATTTTAGTCCTGCCCTTCGGAGCAGGAGAAAACAAGCAAACTCCATCTTCAGATATTAGAAGATGGCTTTCCCATCAGGTGTCAAGGAAATAAACAACTACCTGACTTTTAGAAAACATCTGATGTTTTTAATGTTTGATGTTTTATTGTGTTTTTAATATTCTGTTGGGAGCCGCCCAGAGTGGATGGGGAAGCCTGGGCTGATGGGCGGGGTATAAGCAATAAATTATCATCATCACCCAGTGCTATTTTTCTAGAAAAAAAGGTGTCAGAGCTCACAATGAACTTCTCCCTTGTTCTCTTAGAATGGCAATGGCGTCCACCTGAGAGGTGCCGGACCTCATAGTTTTTTAAAAAGCCCTGATATCGCCTCTCCTTCTCCATATCCACCATTCCTCAGAAAGCTAGGTTTTCAGACCCAACCAATCCCTCTTCACGGGGATCACTGGGAATTATAGCTCTCAGAGGGGAATTGGAGATCTCCCTAACTTGCAGCGCCCTCAACAAACTACAGTTCCCAGAATTCTTGGGGGGCAGGGAATGATGACCGCTCAAAGTGGAGCGGTATGGAGCCCAAGTTGGTTCAGTTAATAAATTTGTGCCGTGTGAAGAAGTGTTTTTTTGGCCGTTCTGAACCACCTCACTAATCAGTTTCATTGGCGCAGTCCTGTTTCAGCAGAAGGCAGAACCCGGCTTTCCTCTGAGCATACACAAACTGCCAGGTGTTCCACATGCCTGCTTTTCTCCCTTTGCAAAGCCTTTTGAAGCAGACAGCTGCAGTCTGCAAAGATCTCCCTTAAGGCGTCTGTCCAGGAATGTGTCTCTCATTACAGACTTTGGAGGGGGGGGCGGTTGAAGCTTATCGAAAAACTGCTGAAACCAGCAAACCTGAGGGGGAATCTCCAAGCTATGGAGGTGGCGTCTGCTCCTTCAGCCCGGCACCCGTCTGCCTCCTGAACGAGGGCGGATCTAGCACCCTGAGGGCAATCGCCCAGATCCTGCCCTCTCATCAGTTTCAATTCCACAGCTTCTTCAGAGGGTCGGAGCTAACTTCAGCAAGTTGGGGAAGTGGCCAGAGGGCGAAAGGACAGAATGGTCAAAGTTGGGAGGGCCCTCCAAGTTCATCTAGACCAACCCCACCACCAAATGTAGGAATTCTGCCGCTGATGGCTTACCTGATACCGAGCAAAACGTTGGCATTAACATGCAGGTTGCCACATCTCTGATAGGAATAATTTAAGGGAGCAAATTAGACGGCAATAAATACTAAACATGCAATTAGTAAACGGGACGAAATCGTTAAACCCCAATGCATGCAACATAGAAGTACTCTGCTGGGCATCAAACTGTAATAAGATGCTGGAAACTTGCAATGCCAGCGTGACAGACAGACAGACAGCCAGCCAACCTGTTTCAATATCTCAAGCACTCCTTGTGAAGTCAAAGGGCCATAAGTCAAGTTTAAGCCCCAGCATCCAAGTAGGGCTGGGAATTCCCCCTTCCCTTAAAATCTGGAGGGCTGCTGCCGGTCTGTGTGGACAATACTGAGCTGGTTGGATTCTGGGAGTTGAGGTTCTGGTTCAACAATGTTCTCGGAGTCCCCATCCGGCATGGACCATGGTCAGGGATGTTGAGAGCTGGGGTCCAGCAGGCTCCCTGTCCCTCTCCTAGACACATGTCCCAACCAATCAGGGACCACATGTTAAATGCATTTGCCGGGGTGTAAAGCCGGGATGTGGCGCTATGGGTTAAACCACAGAGCCTAGGACTTGCTGATCAGAAGGTCGGCGGTTCGAATCCCTGTGGCGGGGTGAGCTCCCTTTGTTTGGTCCCAGCTCCTGCCAACCTAGCAGTTCAAAAGCACGTCAAAATGCAAGTAGATAAATAGGTACCGCTCCGGCTGGAAGGTAAACAGCGTTTCCGTGCGCTGCTCTGATTCGCCAGAAGCGGTTTAGTCATGCTGGCCACATGACCCGGAAGCTGTACGCCGGCTCCCTCGGCCAATAAAGTGAGATAACAATAATAATAATAATATAATAATAATAATTTATTATTTATACCCCGCCCATCTGGCTGGATGAGCGCCGCAACCCCAGAGTTGGCCATGACTGGACCTAATGGTCAGGGGTCCCTTTACCTTTACCTTAAAGCCGGGATGGGGAGCTCACAGCCCCCCAGAGGCTTTTGGGCTAGCCCCAGCCAGCATGGCCAATTGGCAGGGATAAGCAGAGCCCAGCAACCTCCGATGAGCCAAAGGTCCCCCAGCCTAGATTATTTCGGAGGCCTCTTCCAACTCCGAACTCTGAGCTGACCCTGTCCAACCTGGGTCAGTCTGATCTAGTTCTGCCGGGAAGGAGCCTTGGCCTCTAGAACGTGCCTCTCTGACCAACAACAACAACAACAAGAACTCTACCTCCCCAGACCACCTCAAGCGTGCCCCGGCTTGAATATTATGGGTTTTTCCTCTGGCTGAGGTTGTTCCACTCCAAAGGTTGGGTTGTGCGTCAGGCTGTTGAAGAAATGACGTCCCGAAAGAGAAATAGTGACAAGTCCGGGGAAAGATGGTCCATGCAGTCCATCGTTTATGAGAAATAACCTCAGTTGCCCCCAGGCACTTTCTGCCCCATCTCTGACTCCCCACCTCCCACCCCCGCTAGTTTCTCTCCCATGCTGGTAACTATGAACTACAGCAAAAACAGCTCTGATTCTTCCTCTATCTGGTTTCGCTTCGGCTTTGACACACAGGGAGCTCCATTTTCCTGAATCAGACCAAATTGGCCCACCTGGGTCAGTCCATTGGTGCCTTGGTTCTCAAACTTAATCTGTTCCGGAAGTCCGTCCTGAAACCAAAACCTAATTATTTCTATCAGTAGCACCTTAAAGACCAACTAAGTTAGTTCTTGGTATGAGCTT
>JAXCMG010000019.1:26681017-26819931 GCA_034642415.1 Podarcis siculus | reverse complement strand
AAAGCTCATACCAAGAACTAACTTAGTTGGTCTTTAAGGTGCTACTGGAAGGAAAAAATGTTTTTTGTTTTGACTAATTATTTCTGTCATTTTAGCCACCTCAATGTATTCAAATTACTTTATTTGTCACTCTTCAATTACTGGAATCTCTTCCACCTTCCATTTTCTGGAAAGAAGCATTCTTGCCTCTGTAGTGGCATTTAAAAATATCCTTCTTGGGATATCTGACGATAGTAAACCCAAGAGAAATGCTTCGGGCTTTTTGACAAAAGTTCATTTGAACATTTTTTTTCCCAATTCTTCATAAATACTATCCAAAAAGTAAGTGTGAGTAATTTTTAAATTATTCCTGCATCTTTGTATTTTGGTCCTTCCAGGCTGTGGCGATATTTGGTTTGGAATTTTGGCTTATTTGCTGCAACTTTCTTTTTGCGTAGCTTGAACTATTCGTTGGTTACCAAAGAATAATTTTATTTTTTTAAGGAAAAAAGGAGGGGGAAATGAAACAAATAACCCCGCCCCAAAATAGATGACTACTGTAATCTTCGCTGTATAAGACGCACCAGACCACAAGATGCACGTAATTTTTGGAGGAGGAAAACAAGAAAAAAAATATTCTGAATCTCAGAAGCCAGAACAGCAAGAGGAATCGCTGTGCAGTGAAAGCAGCAATCCTTCTTGCTGTTCTGGCTTTTGGGATAGTTGCGCAGCCTGCATTCGCTCCATAAGACGCACACACATTTCCCCTTACTTTTTAGGAGGGAAAACGTGAGTCTTATAGAGCAAAAAATACGGTAGGTTGCAACGAAAGGATGCTCACACAGCAGCTCTGAGACAGACGTTCACGCCTGCGATGCTGAATGTACATTGTACGCTCAGGATGCAAAATACATCTCTTTGCACACACCCAAGAGTATATACATCTCAGCTTTTTTTTTTAGCCTGGGAAAGGCTCTTCCACCTGTTCTGTCGTCAGCGAGACAGAGCCAGGAGAGATCCTGTCAAAAGAACCCGATGAATGTATGTCATTTCTTGCAGGTAGCAGGGACTCTAAAGTGCCTTGGCCCTGGGCGCATGAGGTGGTGGCTGAGAACATGCGTCGCACACATGGGCTCAACCTGCTTTGTCGCCCTTGAATAGAGTCATGGCCAGCAGGCAGGGGGAAAGCCGGGAATCTGCCTTATACCAAATCAGACAATTGGGTCCAGCTAGGTCAGTGTTGTCTGCACCAACCGGCAGTGTCTTTTCAGAGTTTCCAGCCCTATTTGAAAGCTGGCTTGGCTTGAATGGTTACAAGTCTATCTCTATTCTAGTTATTATTCTAGTAAAATTGGTTTTATACTTATAAGCCGTTTGTGGTGTTGTTGTTTTCTTGCATTAATACTGTATTACTGTCACACCTTTGATACTTTTTGTATATACAGTAGTACCTCAGGTTAAGTACTTAATTCGTTCCGGAGGTCCGTACTTAACCTGAAACTGTTCTTAACCTGAAGCACCACTTTAGCTAATGGGGCCTCCCGCTGCTGCCGCGCCGCCGGAGCACGATTTCTGTTCTCAACCTGAAGCAAAGTTCTTAACCTGCAGCACTATTTCTGGGTTAGCGGAGTCTGTAACCTGAAGCGTATGTAACCTGAAGAGTATGTAACCTGAGGTACCACTGTACTTGGATTTCTGGGGGACCTTTCCGTTAGCCCGAAAGTGATAAAAAAAGAAAAGAAACCATGTTCTTCCACTTTGCAAAAATATACAATGCGTCTGGTCGCCTGGAGTCAAATCTCAGCAGGCTAGGAGGGCAGGTGGTTATTTTCCAGCCCTGCCTCCCTTTGGGGAGGAAAAAAGGAGAGAATATCTGCCCTTGTTTTAAATGTCAAGTAAATAGATTCTCAGCGCTTGGGCCTGCTCCTACCTGCCTGGTTTCCCTAGGATTTCCCTGGCTGTTCGTGCAGGTCTAAACAGAGAGGGTAGAGGGGGAGCGGAGCAAGCGGATTTCTGTGGAATGCCCTGGCTGATCCCAGGCAGGGCTTCTGGATCCTCTAAATCAGGAATGGGGAACCTGCGGCCCTCCAGATGTTGGCGGACTACAACTCCCATCATGCATGACCCTGCTGGCTGCTTAGGAGTTACGCCGATATGTTTTCTGGGATGTAAGGGAACGATCTGTTTTTGAAGAGATTAAAATTGCATCAGAGTTGTAAACTTAGTGAGGATCACAGCACAGAATCCCCAGTGCGAAAAGGGTGCATCTCCTTTTCCCCCTCAGAAGGATTGTTAAGATCTTGTAAGATCCTTAAAAGATCTCTGCAGGATCTGGCCGCTTTTCTCTGAAGGGTGGTAAAGGTAAAGGGGACCCTGACTATTAGGTCCAGTCGTGGCCGACTCTGGGGTTGCGGCGCTCATCTTGCTTTATTGGCTGAGGGAGCCGGCATACAGCTTCTGGGTCATGTGGCCAGCATGACTAAGCTGCTTCTGGCGAACCAGAGCAGCACACGGAAATGCTGTTTACCTTCCCACCGGAGCGGTACCTATTTATCTACTTGCACTTTTGACGTGCTTTTGAACTGCTAGGTTGGCAGGAGCAGGGACTGAGCAACGGGAGCTCACCCCGTCACGGGGATTCGAACCGCCGACCTTCTGATCGGCAAGCCCTCGGCTCTGTGGTTTAACCCACAGCGCCACCCGCGTCCCTGAAGGATGGTAAGAAGATCCTAAGAAGATCTCTGCAGGATAGCTCAGTCGGTAGAGCATAAGACTCTTAGGGGTCATGGGTTTGAGCCCAACGTTGGGCAAAAGGTTTCTGAATTATGGGGGCTGGGCTAGATGACCCCTGGGTCCCTTCCACCTCTATAATTCTATGATTCTATGAGGATGCAGACAAAGGCCCATCTAGCTAAACATCCCAATAGGATGTCGACAAGCAGGACCTGAGAGCAACAGATTCCTAGCAACTGGTGTTCAAAGGTATATTTTCTCAGATACCGGAGGCAAATAGGTATATAAGCTGCTTTGGCTAGTAGAATAATAATAATAATCTTTATTTGCATCAGCTGCTAGCCATAGCAATAAAATAATATGTACTGCAGACAGAGGTAGAAACTTAACTACACAAAATACCTTTTGGAGGTTTACATTAACAATCAAATAATAGATCTTATTCTAATTGCCCTCCCGCTAAAATCCTTGCAGTTTTTGCTGTCACCTGACCATCTTGATCTGCTCAAAGAAAGGACACGGTAGCAATGGTTGTTGAGCGACCCGGCATGGACAATAATAGAGGGGTTTCCAAATCTTTATAAAGATTGCAAGCCAGAACCACATGAGCCACCGACTCCATTCTGCCATCTCTACATGGACATAAGCATTTTTTCCGCAGTGGAATTTTTTGAAATCGACCCTCAAGTACAGCCAAAGGCAGTATATTCAATCTTGCGAAAGTGAAAGCTCGTCTGCATTTTGGAATTGTTAAAATTTCGCAAAGAGGGTGCCAAAGTGTCAAAACGACTAGGTGGGAAATATTCATACTGTGGAGAAAATTTCCTTATTGTGGCCAAATTATTCTGTCGCTCGATATATTACCTCAGATACTGGAGGCAAATATATAAGCTGCTCTGACTAGTAGCTATTGATAGTCTCCTGAATGAATTTATCTAATCCTCTTTAAAGCCATCCAGAGTTGCTGGCCATCGCTAATTCTCCTGGGAGCAGATTACACAGTTTAATTATGTGCCGTGTGAATAAGGATATTTTTTATTTTTTAAGCAGCCTGGTGCCATCCTCTGCAGGCGATCCCAGGGCTTACTCCCAGGAAAGTGTGCACTTATGGGGTGGCAGCCTTTAGGTCAGGAGAAGTAAGCTTCTTTGTTTTTCTGGGGAGGTTATGCCCAGATAGGGTTGCAGTTAAATATGTGCACAGGAGAGTCTGCATAGTGTATTGGGTTTCGACCTAGGGTTCAAATCCTGAACTCTGCCATGCATTTCACTGGGGTGGTCTTGGGGCAGTCACTGCCCATCGACCAGGCCTACCTCCCAGGGTTGTTGTGAGGATAAAAAGCTTGATCTTGAGCTCCTCAGGGGATATAGACATAGGGTGAGTAGACCCACTGAAAATTAGTGTGATGAAATTAAACATCAATGTTAAAGGTAAGGCAAAGGGACCCCTGACCATTAGGTCCAGTCATGGCCGACTCTGGGGTTGCGGCGCTCATCTCGCTTTTTGGCCGAGGGAGCCAGCGTACAGCTTCCGGGTCATGTGCCAGCATAACTAAGCCGCTTCTGGTGAACCAGAGCAGCGCACGGAAACGCTGTTTACCTTCCCACCGGAGTGGTACCTATTTACCTACTTGCACTTTGACGTGCTTTCGAACTGCTAGATTGGCAGGAGCAGGGACCGAACAACGGGAGCTCACCCCGTCGCGGGGATTCAAACTGTCGACCTTCTGATTGGCAAGTCCTAGGCTCTGTGGTTTAATCCACAGCACCACCCACGTCCCTTGGGTGAGTACAAATGTCACTAGTTTTGTTGAATTGGAATATAATTGTTGAGTAACCATTGTAACTTTCTAGATGGAAAAAAGAACAAAATACTATTACAAAAAAGAGAAAATTAATGTGCGTAAATTAAGTTATCTCATAAAATTGATATGCCACTAAAAAAAAAAAGAGCGATTTTCAAAAAGATAGAACGAAAAGATCAACAGGAAAAATTAATGACAATAATTTAAAACTTCCACAAAGTTTAAATAGCAATAGACTGCAAACAGATTAAAACTCACAGCCGCTTTCTAAGTTGGTCTATGAATGTCAATGGGACTACTCTCAGTAGGGCTAAGATTGCAGACAACCAATAGAGTGGTACCTCAGGTTAAGTACTTAATTCGTTCCGGAGATCCGTACTTAACCTGAAACTGTTCTTAACCTGAAGCACCACTTTAGCTAATGGGGCCTCCCGCTGCCGCCAAGCCGCCGGAGCACGATTTCTGTTCTCATCCTGAAGCAAAGTTCTTAACCTGAAGCACTATTTCTGGGTTAGGGGAGTCTGTAACCTGAAACGTATGTAACCTGAAGTGTATGTAACCTGAGGTACCACTGTAGTCTGCATAACCCTTAAAACCTGCAGGGTGGAGCAGCTTGTCTGTCTTCAACCAGCGCCCCAGTAAAAAACACACACATTCTGATCAGCTTTGCAAACTCCAACCAGTCCCTACGCTGACCCCTCCAGGCAGGCAGGCAGGCAACTCATCCATGGCGTCTCCCAGAACAGTGAGACATATGCTGTGTTTTCAAAAAGCTCAGCCTACGGAGCACAGCTGTGTTATGAGTAAGCGCTGGGAGTCTGGAACTTGAGGAAAGGCGATCCCGGGACAAAGGCTGTGCGGGGAAAATAGAAAAGACCCAGGAGATGAAAAGGTGGGGAGGAAGGATCTGCAAACATCTGTGTGGTCCAGGCCTAATGCCTCTAAAACTCTTGCTGAGCCCTGCGCTTCAGGCTTTGAACTTCGGCTGAACGCAGGTGGGAACCATTCTGCACCCTGCGGGGCTCTTATTCCCTTCTGGCCCCCCCAGTCCAGCAAAGTGGCCAACTGGCTCTTACTAGGAAGACCACTGATCAGGACTGCCATCTCCTGTTGGCTGTCCCAAGGTGCATGGAGATAGACTGCCCCTCTCCATGGAGGCTCCGCTTAAAAAGAAGACCGTCAATAATGCCATGGCCAGGTCAGAACCACCAGCCCCTGTAGCCCCATAGTTTTAAATTCATGGCTCGTGTCCTTCCAGCCTGGCTCATAGAATTGTAGAGTTGGACGGTACCACAAGGATCATTTGGTCCAATGCAGGAATCCACATTCCCCCGCCCCCAATTTTTTTTATTGATTTTTTTACATCTATAATGAATAAAACATACAAAACAAAACACACACTACAATACAGTGGTACCTCGGGTTAAGTACTTAATTCGTTCCGGAGGTCTGTTCTTAACCTGAAACTTTTCTTAAACTGAAGCACCACTTTAGCTAATGGGGCCTCCCACTGCCGCTGCACCGCCAGAGCACAATTTCTGTTCTCATCCTGAAGCAAAGTTCTTAACCTGAGGTACTATTTCTGGGTTAGCGGAGTCTGTAACCTGAAGCGTCTGTAACCTGAGGCGTATGTAACCTGAGGTACCACTGTGTTGTTGTTTAGTCGTTTAGTCGTGTCCGACTCTTCGTGACCCCATGGACCAGAGCACGCCAGGCACCTCTGTCCTCCACTACCTCCCGCAGTTTGGTCAAACTCATGCTGGTAACCTCGAAAACACTATCCAACCATCTCGTCCTCTGTCGTCCCCTTCTCCTTGTGCCCTCCATCTTTCCCAGCATAAGTGTCTTCTCCAGGGAGTCTTCTCTTCTCATGAGGTGGCCAAAGTACTGGAGCCTCAGCTTCAGGATCTGTCCTTCCAGTGAGCACTCAGGGCTGATTTCCTTAAGAATGGATGCGTTTGATCTTCTTGCAGTCCATGGGACTCTCAAGAGTCTCCTCCAGCACCATAATTCAAAAGCATCAATTCTTCGGCGATCAGCCTTCTTTATGGTCCAGCTCTCACTTCCGTACAGGTACCACTGTACTACAAGAAAAATAAAAAATAAAAATATAAGCACATATTCTTTCTTATATTCATTTTAAATTCCGTTATTACGTGACTTCCTCAAATCCCCCTAACTGGATTTCATTATGTTCCCTTGTATCAGTTCTCCCAAACATCTTTCTATTACAATCAGTTCCTTCCATTTACTATCTTCATCTCTTTTCTTATTGTCTTAAATCCATCTTGCTATACACCATTCGTATTATAATCCTAGGCCTGTTTAATACTTTCACGTATCTTCTTAATTATCTTATATTACAGTATTTGGCTAAATATTCTTTAAATTCCATCCAATCTTCTTGGTATTCCTCCTCTTTCTGTTCGTGGATTCTTACAGTCAGGTCAGCCAGCTCCCCAAACTCTTGAGATTTCCAATTTTTTGCTAATAGCAGTCTTGCTGCTGTGGTGGCATACAAAAATATTCTAATATCTTTTTCTGGCAATTCCAATCCATGCAGGAACCCACATTTTGCCCAGTGTGGGGCTTGAACCCCCAACCCTGAGATTCAGAGTCTCGTGCTCTACCGACTGAGCTATCCCATCTTGCTCTCCAATGGTAGAAATTTGGCTGATCCTGGATGTGGAGGTCCCACTCAGTATCCCCTTCACCCCTCCCAGCTGCTGCTGTTCGCCACCCAGAAACTGGTACCCAGAGGTAGACTGCCTCTGAGCATGGATGCTCGGCTCCTAACCATGATGGCTAACAGGCCTGTGGAGCCCAACTTCTTGTTTCCTTGCTGAGGCCAGGCAGACGCCTCTTGCGAAGCCCGTCAGCTGGGCAGGAACAAAACAGGGCCCCCCTGCTGACTGCCTCCAGCAATAAGGCATAGAGAGATAGACTGCCTTTGGATATGGAAGGTTGCGTCTCGCTCTCATGACCAACCCCAGCCATGGACGGGCGTCTCCTCTTCCCCTAATTTGCCTTAATCCCCCTTCAGAGGTGTCTGAGCCCATTTTCCACTGCGGCAACAGATTCCGCCAATGGATTATGCATCATCTGGAGGAATAATCCTCTCCTTTTCTGCTGCAAATCAACTCCGCCGGGAGATCCTGAGCTCTACATATTATGGGATGGGAAGGGGAAGGCGTGCTGGGGAAGAAACCTTTCCCACCGCTTCTCTCTGTCCCAATGTATAGGTCTCTATTTATGGCCCCCACAATAGTCCCAAATACTTTCTGCCAAGGGTGGGGAAATTCAGGAGCTGGCCCTCCGAGTCCCACTGTTTGGCCCTTCAAACTCTCTCCCCTTGCCACAACCCCTTGCCGTCCCTGCTTCGGACCTTTCTTGAGTGTTTTTGCCTGGCTGGAATTTGCCCTTGAATTCCTCGTCGTGCCTCTTGCTCATTGTGTCTCGGGGCAGTCCTAGTGTGTGGACACAAGCCTCCCGAACAACGCCAAAATCTTGCACTCATTGCTCTGCACACTCTGGCCTCTGGCCCCAGCCACCCTGGCATGTGGCCCTCAAAGGATCTCCGAGGATAGAATGTGGCCCTCCGGCTGCAAACACGGCCCCTGCTCTCCTGAATTATTATTATATTTCGGAAAATCTGCCTGCCTACTCTCTGATCTCTCTCTTTTTTTTTGCACCCGTGTCCCAAATCGCACAGGGTGGGTGGGAAGGAGACCTCGCAGCCCCTTCCTCAGTCAGGACGCAGCTTCTTTCTGAGAAAAGCCCCCTGCCCTCCCCAAAAAGAGCTGAGGGGAAACTGGATCGGTTTTCAGCTCTGGCAGAAAGTTAGCGTGGACAGGAGCAGACAGGCAATTGTGGAGAGGTTTGAGTTACAAAACAAACAGGAGCGTTGAGCGATTTCGCTCTGGAATGCGGCTGAATAGGGAAGGGGGCACAGCCCCCCTGCGCTTGTTGCTAAACCCTTGGCCTCCCCCCCTCAAAAAATCCCAGGCTGGCAACTGTTTTCTTTCCCTGCGGCCTGGGGGACAGAGGTCAAAGGTGGAAGGAGGTCTTGGTGTTTGAAAGGAGGGGCTGACATTTGAACCTACCTGGGGCAGGTTTGTTGCAGAGGGGGAGAGGCAAGGTGGTCTTCATCCCGGCCTGAATTGCTCCCCCAGGCTGAAATTCAAGAGGTGGGGCAGGGAGCTTATGGAAGGAGAGCTGTCTGACATCTGCAAGGAAGTTTGTGGGAGAGAGGGAAGGGGCACCCATCCAAATGTACAGTGGTACCTCGGGTTACATACGCTTCAGGTTACAGACTCTGCTAACCCAGAAATAGTACCTTGGTTTAAGAACTTTGCTTCTGGATGAAAACAGAAATCGTGCTCCGGTGGCACAGCGGCAGTGGGAGGCCCCATTATCAAAAGTGGTGCTTCAGGTTAAGAACATTTTCAAGTTAAGAACGGACCTCCAGAACGAATTAAGTACGTAACCAGAGGTACCACTGTATATGTAGAGTTGGAAGGGACATCCAAGGGCTATTAATGTTTGACAGACTATTGTATTTTAATATTTTGTTGGAAGCCGCCCAAAGTAACCCAGCCAGATGAGTAGGGTATAAATAAAATATTATTATTATTATTATTATTATTATTATTTAGCCCAACGCCCTGCAATGCAGGAATCTCAGATAACGCATCCAGGACAGATGGCCTCCGTCTTTCTGAAAGGATGCAGGAGCCAAAATGCAGCCTTCTTTTGAAATTCACCTTTCTCCAAATTTCGCAGCGCAAGGTCTCGGGCCAAATGGTAGTTGCCAAAAATGTGTACTATGTGGATGAAGATGTATACTGTGTGTGTGTGTGTGTATGTATGTATATATATATATATATATATATATATATATATTCATGACCATATAGAACATACTAAATGTATTCTGTTAGGGAGAATCCATTGCCGAAATCTGTACGTTAAGTCAAAACGAAACATGTGAGGAAAAGTCCACATTACACTCTGACACATTGCCACGAGGAAATGAGGAGAACTGAATTTAAAGTTGGAAAAAGGAGAGATTGAGAGAGTGGGGATTTGGCTGCAATTTCTGCATTGCACGGGTCAGGCTGGATGACCCCTGGGGTCCCTGCCGACTGTACAATTTTCTAATGGATCCGTCCAGCCCTGTGTCACGACAGGAGCAAGTCCCATTGGCTTCAATGGGGTTTACTCCAAAGTCAGTGTGTGTGCGACTGCAGTCCTAGGCATCAGAAGTAACCCTCCTTGTTTTTCAGAGTTTATTTCCGGGTGAGTGTGTATAGGAGAGTCAGCATGGTGCAACGGTTTGGGTTCAACTCTGAGACCAGGGCTCAGTCCTCCGCTCAGCCAGAGTGCTTACCATGGGCCAGTCCCTGTTTCTCAGTCTAATCTATACCTCAAAGGATGGATGTGGGGATAAAATGGGGGGGAGGGGAGAGACCACAACAGTCTCGTGGCACCTTAAAAACCAATTTATTCCTTCATGGCTTTATTGTGTCTCTGCCACAACCACCCTCCTTTCGCCCCACCTACAAAAGGAAGATAATTATCTTATTGTATTCTACCTTACTCACTGCAGATGGTGACAGCAGTCATGAAATTAAAAGGCGCCTGCTTCTTGGGAGAAAAGCAATGACAAACCTAGACAGCATCTTAAAAAGCAGAGACATCACCTTGCCAACAAAGGTCCGTATAGTTAAAGCTATGGTTTTCCCAGTAGTGATGTATGGAAGTGAGAGCCGAAGAATGGATGCTTTTGAATTCTGGTGCTGGAGGAGACTCTTGAGAGTCCCATGGACTGCAAGAAGATCAAACCTCTCCATTCTGAAGGAAATCAGCCCTGAGTGCTCACTGGAAGGACAGATCCTGAAGCTGAGGCTCCAAGACTTTGGCCACCTCATGAGAAGAGAAGACTCCCTGCAAAAGACCCTGATGTTGGGAAAGATGGAGGGCACAAGGAGAAGGGGACGACAGAGGACGAGATGGTGGGACAGTGTTCTCGAAGCTACCAGCATGAGTTTGACCAAACTGCGGGGGGCAGTGGAAGACAGGAGTGCCTGGTGTGCTCTGGTCCAGGGGGTCACGAAGAGTTGGACACGACTAAACAACAATCCTACCTTACTGGGCTGTTGTAAAACACTTTTAAATTGTGTTATTGTTTGCTGTCATTACGAACAAATGAATAGTAGGCCTGTTGCGCAAATGCTTTTGCCCTTTTTGTTCGTGAAGCTTCGTCCTGAGAGACAACAAGGCTTGTTCTAATCATTTTATTTTTGTGCAACAATTGCAGTGATTTAAAACCACAGAGGCTTGCAGCTTGCCTTCCTCAATCCAGACCCTTTAAAAAAAACGACTCGGATCTCTGCCAGTCCTGCAGTGCCCCCTGGTGGAGGCCGCCTCACATTGCATTGGTGGCGAGAGCGCAAGAGACACCCAAGGCTGGGAAATCATAGAATTGGGAAGGGCACCCAACGGTCATCTAGTCCAACCCCCCTGCAATGCACATTATTGGCACAATAGTAATGGGCACATGACTGGTGTATTATTTTGCACAATTGGCAGTGGAGCCATAGGAGTGGTGCTGTTGGGGGGGACGGGACTGCCCAGTTGGCATGGATACCCGACAGCCGTCTTGGTGGCAGCTCCCTGTTTACGAAATGCCCTTCCTGGCAAAGTGCGTCTGCCTCCATTGTTCACAGCACAGGAGGAATTTAAATGGCATTATTGTTCACTCAGGCGATTGACAGCGGAAACACAATGTTGCTTGAAATATTGGTATTATTTTCCGCTGGAGTATGTAATTGCGTCCACCTTGCACGCAGAGTCACAGGTTTGATCCAGGTAAGGCTGGGAGCAAGCCCTACTACTTGAAACCGTGAAGAGATAAAAGGAAGTCCTATTCCACGAGGTGCATATTTAAAAACTATGGAACTGGCTCCCAGAGGAGGCAGTGACGGCTAACAACCTAGGCTGGCTATAAAAGACACTTAGACAAATTCATGGAGCGCTACTGACGGTTACTAGCCACGACACCAGTTGAGACCTTACCTGTCTCGCCAGAGTGGTGCATGCTCTGGTTATCTCCTGCTTGGACTACAGCAATACGCTCTACGTGGGGCTACATTTGAAGGTGACTCAGAAACTACAACTAATCCAGAATGTGGCAGCTAGACTGGTGATGGGGAGCGGCCGCCGAGACCACATAACACCGGACTTGAAAGAGCTGCATTGGCTCCCAGTACATTTCTGAGCACAATTCAGAATGTTGGTGCTGACCTTGAAAGCCCTGACAGACCTCGGCCCAGTATACCTGAAGGAGCATCTCCACCCTCATTGTTCAGCCCGGACACTGAGGTCCAGCTCCGAGGGCCTTCTGGTGGTTCCCTCACTGCGAGGAGTGAAGCTACAGGGAACCAGGCAGAGGGCCTTCTCGGTAGTGGCACCCGCCTTGTGGAACGCCCTCCCATCAGATGTCGAAGAGATAAATAACTATATGACATTTAGAAGACATCTGAAGGCAGCCCTGTATAGCTAGCTAGGGATGATGGGAGTTGTAGTCCGAAAACAGCTGGAGACCCAAGTTTGGGGGACCCTGACCTAGAGGATTGAAGGTCCCCCATCTCTGTCCTAGACATGTCCCTACCAATCAGGGATCACGTATCAAATGCACTTACAGGTTTGATGCAGGGGGGCAGTCCTTTGCCCTCGAGATATTGTTGAATGCCCAGGCGGCATGGCCGAGATGAACAGGCATGGGGAAGCCCAGCCAGATGGGTGGGGTACAAATATTATTATTATATTATTATTATTATTAGTGTTGTTGACACAGCAACATCTGGAGGGGCAAAGCTTCCCCACACCTGTTCTGGAATGCAAGCACATTGGGGCAGAGACTTCTCCCCCGCTATCGTTATTTGAAATAACAAGCTCAGAAGAGGACGTGGTCTTGTTTGTTTTTTAAAAAAGAAATGTTTTATTGGCTGTTCCGACTGCGCTGAGGATGGTCCTCCGCTTCAATTCCTCTTCCTGCCTTTACTGACCGTCTTGGCAACCACGGGCGCCGGCGTGGTCGACTGGTACAGCGTGGAGGAGATCTTGTTGATGTAGTACAGGGCGATCATCGAGAAGATGAAACTGGGAAGAAAAACCAGAGGGGCAAGTGGGCTGCAAGGAAGACTCGATCGCAGGGAAGGGCTCAAGGCTGGACCATCTGCTTTGCAAAGGAGGACCAAGGAGGGGGCGGGGTTTGTGAGGCAGGGGTGTGGCCTGCAGAGAGCACCCCAGAGGCCCTCCTCCCTTTCCATAGCTCGGCTCCCTAGTTCCACGGCGGGGATTGTTTTCCCCCTCGAGGGCCACATTCTCTTCTGAGCAATTTCCCCCGGGACCACGTGCAAGAGTGGGTGTGCCGGCAAACGCACATCTAGGCTAGCTTACACACAGACCGACTTGACCCCCGCACCCAGGTTTGCATCTCTGACGATCAGCCCCGACTGCAGCCAGAGGAGAGGCGATGTTGCTAAACCAGAGCTATGGGAAACTGCAGAGCTTGTTGGACTCCAGCTCCCATCAGCCCCCAAGCAGCACGGCCAACCGCCAGGGAGGAGTCCAAGCTTTTGCGAGGGAAGAGCTGCTTGTCTGCAGATGTGTAACAATGTCTTTGAAAGGGCCATGGCTCAGTGGTAGAGCATCTGCCTTGCATGCAGAAGGTGCTGGGTTCAATCCCTGACATCTCCAGGTAATATTAATAATAATAATAAATTTTACTTATATCCCGCCCTCCCCAGCCGAAGCCGGGCTCAGGGCGGCTAACAACAATAAAATAATACAACATTCTACAATCATTTCATTAAACTTAATTCAACTCAAATTGATGGCAACCATTAGGCTAAAGTTCTGTGAGGATTACCGAAGGAGGGGGTCGGACTGTGCCTTGGCCAAAGGCCTGGTGGAACAGCTCTGTCTTGCAGGCCCTGCGGAAAATGTCAAGTCCCGCAGGGCCCTAGTCTCTTGTGACAGAGCGTTCCACCAGATCGGGGCCACGGCCCAAAAAGCCCTGACTCTGGTCGAGGCCAGCCTAACCTCTCTGTGGCCTGGGACCTCCAAGATGTTTTTGTTTGAAGATCATAAGTTCCTCTGTGGGACATACCAGGAGAGGCGGTCCCATAGGTAAGGGGGGTCCTATGCCGTATAGGGCTTTAAAGGTTAAAACCAGGTAGGGCCGGGAAAGCCCCCTGCCTGAAACCCTGGAGAGCAGCTGCCAGTCAGTGCAGTCAACACTGACCTTGATGGAGAATCAGCTCACTCAACGTCAGACGGCTCCTTATTTAAACCAGCCCTTGCTCCAGAACCTTGAGGACTAGAATCTTGCTTTACTTTTAGGGGAGAGGACTCAGAATGGCAATAGAGCAGAAGGACCCCTGGTTCAGTCCCAGACAGCCCTTGCTTGAGCTGCTGCCAGTCAGTGTGGACAATGCTGAGGTAGACCAGCGGTCTGATTCAGTATAAGGCAGCTTCCGACATTCCTGTTTCAATCGGCCATGTTTTGGGGGCCTTCCTGCTTGCTCTGCTCATTGTGGGAGCTTCTGCCCCTGATCTGGCCCTGACTGCAGCTTCAGATGTGATGCAAGCTGGATTTCCTTAATCCAGATCTGTTACGACGTGTGTGTGTGTGTTGGGACACAATCCCCCGTTCTTACCAGGTGGTGACGCAGACCCGATGAATCAGCCCTGAAGCAAACAGTGCCAGCAGCAGACAGGTAATAACTGCGGAGGAAAAGGAGGTGCGTTTTGGCAAGGGGGAAAAAAAGAATGAGAAATTATTATTTTGTAAACAACCCCCGCCCTTAGCCCCCCCCCCAAAAAACCCTCCCCATGTCAGCCAACCACCAGTTGCTACATACAAGCCAGCCGATTTCTCAGCCCCCCACCTCTCTGAAAAGAAAATGATCACCCTAAATCTGTTCGGCTTACTTTCAGGGAAGATCTTAGCTTGGAATCCTTTGCCGAAAATCAAATTTTCAAGGTTGTTGAAGGCCTGGGTTTCAAGTCAAGGAAAATATCTGCTGATGTGTCAGGGAAGTAAGAAGCCCCCCCCCCCTTGCAGACGTACAGATACTCTCCCCTCTGTTGTTACATAAAGATTGTCACTCACTGCTTGGTCATTGGAAATAAGAGAGATTGAGGTGGAAGGTCAGAAATGCGTAAGCTCTCCTAGTTCTCCAGAAAGCATCTTCAGGCTAAACGGAGGGAAAGCGTCAGAAATGTGTAAGCTTTCAAGTTCCCCAGAAATCTTCTTCGTGCTAAATGGACAAGATCCGGGGTCTACCATCTTTACGTAGCCAAAGTAGAACCATTCACACAGAAGCGCAGGCCAGGGGAAAAATGTTGTGAACCTACCTGAGATCTGCGGACAGTGTACAAATTTAAGAAATAATAATTCCCAGTTTGCTTGCGAGATGGCAGGTGCCACATAACATGCGCTCCACACTTGTAAAAACTGATCTTTGCGCGTTGGAAGTCCCTGCCTTTTGACACTAGGCAGGCCCCTTTGCTGTGCTCTTTTCGGCACCCACCAAAAAGATTTTGCTTCAGCAAGACTATCTAGATGTGTTGAAAGTCGTCTAGCGTTTTAAACTGGTTTTTAGCTTATTGGTTTTAATTACTTTTCTGAACTTTTCTGAACATTACGCTTGTTTAAAAAAGGGCTATCTAAGGTATCTGTTGGCAATGCAATAGGGATAATGCTACACATGACCCGGAAAAACTGTCTGTGGACAAACGCCGGCTCCCTCGGCCAATAAAGAGAGATAAGCACCACAACCCCAGAGTCGTCTATGACTGGACTTAACTGTCAGGGGTCCTTTAAAGGTAAAGGGACCCCTAACCATTAGGTCCAGTCGTGGCCGTCTCTGGGGTTGTGGCGCTCATCTTGCTTTATTGGCTGAGGGAGCCGGTGTACAGCTTCCGGGTCATGTGGCCAGCATGACTAAGCCGCTTCTGGCAAACCAGAGCAGCGCATGGAAATGCCATTTACCTTCCCGCCGGAGTTGTCCCTATTTATCTACTTGCACTTTGACGTGCTTTTGAACTGCTAGGTTGGCAGGAGCAGGGACAGAGCGACGGGAGCTCACCCCGTCGCGGGGATTCGAACCGCCGACCTTCTGATCGGCAAGTCCTAGGCTCTGTGGTTTAACCCACAGTGCCACCTTTACCTTTTTAATGAGGTTAGTAAAAAACAAAGCCAACCCTCCCAACTTCTCCAGAAAGCTGATTCAGGCAGGGTTAATGGTTTTGGGGGAATTGAAAGCATGTGGTTACATGTTTCTGATGTCATTTCATGTGATTCCCTCTATTTCCAAAGTTCAGGTGGTTAGTGACAATCTCTTTATGTAGTCAAAGTCATGCCACCTACACGGAAGAGGAAGAGAGGCCTGAGGGAACTCTGAGGTTTGTGTGTACTCAGCGACCACAGATGACTGGCTTACTGTTGGGGGGGGGAAATGGAAAACTGGGTGGGAGGGGGAGCGCAATGGAGTATTACAGAGAAGGGCACGACTGGCTGGCTCCCTAAACAAAAGCACCCTCTGCTGCAACATTTAGTTGTGGAACTTCTTGGCCCAAATAAGAGTATTGTCCCAACGTTACTTGCAAGGAATTATTTCTATTTCACCAATTGTAAAGCAATCTGCAAAATATATTGCTTGTAGCTGGAACCTTTTTGATCATAGGTTACTGAAAACAATGAACGCTGTAAACAAAAAATTATTATTATTTGTTATAATAATTAGGAAGTTTTTAATTCTTGATGTTTTATTATGTTTTTGTATCTGTTGGAAGCCACCCAGAGTGGCTGGGGCAACCCAGTCAGTTGGGCATAGTGCAAATAATAACAATATTATTTTTATTACAGTGGAACCTTGGTTGTTGAATGTAATCTGTCCCAGAAGATCGTTTGAATTCCGAAATGTTCGACAACTGAGGTGCAAAGGGAGAATGTCAATTTCAGTGGTGAAAATTGAAAAACACGCAGCGGATGCTGTTTGGCTTCCGAAGCGTGTTTGAAAACGGAAGCATTTACTTCCGGGTTTCTGGCATTCAGGTTCTGAAACGTTCGTCAACGGAGACGTTTGAGAACTGAGGTTCCACTCTACAGTGGTACCTCTGGTTATGAACTTAATTCGTTCCGGAGGTCCGTTCTCAACCTGAGGTACCACTTTAGCTAATGGGGCCTCCTGCTGTCGCTGCCACTCAATTTCTGTTCTCATCCTGAGGTAAAGTTCTTAACCAGAGGTACTACTTCTGGGTTAGCGGAATCTGTAATGCGAAGTGTTTGTAACCCGAGGTGTTTGTAACCCGAGGTACCACTGTATTATTATTGTAACTATTATTATCAGGGCTTTTTTCACTGAAATTCAGTTCCGGCACCTCTCAGGTGGGCACCATTGCCATTCTAAGAGAACAACGGAGGTGTTCACGCTGCATTCTGGCACCTCTTTTTCTAGAAAAATAGCACTTTGAATATTATGTTAAAAAAAAGATTCTCAATGCTATTTGTAGAATATATTGCACTTCCAAGAAACGTAACCCGAGTTTTGAAACAGCGTTCAAGCTGGGGGTGGGTCAGTTAATTTATATTTAGTATTTTAATCAATATTACTTCCGCAGCACCGTTTGAGGAAATAAAACATTTAGAAGAAAATGGCAGAAGCCTCTCTTAGCTCTACCTGAAAATGCCAGGGGACCTTCTGCACCGCAAAGCAGAGGCTGAACCACTTATAACACAGGGACGTAAGAAGGTGCAGTTCAGACCACTGGCCCCTCTAGCTTAGGAGTGCCTACACTGACTGGCAGCAAAACGCCCAGGTTTCAGACGAGAACGTTCTCAGCCCTACCTGGAAATGACAGGCATGGAGCCTGGGACCTCCTGCAAAGCAGACCCTCTACCTACAGAGCTGCAGCCCTTATGTGTCACCTTCCTGCTGGATCAGCTGATGCCAATGGGTGCCCCCTTTGACCCCATCCCATTCTGACAGCCCCAGCCCGGCTGAAAATGCCCAAGCAAAATGCTGCACGTAGGAGGATACGGTAAGGGAGAAGATGAAGAGGGCAGAGCCCAGCAGGCCCCCTTGGATGGTCAACCACTCGCTGGATGCCAGCTGGCGGCTGTACATCTGCATCCCGGTGAAGAGCAGGAGGCACAGGAGAGACGAAAGCACCAGCGACGTACCCGTGCCGACAGCTGCGGAGAGAGAAAGAGACAAGGGTCACTCGCCGCTGCTGGCAGGAGCACTAAGGACAAGCGCCATTAATACGTGAGCACAACATTTTCGGACTGTTTTGTGCCACGAACCCCACGCTTTGTGCTGTCCCCCCCAAACTGAGCAACTGACACAGCAAACCGGGGATACAATTTAATACCCGAAACCCAACATTGGCCGACCGACTCCAAATCGGTGCCAGAGTTTTGTGCTAGTTTTGTGCTGTGAACCCTGTGTTTTCTGTCACCCCACCCCGCAAACTGAGTAGTTGATGCTCAAACTGTGGGCCACAGATATACCCCAAAACTGAACATTGTCTGATTGACTCCAAACTGGTGTTGAGCTTTTGTGCCATGAACCCTGCTTTTTCTGCCGCCCCTGAAACTGAGTACAGTGGTACCTCGGGTTGAGTACTTAATTCGTTCCGGAGGTCCGTTCTTAACCTGAAACTGTTCTTAACCTGAAGCACCACTTTAGCTAATGGGACCTCCCGCTGCCGCTGTGCCACCGAAGCACGATTTCTGTTCTCATCCTGAAGCAAAGTTCTTAACCCGAGGTACTATTTCTCGGTTAGTGGAGTCTGTAACCTGAAGCGTATGTAACCCGAGGTACCACTGTAACTGACGCTCAAACTGGGTTTACAAGTTGACACCCAAAAATCACTCAAGGAAAGTGTCAAGCAGGGCCTGGTGAGGGTGTATGATATGGAGGCACAGTGTGGCACGGCCTGAGGGCATGAGATAGGGGCCTGCTGGGCCACGTTTGGCTGCCAGGTCTGAGGTGCCCAGACCCTGGTCTATCCGTACCTGGACAGGTGCAGGGGACTGGAACTGGGTCCTTCTACATGCAAAGCAAATGCTCCAGTGCTGAGCTCCAGCCTCTCCTCAGCTTAGGAAGCTGCCTTGCAACACAGCCAGGCCATTCATCTGCTGAGCTCAGTATTGTCCCTGATGATTCACAGTGGCTCTCTGGGGTTTGAGGAAGGTGGGGGCCTATTTGGAGATGGCGGGAATTGAACCCGGGACCAAGTCAATGCTCTGCCACTGAGCGACAGCACCACCCCGACACAGGACGGCGCCTTATACTGAGTCCATTTAGCTTAGTGTTGCCTGCACAGGCTGGCATCTTAAACAGCATCTTACACAGCATCTTAAAAAGCAGAGACATCACCTTGCCAACAAAGGTCCGTATAGTTAAAGCTATGGTTTTCCCAGTAGTGATGTATGGAAGTGAGAGCTGGACCATAAAGAAGGCTGATCGCTGAAGAATTGATGTTTTTGAATTATGGTACTGGAGGAGACTCTTGAGAGTCCCATGGACTGCAAGAAGATCAAACCTATCCATTCTGAAGGAAATCAGCCCTGAGTGCTCACTGGAAGGACAGATCCTGAAGCTGAGGCTCCAATACTTTGGCCACCTCAGGAGAAGAGAAGACTGCCTGGAAAAGACCCTGATGTTGGGAAAGATGGAGGGCAGAAGGAGAAGGGGACGACAGAGGACGAGATGGCTGGACAGTGTTCTCGAAGCATGAGTTTGACCAAACTGCGGGAGGCAGTGGAAGAAGGGGGGGCCTGGCGTGCTCTGGTCCAGGGGGTCACGAAGAGTCGGACACGACTAAACAACAACAACAACACAGGCTGGCAGCAGCTCCCCAGGGTTTCAGACAGGGGAGGCCTCTTCCCAGCCCTGCCCAGAGATGCCACTGGGGACTGAACCTTCTGCACTCAAAGCACACGCTCTGCCACCATTGCCCATGCTCCTCACCCACAAGGCGCCCTGAGCACAGGCTGGCAGCAGTGCCCACCCCTCTCCAGGCCTGGAGCATGCATGTCGCCCACCTCTCCAACCCCCATGCCACATTACCCATAATGCACCGCGCAGCGCCCTCCGATGTGTCCGCTCCCGGTTTGAACCAAAGTTCCCTGGTTCTTTTTTCCCTCGCGCATGCGCCGTCCTTGCGCCTCCTTCCCTCGGCGAGAGAGAGTTCTCTCTGCCGCGCAGGCGCGGCTCTGAGCGGAGACGTGTAATTTGCGCCTCCGCGCAAGCGCACACCTCACTCCCCGCCGCCTGAGAGGGGCGGAGAAGCTTGCGTCGCGCCACGTTCCCCGCCTAGCGGCCGGCGGCGCCCATGGCAGGCTTTGCTGCGTTTCATTTCCTGCGGCTGGCCGCTAGGGGGAGCACACGCGCATTCGGCGAACAAAGGACCAAGAGCTGGAGAACGCCGGCAGGCTCGGGAAGTCGCGGGTTCGAGTCCTGCCTCCGCATTTGTAGGCCTGGTCACTTGAGTGAATACTGCAGTTTAACGATAATAATACGACGATAGTAATAAATGCAAAATGTACAGCTTCTCGAAACCTTGCACCTTCCGATTTGGAAGCTAAGGGAATGCACTCTGCCTATGCTCAGATGCACCCTTGCCCATGCAAAGCCTGTGGAAAGCAGGACCAAAGCCTTTCAACAAATGACCACACCCTGGGATGGCATGTGGCGACTGGCAGCTCCCCATCAACCTTCTGCCCCCCGCTCCCCTTGGCTGCTCCTCCTCCTCCCTAAAGCGCTCTGCATGTGGGATCTGCTGCACCAGCAATAAAATAATGATTATTAATAACCCGACACACTCACACGCGCCCTCCATCACTTCAAAGAGCGGGGGGGGGGGCGGCGAGAGGGAGGCAGGGCGCCCGGAGCCGAGCCTCTCCGGAGGAGCATGCGCGTTGCTGGCTCTCCTCCTCCCTCCCCGACGGCTCGCCCGGGCTCTCGGCCGCAATAGACCGAGGCGTTTGCAAAGCGCTGCCGGGGCGGCGCGGGGGTGCGGAGGCCGGAAGCCCCCCGTCCCCCCCCCCGGGAGTCATGGCCGAGGGCGAGGACCTCCACTCCTTCACGTCGATCATGGATGCCCTCGTCCGGATCAGCGTGAGAACCCGGGGAAGGGAAAGAGGATGGGCAACGCAAGGGATAGAAAAACGGGGGGGGGGGGGGGGAAAAAGGGGGGGGGGGGGGGCACAACACTCTAATCTAGTGCAGCCGATGTGGGGGTGACTGTCTGTATGCCATGAGAAGGGATGCTTTGCGGGAGGGGGGTGTGAGGAAGAGAGATCTAGTATGGGCATCCCATTGTCTTCCGAGTGCGTCGGCATGATGAGGGATCCATGTTGCTGCCACTGGGATCAAAAGAGCCGCCCCCCCCGGAAAAAAACCCTAGAAATCCCCCCCCCCCGCAAATAAAATAGGTGCTGCCCCTCCCCTCTTGACAACCAGCCTAGACGCTCCCATTCCCTCCCCCCATCCCAGAAGCTCCATCAGTTTTTCCCCGGACTCCCTTCAGGGCTAAGTGAAGGATGCTGTGAGCATCCGAGCACATCCCTCCGTCGCCATGGCAACCTCCTCCCAGGGCTGGCTGCCAGGGCCTGCCTGGTCCAGCGTCTGCCTCCGCTGTGGCTCTCTCCCTCCCTCCCTCCCCGCCCTTCTCCATCCATCCATCCCCTCCCCTCGCCTCCTGCTTTGTGTGTGTGTATGTGTGTCCCTTCTCGCTTGCCAAGAGACATGGCATCCAGGCGGGCGCTGGGCAAGGTGAGTGCCCGTCCCTTGGGGATGGATGGATGGCAGGGAAGGGAAATGCCTTTGGGGCCCCGTGGCGGCAGATCTCTAGGTGGGGAAGCCTTGGCTGGGAAACTGCAAGATGAATGGTTCTTTGGCAAAAGATCAGATGCTGGGGTTTCGTTCCTGTTTTTTGGACCATCTTCTTCGCCGGGTGCCTTGTATCGCTGGGCAGCCGGAGCGGAAGGCAATGCAGCTTTGGGGCAGGGGGTGCCGCCAGGGCGGTAGAACCCCCCTCCACCCCACTCCCTGGCCAAAGGACAAGAGTGCCCTTGAATGGGACGCAGCAGAGACTGGGCTGGCTGCCAAACTGCCTGTAAGAACTGGGAGGCGGGGTCTCTCCCTCCCTAACCCCCGCCTGCCTGTGTGCCCAGCGGTGGGGAAAGCGGGCCGGCCCTGCCTCTGAGCCGCACAAGTGGGGAATCTGGGTGGGTGGGCGTGAGCGGCTGACGCTGATTTGGAGCATTACGCTTATATTGCCTGCACTGACTGGCAGCTGCTCTCCAGGGTTTCAGGCACAGCCCTTCCTGGAGATGCCGGGAATTGAAATCTGGGACTTTCAAAGCAGATGATGCTCTGCCCCCAAGCTATGGACCACCCCCTACAAATAAAGGAAGACCCCCACTCCTCCTGTTTGTAGAGAAAGGCCTGATTTAGATAGGAGCAGAGGAAGCTGCCTTATAATGAATGAGACCATTGGTGTATCTAGCTCAGCATTGTTGACACGGACTGGCAGCCGCGCGCCGGAGTTTCAGGCAGGGGACATTCCCAGCCCTGCCTGGAGGTGTGAGGGATTGAATCTAGGACCTTCTGCATGCAAGGTGGGCGCTATGTCCCTTGCACATATAGTTTATTGACCTCTGGGGAATCTCTTTGTCCCCAGAAATGAGTGCTGTTTCTCTCGCTAATGGTAATGTCTCTGCATATTGTAAGAACATAAATAAATTCCTGATGGATTTTTGGGGGCGGGATTATAGAAGGTCCATACCTCAGTAGCTAAGTACAATGCCCTTCGTTCAGAAGGTTCCAGGTTCAATCCCTAGAAACTCTAGGAATCTATTTTATGTCTGTGTGAATATATTTAAAAAATAAATAAATCATGCTTCTATTATTGATATCACCCCTACCTCACAGTATCACCACCCTTAGAAAAGACTTCACCAATGCTAGGGTTGCCATATTTCAAAAAGTAAAAGCCAGGACACCCCAAAAGTTCTTGAGCTTTCTTTTAGGAAGACCCCAAAGTTGTTGAGCTTTCTTTTTTTTGACAAAAACACCGAAAGACCACAATTGACTTGCCTACAATCCAGGACAAAGCGTTGCATTTCCCGGTAATGTCTAGATAAATCCGGACAGATGGCAGGCCTAACTATTGCAGTGTTGCTATTGCTTCTACCTACCAGTGAATAAGCCCCCTTGAATTTAGTGGGACTTAATTCTGAGTAGACATGGGCCACATCCACAGCCTACATTTAAAGCACTATGATGCCACTTTAAACAGTCATGGCTTCCCCCAGAGAATTCTGGGAGCTGTAGTTTGTTAAGGGTGCTGAGACTGGTTAGGAGACCTCAGTTCCCTTCACAGAGTTACAACCCCCAGAGATCCCTGGGAAGAGGGATTGATTGTTAAACCACTCTGGTTTTTCAGCAGTTTATTCATATTACAGTGTAAATCATTGGGTGGTGAAATAAATAGCAGGTAAGATCCTTAGCTTGACCAAGGATCTTAGCATTGCCAAGGAAGACTGGGAATCTCCCTTGTCCGAAACCCTGGAGAGCTGCTGCCAGTCAGTGCAGGCAGTTCTGAGCTTGTTGGACCAGTGGCGTGACTCTGTATAAGGCACCTTACAGTAGTACCTCGGGTTACATACGCTTCAGGTTACATACGCTTCAGGTTACACACTCCGCTAACCCAGAAATAGTGCTTCAGGTTAAGAACTTTGCTTCAGGATGAGAACAGAAATCGGGCTCCGGCGGCGCGGCGGCAGCAGGAGGCCCCATTAGCTAAAGTGGTGCTTCAGGTTAAGAACAGTTTCAGGTTAAGAACGGACCTCCGGAACGAATCAAGTACTTAACCCGAGGTACCACTGTATTTTGTAACATAATCTAGAGTGGGAGTGAAGGAGCTGTATGTAGACTCAAAGCTTGGCTCATACTGTACTCATGTTTCTTTCACTTCCCCCTTTCATGACACATGCAATATTGCTGGGTTGCCTCAAGAGTGAGACTGGCCCTCTGTACATGCTTAGGGGGTTCCACAGTCAGAGGCAGTAACGTTTTTGAATCCCATTTTCTACAAAACACAGGCAAGGAGCGTGCTTTTGGCTTCGAATCCTTCTTGAGGCATCTGGTCGGCCGTTGTGACTCAAGAAGGATTCGAACCCAAATCCTAGCACATGCTGGACTAGATGGGTCACTGGCCAGGTCTTATTATTTTCTGAGGACAAACACTGCAGTGTAACGGTTGAAGGAAAACTGAACTGTGCAATGTTCCCACGCCCGCAAGTTCCTGATGCAGATTTCTGTGCCTCAACTCCTGCAGCCCCATCTGCAAAATGGGGATATTAAACAGTGGCCTGGTTTACAAGGTGGTTGGGGTGCGGGTTAATGAGACCCTTTGAACACACGTGAAGCAGGACAGCTAAGCATTATTAGTGAGGTAGCACGGAGCAGTGGTTAGAGGGGCGGCAACCTTTTCAGGCATGTGGGCATGTTTGCATTTTTGAGTGAACATCACAGGTGTCGCCTCCCTTCCTGGTCTGTGTTCCCCCAAATCTCCTTCCTGCTGCACCCCTCAAGAGACAGAAAATGCAGCCATTTTGAAGGGATCTGGGTAAAAGTCGGAAGCGGTAAATTAAGCACATGGAAAGCACACAGAGCTGAAAGAGGAAGTGGGAATGTGTGTGTGTGTGTGTGTGTGTGTGTGTGTGGTGTCAGAGGCCTTGTGGGCACCAAGGAAAGACCTCAAGGGCTTCCTTGCACCCGTGGGCAGGACGCGGGCAAATTTTTGAGTCATATGCAACCCCCAAAGCTTTAATGGATGCACTTAGGCCAGTCATTTGCTTTCGGCTTTGCCTATCCCGCAGGGTCGTTGTGCGGATGCAAATGAGACACACCCTATGCGTGACAGCAAATGCAGAATACTTGCTACTACTACAAATATGATATATTAATACTTATACAGATGGGACATGCCACAAAATTTGCCATTTTTGTTCAGGATCCCAGCCAGCCAGAGGCTCCATTCCATTCCCTCTCTCAGTTTTTTGGTCCCTTCCCCGTTCTTCGCAACAGTTAGTTGGCGCAGTGAAAATGCTCAGTCCTTGTGCGGTTGTATTCCCTGCCCCCCAGCCCCCCCAGCTAGGGTTCCCCCCCTTTCTCGCTAAACTTTTTTTGGTTTGGGTACATTTACAAACCTTGTGTGTGGGTGATGCTATTTTAGTGACTTCAGACTTCATAGCCTGAAGAGATGAATATAAATCTCAAGGCAGAGCCTGTATTTTTTTGGTTGGGGGGGGGCAGCAGCGGGGTGGGTGGGTGGGGTATAATTGCAACTAGCAACCAGGATCCTTTCCCTTAGCCGCTGCAAGGAAACGCTTGCTACCCCTGCACATTGGCCATGGAACAAAGCGTGTTGCAAAGGATTCTGGGAAGTGTTCTTCCTATGGGCAGCATAATAATAATAATAATAATAATAATAATAATAATTTATTATTTGTACCCCGCCCTTCTAGCTGGGCTTCCCCAGCCACTCTGGGCGGCTTCCAGCAAAGATTAAAAATACATTAAAATGTCACACATTAAAAACTTCCCTGAACAGGGCTGCCTTCAGATGTCTTCTGAATGTCAGGTAGTTGTTTATCTCTTTGACATCTGATGGGAGGGCGTTCCACAGGGCAGGTGCCACCACCGAAAAGGTCCTGTACCCAATTCCCTGTAGCACAACACTGCCTTGTGATTGGCCAGGGAGAGCTGAGACTGCAACCCCTGCTCCAGATTGCAAGGGGAGGTTGCGAGTGGTGGGCAAACTGTTTGAGAGTGTCAAAGAGGAGGAAGCCGCTATCGTCATTATTTTTAATTTTTAATTATTATTTTTAATTATTCATTATTTTGCCTGTATTTCCTCCCTCCCCATCCTTCCAGTGGTTCCCAAACCAGTGGTTCCCAAACTTTTTCGTTTATGCCTTGGTTACATAAACACATCCTCAGCACCCCCTACAAAAAGCACTGTTCAGAGCAGTCAGGATAGCTCAGTTGGTAGAGCATGAGACTCTTAATCTCACAGTTGTGGGTTCGAGCCTCCTGCAGCCTCCTACATTGCAGGGGGTTGGGCTAGATGACCCCTGTGGCCCCTTCCAACTCTACAATTCTGCGATTCTTTGAATAGCGGTTTGCATGACAACCCACTAAGGAAGATGGTAACGCGATAAAATTCAAAACAGGAAGAAAAAGGGTGTGTGCAGTGCGTGTGCACGAACTGAACAGTGCTCAGTTTATTTTTTTGGTTCTATTTCATCAGCGTTGTTAATTCTTGTTTAATAGATTATAAATGCCCTATTGGTTTGTTAATTGTATAAGACGACTTTTGCTTTCATTGCCAAGCTCAGCTTGTTTTTGCAGTTGTTGCTTTGCTAACGGTGCTTTATAGGTTGCAACAGTTAGGCTGATGATTTGTTAATTGTTCTGTGGGATTTATGCTGCATTTGTGCTGTTGTGTTATTGCTATTCACTGTTTGTAAGCCGCTTTGGGATTCATTCGAACGAAAAGCGGCACAGGCATGCAGTAAATCAGATCAAAGCAAAATTAATTGAACATGCATTCAAAAGCCAATTAAAACTATTCAGCCTTAAGTAATTGAACAAAATTGATCCAGCGATACCAGCTTTTCAAAGTCTGGTAGTCATTTACACCCTCAGCACCCCCTGCTGTTGTCCCCAAACCTCTTAGGTCCCTTCTGCAGGGATCCTACAGTATATTATAATACTGGTGTTGAGCTAGAACCAGCCTCTATTTGCAGGAATCACGGTTTTGTTCTCTTGAACCCTGTTTCCCTTCCCCTCTTTTCTTGTCCTTCCAGACCAGCATGAAGAACATGGAGAGGGAGCTGTTGTGCCCAGTGTGCAAGGAGATGTACAAGCAGCCCCTGGTGCTTCCCTGCATGCACAATGTCTGCCACATCTGCGCCACCGAAGTCCTGCTGCAGCAAGGCTACGTCTGCCCGGACCCCACCTCCGAGCCCACCTCGCCGGCCTCCACGCCAGCCACGCGGAGCCCTCGCCTGGGCCGCCGGGTCATCCCCAAGCCAGAGCGCCTGGACCGACTCCTCAAGTCAGGTGGGGAGGCGGGTGGTGTGGTGGTGCCCTCTGCTGGCGGGGGAGGGACATGTAGGGTGAGGGCATCCCCTCCTGGTGGAAGATGGGACACAGGTGGCACTGTGGTCTAAACCACTTAGCCTCTTGGGCTTGGCAATCCAAAGGTCGGCGGTTCGAATCCCCGCGTCGGAGTGAGCTCCCGTTTGCTCTGTCTCTGCTCTTGCCAACCTAGCAGTTCGAAAGCACACCAGTGCAAGTAGATAAATAGGTACCGCTCCGGCGGGAAGGTAAACGGCGTATCTGTGTGCTCTGGCTTCCGTCACAGTGTCCTGTTGTGCCGGAAGCAGTTCAGTCATGCTAGCCACATGACCTGGAAAGCTGTCTGCGAACAAACGCCGGCTCCCTCGGCCTGAAAGCGAGATGAGCACTGCAACCCCATAGTCGCCTTTGACTGGACGTAACCGTCCAGGGCTCCCTTACCTTTAACTTTACCTGGTTGAAGGTAAAAGCGGTTGGGCCGTAGGAATGTTTGCAGTTCGTTCTGCAAGCGCAAAAGGGCAGGTCCTTGTCCCGAGGATGTTACAAATTAAAATTTGGCACTGAGGAAACAGGGTGGGAGGAAAGTGGAAAGAGGGGCTTTGGGTTGTCAGCAAGATCTGGAGGGCCCACAAGTTCCCCACACCTGCTTACATGCCACAGTCAGACGGGGAAAGGATTTCACTATTGTCAAAGGGAAAGGGATGTCCATCAGTCTTCTGTCTCTCAGCTACTCCTGGGCGTTCACATGATGAGGCTGTTGTCACAACAGAGAGGCCCCGTCCCTGACTTTGGCTTGTGTATCTCCTCCATCTGAGCTGAACGCAAGCAGGCAAAGACTACACCTGCTTTTAGCCTTCTGCTCCTCCCGCTTCAGTCCTCTTCTGGTCCTGGGAGACAGTGGAGTAGAAGAGATGAGGCAGGAGAAGTGGTGTGGAAGCCCGTGACTCTCCACCAGCCTGACCCATCTCTCTCTCCTCCTGCACTTGTTCTTAACCCTCCAATCCTGCAGCTTCTCCTGCCTCTGCCTCTCGCCTCCTAGCTGTTACAGGCTCCTCAAGATCACTGGTCCCTTTTCCCATTCCCACTTCTCCCAGTGGCCGCTCATCAGTATCCAGCCACCGCTCCTCAGCGTCCAAGCCAATCCCTGACCGCATTTAATATGTGATCCCTGATTGGCTGGGACACGTGTCAAGGACAGGAGTAGGGAACCTGTGACTCTCCAGATGTCGATGGACTACAATCCCCATCACCTCTGACTGTTGGCCATGCTTGCTGAGGTTGATGGGAGTTGGAGTCCAGCAAGACATGAGAGGGCTCCCCATACCTGATTGGCTGGGACATGATTCTAGGACAAGGGTGGGGAACCTGTGACCCTCCGGATGTTGCCGGACTACAAATCCCATCAGCCCTGCCCATGGGTCAGTTTCCCCGAGGCTGATGGGAGTCCCTGCATCTTCTGGGGAAGCATCTTCTGTGTGTGCAACATAACCTTGCCTTTTGTTCTGGTGTCCCTCTGCTTGCAGGTTTCGGCACGTACCCGGGGCGCAAGCGAGGCGGGCTCTTGCACCCCCAGAGCGTTCTCTTCCCCTGCCCGCTGTGCCAGAGGGATGTGGACCTGGGCGAGAGGGGCCTGGGCAGCCTCTTCCGCAACCTGACGCTGGAGAGGGTGGTGGAGCGCTACCGCCACACCATCAACGTCAGCGCCGCCATCATGTGCCAGTTCTGCAAGCCGCCGCAGCTGGAGGCCACCAAGGGCTGCACCGAGTGCAAATCCAGCTTCTGCAACGAGTGCTTTAAGCTCTACCACCCGTGGGGTACCCAGAAAGCCCAGCACGAGCCCACCCTACCCACGCTCACGTTCCGGCCCAAGGTAAGGGGCTCCCTCCAACTCCTCCGAGGGCCAGGAGGGAAGACTTTGCTGTTTATTTGGAAGTGACTTGGAAACAGCAACTAAGCCAGGCTGGTGACTGGGAGCGGCTGCCAGGACCATATAATACTGGTCCCAGTGGCGTAGCGTGGGGGGTGCAAGGGGGGCCGGCCGCACCGGGCGCAACTTCTGGGGTTAGGGCAAATCCACGGGTTAGGGGGCGCAAATTACTTGCCTTGCCCCGGGTGCTGACAACCCACGCTACTCCACTGACTGGTCCTAAAGGAGCTACATTGGCTCCCAATATGTTTCTGAGCACAGTTTGAAGTGTTGGCGCTGATCTTTAAAACCCTAAACCAGGGGTCAGCAAACTTTTTCAGCAGGGGGCCGGTCCACTGTCCCTCAGACCTTGGGGGGGAGGTGGACTATATTTTTTGGGGGGAAATGAACTAATTCCTTTGCCCCACAAATAACCCAGAGATGCATTTTAAATAAAAGGGCACATTCTACTCATGTAAAAACACGCTGACTGTCCGTGGGCCGGATTTAGAAGGTGATTGGGCTGGATCCAGCCCCTGGGCCTTAGTTTGCCTACCCATGCCCTAAACAGTTTGGCTCTGTATATCTGAAGTAGTTCTCCAGACCCATCATCCAGCCTGGACACTGAGTTCCAGCTCTGAGGGCCTTCTGGCGGTTCCCTCCCTGCTAGAAGCAAAGTTACAGGGAACCAGGCAGAGGGCCTTCTCGGTAGTGGCACCCGCTCTGTGGAAAGCCCTCCCATCAGATGTCAAGGAAATAAACAACTATCTGACTTTTAAAAGACATCTGAAGGCAGCCCTGTTTAGGGAAGCCTTTTGTAACGTTTTATTATGCTTTTATATATGTCAGAAGCTGCCAAGAGTAGCTGGTGCAACCCAGTCAGATGGGCAGCATATAATAATAATAATAATAATAAAAATAATAATAATAATATCCCAGCATTTCCTCCAGGGTGGCTTCCATGGTTCTCCCTCTTCCTCATTCAATCACCACAACAACAACGACCCTGTGAGGTAGGTTAGGCTGAGAGGCAGTGACTGGCCCAAGGCCACCCAGTGAGTTTCTTGGCCAGGTCAGGATTTGAACCCCGGACTCTCCCAGGTCCTAGTCTGACACTTTAACCACTGCACCACACTGCCTCTTGGTGTGTGTGTCCCTGTTTTCGCACAAAGTTTCCCCCCACATTTCTCCCAATCCAGGGCCTTTCCCAAGGTTACGCCTTAGGAATCTTCCTTGATCTTGTTTCTTGTTCCTGAAGGCCTTTTTCCCCTCACAGAGAACTACTAAGGTACACTTTGTAGGCGCTTTCCAGTTCATTTGCAGCCCCTGGGTCTGACGCTTCCTGTCTTAAAGAAATAGAAACGGATTCAAAAGGAAAGTCCTGTCCCCCCCAAAGATTAGGAAGCCTGCGTTTGTGTCCGCGAGTGCCAGGGTCTTCAAACAAAGTAAAACCGTGACAAACCTGCCTCTTTCTGTGTCCTGCGCAGGGTCTGACATGTCCAGAGCACCGGGAAGAGGTGACGCATTACTGCAAGAGCTGCCAGCGCTTAGTCTGCCAGCTGTGTCGTGTTCGCCGGACGCACACTGGCCACAAGATCTCGCCCGTCGTCAGCGCCTACCAGGCCCTCAAGGTGAGGCTTTCTGTGGGATTTAAGCTGTCTCCTTCATCCCCACCTCTGTCCGCCCACCCGGTTCTGCTAATGGAAAGACGGAAAAGTCCCAGCCAGAGAGGAACGGCAAGTTAAACTGGTGGACTATGTTGAGATGGCGAAAATGACTAGAAATATCAGACACCAGGAAAACCGAGGTTTTGCTAAAGACTGGAGGAAATTTATTTTATACCTGTAAACAGCTGAGCTCTTTAACCGGGCTGAAATAACACTTGTGAGTTAACAGAGACTTTAAGATATAAAATATAAATGGAATAAATGGAGGACATGAAATATGCAGCAGGAAATGTTAAACATGGAACCCCTGGGAGGGTGGAGGGAGGTCCAAGGATGCGAGGGAATCTTGTGTCTGTTTTTCTATGGTTAATTACATCTGACTGAGAACGTTAAAAAATATTTGGAAAATCAAGAAGATTTTGTTAGAAGTGCAAATCTAAAAATAAAAAAGGAAGTTGCCATATAGTGAGTGAGACCAAATGGTGCATGTCGCTTAGTGTTGCCTCACTGATAAATATTGCCGCAGACATTTCTGAGATCATGGTCTTTCCAACGAGTGGCTCCTGTCCAGGTTTGTTCATTGTCGTACTTTAAATGTTGTGAGGATCCAGTGCCCTTTTAAAATGTATTTTTTTGGGGGGTTCTTGTTTTTATTTTGATTATGTATTTTGTGGTTTCATATTTTGATTTGAACCACTCTGGGACCTCCGGATATAGGGCAGGATATAAATTCAATCAATCATCAATCAATCAATCAGTCAGTCATAACCTGGTACCTTCCTGCATGTGCTGCGCTGCTGACCTATGGCCCTTCTCTTAAATATGACCGCAAGATTCTAGTTCTCATGGTTCTGAGTTAAAGGGCTGGTTTTAAACAGGGGCATAGGAAACTGCCTTATACTACTCACACTGACTGGCAGCCATTCTTCAGGATTTTGGGCAGCAAGTCTCTCAGGCCAGGAATTGAACCTCCAACCTTCGGCAAAGCAGATGCCGTGTTCTGCCGCTCTGCAACAGCCTCCCTCTAGGAAGCACTTCCATGCTCATAGGGCTGGCTTCAGTAGGGACATCAGATGCTGCCTTATTCAGAGCCAAAGCTTTGGTCCACCCAGCTCAATATTGCCCACACTGACTGGCAGAAGCTCTCCAGGGTTTCAGACATGGATGCTTTCCCCCAGGTCTGTGTAGAGATATGTATGTTGAACCTTCTGCTTGTAAAACAGGCTGAGGGATGGCCTTTCCATCCAAATTGTGGAATCTGGAGCAGCTTAGGTTGTAAACGGACTGATGGGGTGGTCTATATTTCATTTCATTTTCATTTCATTCCACTTTGAATTTGTATACTGCCTTTCTATATTGCTATACCGAAGGCGGTTTACAGCAATAAAATATAACAAAGAAGATCACATACCTTAAAATAATCTGATCCAATACAAAAAGTCACAATAAAACAATAAAACTTTAAAAAGGAACGACTTACATCGAATAAAGCAATATTCAATCATCTATTAACATATAACAGTACACAGTAAAGTTAACTCCCAAAACATCAGCAAATTATAATTAAACAGAAATTCACTGTATCATGCAGACCCCCGTTTAATTCAATATCCCATCCTCTTGCTGCTTCCCCCTGTTTTGCCTTTTGACATTCCCTCCGTAGTAAACATCTTGGCAATGAAACAGCCCAATATTGCCCAGCCAGTTTTCTGAGTGAGTGGGGATTTGAACCTTGGTCTTGTAGGTCCTAGTTCAGCACTCTTAACTGCTACTCTGGTTCTCTTTGGCACAAATGTACGCATCTCTGCCGCATCTTGAGCATCGTATTTTGGGTCTGTATCTTTGGGGAACGGCGGCGTGTGTTGGCTGTGGGGCAGGGGGAGGCAGAGGAAGGAGGGAGGAGTGGGTGACTCTCAAGGGATCGGGTGGGGTGGGGGTGGCAGAATAAGGAACCCTCAGAGCTTGGTGTCAAATGTGTACCATAATGCTTTGCTGCTCACATCGCTCTCTCTTTTCCTCCACCCTTTTTTCCTTGCACATCCAGGATAAACTGACCAAAAGCCTGACTTACATTCTGAGCAACCAGGACACAGTCCAGGCCCAAATCAGCGAGCTGGAAGAGACCCTGCGGCTCACCGAGGTACAAACTGCTCTCGCGTCCATTGCTCTTGTTTCACATTTCCCGCTTCCGATGGAGCGGGGCCGTCTGTCATTCCAGTTCCCTCGTCCCAAATATGTTTTAAAGGTTTTCAGAAAGAGAGGCTGCGGTTCTTCTTATCTTCTTGTCTTCAGGCGATTGTGTCAGATGGCAAGCAGATAAATATGACATTTAGAAGACATCCGAAGGCGGCCCTGTACAGGGAAGTTTTTCATGTCTGATATTTTGCTGTGCTTTAAATATTTTGTGGGGAGCCGCACAGAGTGGCTGGCGCAACCCGGCCAAATGGGCAGCATATGAATAATCCTCTTCTTCTTCTTTGGCGATCACTCGTAGTCGAGTAAGATAGTCTTCCATAAACACGGTTTTCAAAAGTGAGTCCGTAAGTGACTGTGGAGGCCAATTCTGGATCCACACATACTTCCACAGTGGGGACATAGGTTTCCAGGCGGGAGCTGATCACGGTGTGGATTTGCCCAGCGTGCCTTCCTCTTAGCACGTTTCTCCCATGCGTCCTGACTTCGAGCGTCTTCAGAACCCACGACACCATTGGGAAAGGCTGTTCTCCAACTGGAGCGCTCGCAGGCCAGTGTTTCCCAGTTGTCGGTGTTTACACTGCATAATAATAACAACAAAATTATCACATGGGAGATGGAGCAAGCTTGTTTTCTCCTGTTCGGGGTGGGTGGGTGGGTAGGGCCAAAAACCAATGGATTCAAATGACAAGAAAGGAGATTCTGACTAAATGTCAGGAAAAACTTTCTGACGGTGAGAGCTGTTTGACAGTGGAACTGACTTGTTCGGAAGGTGGCAGACTCCTATCCGCTGGAGGGTTTTAAAGAGAGGCTGGATGACCATCTGTCAGGGATTCTTCAGCTGGGATTCCTGCATGATGCTTCGTCAGGGGTCAGCAAGCTTACCGCGCCTCGGGCCGGTGTCTCCAGCACCGATTGCGCGGCAGGCTGGAGGGCAGGGGAGCGTGTGCCCATACGGGTGCGCACACACAACTTTTGGCGCACTTCCGGGTTGGAGGAGCACCAGAAATAGCTTGTGCGCATGTGCACGGGCCTCTGACCTGGATGTGCACCCGAAATAATGCTTGCTCATGTGCAAATAACGCTTGCGCATGCGCACAAGCTATTTCCGGTGCTCCTCCGACCCGGAAGTGGGCAGCCGCGCAGCTCAGCACTGGTAAGAGCGGGTGGCGGGGGTTGCCGCAGGCCGGATAAACGAGTCCCTTGGGTCTTATCCGGCCCGCTGGCCTTAGTTTGGGGACCCCTGTCCTTGGTGTCCCTTCTAGAAGCTGAATGAGAAGCAGAGCCACAGGTGCCCCTCTGCAATCCAGAGAGCTGCCACTGCCACCACTTTTTATCCTCTGTTTTGTGGGATGTGATACATAAGTAGCAGTCAAGTACAACATTCCTTGTTTTCCTAGAGTGGACATGCAGGGGAATGTTTGGCGCAGCCAGTTGAAAACTTCCTGTTTCCTCCTGGTTGGGACATACTTCCTTTGCATGTGACTAGAGGTGGGCGTGACCTCACCTGTCCAGGTAACAAAAGGACAAGGCACGCTGCCACATTCTCTCTCTCCATTGTTGGAGCAGCTTTTTAGCTAGAGATGCTCTGCTGGCTTCCAGCCAAAAGAGGACACTGGGATTATCCCCATATGGGATAGATCCACATGTATATACTTTGTAACTAAGTCTGCCTTCAGGGATCCAACTGTGAACTGAATGTGAGTAAACTTTTATTGGCTTTACTCAAGATTGTGGCGTGTTTTTTCTTTTAAGAGGGATATAAGGGAACTTGCCAGGAACCTAATAGTAAGAGGCTTACACAAGCCTGCAACCAGCTACCCGCCATGCGTTTAAAAAGGGGAATGCGAAACTCTGCTAAGTTAAGGAACTTGCTAGTGCAAGTTAGGAAGGATGTTAATAAACAATACATTGATACTCTGGTCACAAAATTAATTCGTCTCGGAGGTCCGTTCTGAACCTGAAACCATTCTTAACCTGAGGTACCACTTTAGCTAATGGGGCCTCCCGCTGCCAACACACGATTTCTGTTCTCATCCTGAGGTAAAGTTCTTAACCCGAGGTACTACTTCCGGGTTAGCGGAGTCTGTAACCCGAAGTGTTTGTAACCCGAAGTGTTTTTAACCCGAGGTACCAGTGTATATCCCCTCCTGCCTCTCTGAACGCAGTCCCCACGTGTTTTGCCTCCCTGCAGGCGAATGGTGCCCAGGCCAAGGAGGAAGTGGCACGGCTGATGCGCGGCCTGAGCGCCCTCTTGGAGGAGAAGCAGTCGTCGCTGCTCAACGCCATCGAGGAGTGCCGGCAGGACCGCGTCTCCAACCTGCGGGCGCAGCTGCACGAACACCGTGCCATGATGGAGAACTCCGGCATGGTGGGCTACACCCAGGAGGTGCTCAAGGAGACGGACCAACCCTGCTTTGTCCAGGCTGCCAAGCAGCTGCATAACAGGTGTGTGTGTGTGGATGCAACAAAGTTAAAATGGCACCCAGGGAAGTTCGTACCGTGGTGGGAGAGAGCTAAATCCCCGGGAGCTTGCTTCCCTCAACTTTTTCTTGGCAAGTAACACAAACGTGTGTCTCCTAACGTCTTACTGGTCAGTTATTGTCGGCAGCTAGGTGAGAAACCTAGCACTGGAAGTTTCTGGAAGGAGCACCCGCCGCCATGTGGCGTTGGAAAGTTTGGCAGTTAGCTCTGGTAGAAAAATCGAGCAACAAGTGTCAGCTTTCGAGGGGTTTCTTACGGCGAGTCGGTATTCCTTCATTATGCCAGTGCTTTTTTCTGGGGGGATGCAGGGGTATGCGTACCCCTAAACATTTTGTGAATCGAACGGGAGAAGAAACTAAAAAAAATTAAAATTTTAGTTTCTTCTCTAGCACGGTGAATCGTCAGTTCCGTTGCTACCCCCAATGGCAGCCTCATTTCCTGTCACGGCGTTTCCTGAGTCTCAGGCGGAAGCGAGCGTTTAATGTGTGAAGCAGTGTGGAATGTGGGCATGTGGTGTTTTACTGATGAAAGTTTGGCCTCATTGAGTGGAAGTATTTCAATGAGTAGGAAAATCAGACTGGAATGCAGTTTTTAATGCCTTTAATGGGGGAATAACAGAAGCAGGCATGTGCAAAACAAGAGTGTTGTTGTTGTGTTGAGAGATAGCAACGTGGCCCAATACCTTTTGTTGTTTCGTCATGTGGCGCACCCAGTGGTGTGAATAAAAATTCAGGCCAACATGCCAGTACATTGGTCAAAAAGCCATGGTTCTGTTATGCAACAGGTACTGGGGCGCAAAATGAACATTAAAAAAACATTGTACAGTGGTATCTCGGGTTAAGAACTTAATTCGTTCTGGAGGTCTGTTCTTTACCTGAAACTGTTCTTAACCTGAAGCACCACTTTAGCTAATGGGGCCTCCTGCTGCCGCTGCGCTGCCGGAGCCCGATTTCTGTTCTTATCCTGAAGCAAAGTTCTTATCCTGAAGCACTATTTCTGGGTTAGCGGAGTGTGTAACCTGAAGCGTATGTAATCTGAAGCGTATGTAACCCGAGGTACCACTGTAGTTAGGAAAACTAATGCAATATTCCCCACCCCTGAGCACAACTGATGAGAATAGTACAGATATATTGAAGAGTAGTGTGTATCTCTACCACGGTTCAGCCTCACCTGACCTTTGCCCTCTGGGTGCTGTTGGACTCCGTCTCCCATCACCCCCAGCATGGGCAACCAATGGGTTAGGGTGATGGGAATCGTAGCGCCCAGCGCCCAGAGGCTGGGCAGGACAGTAGGCCTTGGGAAACTGTTCCTCTTTGCCTGACCCCCTCTTTCCTTCCACCAACCCCCCCACCCCGCCGGCAGGATCGTCCGGGCGACCGACTCCCTCCAGGTCTTCCGCCCAGCAGCCAGTTCGTCCTTCAGCCACTTCCAGGTGGACGTGAGCCGAGAGCTGAAGCTGCTCACAGACCTCACCTTCATCAAAGGTATGTACGGGACGTGCGGCGGCCGAAGGGGCTTCGGCGTGATAGGAAGCGGGCCTCGAAGGGATGGGGCAACAGGGTCGTGGCACCCTTCCCTTGCCCTCGCGTTCCGTGCTGGTGCCATTTCCGCCAGAGGAAATCCTCACCTGTTCCGGTTTGCCGAAGGAACCGCCGCCCTTGCATGAAAAGCAGCGGGCGCAGAGCCGGGATTTGTTTTTGATCGTAGCAGGACAAGCGAATTCCTCCTTGCCTGGGGCCTGTGAGGGGTGACCCCCTCCCAGGAGCCCTCGGGCCGCCCCCTAACAGTGGGGCTTGGCCTGCGCTGTGATCCTCCGAAGGAAGGTAGATTGTGTGGCGTCGATCTGACAGATCACGGCCCTTGGGCGCGGAGGGTAAGTATGGGGGCTGTTTCCCCCCCTCTTCCATTCCGCTTCACCCCATTCCCACTTCACGCATCCCCCTCCAGACCCAAGGTGGGCTGGGTGGGTGTTTGATCCCCCCGCCACCCCGTCTCTCACATCGCCTCTGGACCGCACCCTGGGATTCTTGGCCCCGGTCAGCTACATCTCACCCCCCCCGACCTGCGACCCTTGCATCCCATGATCCATAGCCCACCCAATATTCCAGGCGCAGCGCCCGCCCCACAGCGGCCCACCTCCGCCCCGTGCCTGGCTGTTGACCCATCTCAGACCTGCTTTACCTCTCTTTGTTTATAGGCTTTGGCTGCTGCTGAGTCATCATCGAAGTAAAAAAATGAGGCAAGTCATCTCCCGCCCAGCCGACCCCCCTCCACCTCAGCCCTCCCTGAGCCGCCTGACACTCTCTCTCACTTCTCTCTTTCTCCTCCCTCTGCCCCCATCGCCAGCCCTCGCGCCTCCATCCTGCATCCTCCCGTCCCCCTGTGTGGCTTAGATTTGGTTCGGGTCCTCAAGATGCTCTGGCCGGGCCAAGCACCCCTGAGCGCGTGCAGAGTAAAAAAAAAGACTGCTCGGTCTCAGGGTTCCTTCCCACTCACCGCTGAATCCTGATTCAGGTTTTGCTGTCGACGATGAAATAAGCCTTCATGGTTGGGAAGACGAAATAGTTTCGGTTTCTTCCGCAAGGCATGACACAGAGGGGTGCTGGTTTGGGGTAGAGAGTTCTAGGGGTCCTATGTGCTTCACTGCCCCTTCCTTGCCCCCCAACCAAATTTAGTTCTTCCCTGCTGTTTTAAAACTTGAAAGCTTTTCTCCCAATACAGTGGTACCTCGGGTTAAGAACTTAATTCGTTCTGGAGGTCTGTTCTTAACCTGAAACTGTTCTTAACCTGAGGTAACACTTTAGCTAATGGGGCCTCCTGCTGCCGCCACACGATTTCTGTTCTCAGCCTGAAGCAAAGTTCTTAACCCGAGGTAATATTTCTGGGTTAGCGGAGTCTGTAACCTGAAGCGTCTGTAACCTGAAGCGTCTGTAACTCGAGGTACCACTGTATCTTGACTTCTGCCAAAACTCTCCATTATATAATTCAGGGGTTTAGGCCACAATTCAGCCCCCTCAAATGTTGCTGGATTCTAAGTCCCATCAGCCCCGGAGGCAATGGGGCTGCAGGGAAGCAAAATCCTAGAGGGTTGGCTACCCCTGGTTTTCATTTAAACATTTCTGTCCTGTCTGAACTGGGGGCCACCCTTATTCCTGGGAAGCAAGCCAGGCAGTCGCCTGAGGTGACAAAATACCAGGAGCGAGTTGGTGAGCCACCACAGCTGTGTAAATATCATTGAATCATAGAACGGTAGAGGTGGAAGGGACCCCATGTTTCATCTAGTCCAACCCCCTGAAATGCAGGAATCTCAGCTAAAGCATCCATGACAGAGGGCCATCCAACCTCTGCTTAAAAACCTCCAAGGAAGGAGAGCCCACCACCTCCTGAGGGAGACGGTGCCATATCGGAGAGAGACTTCCTGTAGCTTGCGGAGATCTGTTGTGTTCTCGAGGACATCAACCACAAAATCATCGAAGGGAGGCATTAGGCCTCTGAACACCAGTTGGGGAGAATTGAGGTTGCGTAGGGCTGTGTACCAGCGTTAGACAAATCCCAGATCCTGAACCGAATGGGGTTGATCCAGGGTTTGCCTGGACAGGGCTGAGGTAATCCTGCATCACCCTGGGGTGGGACCACCCAGAGCGAAGTGGGGCTCTCAGAAGAAGACCCTTTTTGATTTTTTGACCATTAGTGGTCTGAGTTGAAGGGGCCAGGACTCTCAAGCAACTTTATTCCCTGGTGCCCAAACAAAAACATGGATAATACCCTTTTAATTCTCTGGCTTTCTTCCTTCACCCTTTTCATTTTAGAGGTCCCGGGTTACATCTACCTGATTTTTTTACACGCATTGAAACAAATGTCATATCCATCCATTTTTCAATGGGGTCTAACACTGTTGACAAAGCCTAACACTGGATACGACCCCCTGAAACTTGTTTTTGAAAATCACCTCCCTCCTCTGCAAAATATTACAGTCTTCTTCCAATTTAACCAACAAACTGATCCAAAAAATCTGAGGTTAATTAACTCGCATTGCCTTTCTAGGCCCCACTGAATGCAGTGGGAACAATTCCTGCAGTAGACTGCAGTGTAAGTTGCATATTTTGTTTCCAAAAGGGTTCGTTTCTCTTTCCCCATCATCACCATGAAATAATAATAATAATAATAATAATAATAATAATAATAATAATAATAATTTCAATTTATATGCCGCCCATCTGACAGGGTTGCCCCGGCCACACTGGGTGGCTTCAAGTGAATTAAAATACAGTAAAACTTCAAACGTTTAAAACTTCCCTATACAGGGTTGCCTTCGGATGTCTTCTTAAAGTCAGACAGTTGTTTTTCTCCTTGACATCTGCTGGGAGGGTGTTCCACAGGGCGGGCGCTACTACTGAGAAGGCCCTGTGCCTGGTTCCCTGTAGCCTCACTTATTGCAGTGAGAGAGCCGCCAGAAGGCCCTTGGCACTGGACCTCACTGCCCGGGCTGAATGAAATTTATTCGTTTCATTTTTTACTGAAAGCAACTCAAAGGGACTTATGGCAATCATTCAGTGCTGTTTTCTCCCCTTATATTCATTTTTGGCTCCTACAGCAGGAGGGGGGAAAACTCATATCTGGCTCCCCAGCCCTCTCCATCCACGTTCAGGCCCTCTCAAGGCCACCACCATATCGCCTCAGCTTCTCTTCTGTGTCTGTCCAGCCATGGTCTGTCTCCTCCTGCCTCGACGCCACCGCTCTTCCTCTCCTCCTCTCTTTCTTCCCCCTTTCCCTTCCCACCCTGCTCCCCGACTCTCGCACTCAGCCTCTTTCTGCTCCCCGGAGTCTCTCAGCAGCTTGCCCCGTCTTCCCGACAGCTCTCCCCCCACCCTGTTTTTTCGCCTTCTGGAACCCCCTTAGCCTGTAGCCGGTTGTCTGTCGGTCCGTGCAGAGCGCCCATCACCTGTTGTCCGCGGCGGCGCCTGACATCGCCCGTCTTTGCCCCCTCTCCCTCCTTCTTTCTCTCTCTCCCCCACCGCAGCGCCGGAGGCCCCCGTGATCGACACGCAGCGCACCTACGCCTACGACCAGATCTTCCTCTGCTGGCGCCTGCCGCAGCACTCGCCGTCGGCCTGGCACTACACGGTGGAGTTCCGGCGCGCCGAGCCCAAAGGGAAGGCCCTCAAGCTGTGGCAGCGCCGCGAGGAGGTGCGTGGCACCAGCGCCATGGTGGAGTACCTGGACACTGACTGCGTCTATGTCCTGCGGGTCAAGGGGTACAACAAGGCCGGGTTCGGAGACTACAGCGAAGACATCTACTTGCACACGCCACCAGCGCCCGGTAAGACCCTGCTAAAAATATAGGCCTGTTGTCTTTGTCCATGGAGTTTGTCCTAGACAGCATCTTAAAAAGCAGAGACATCACCTTGCCAACAAAGGTCCGTATAGTTAAAGCCATGGTTTTCCCAGTAGTGATGTATGGAAGTGAGAGCTGGACCATCAAGAAGGCTGGTCGCCGAAGAATGGATGCTTTTGAATTATGGTGCTGGAGGAGACTCTGGAGAGTCTCATGGACTGCAAGAAGATCAAACCTCTCCATTCTTAAGGAAATCAGCCCTGAGTGCTCACTGGAAGGACAGATCGTGAAACTGAGGCTTCCAAACTTTGGCAACATCATGAGAAGAGAAGACTCCCTGGAAAAGACCCTGATGTTGGGAAAGATTGAGGGCACAAGGAGAAAGGGAGGAGAGAGGATGAGATGGTTGGACAGTGTTCTTGAAGCTACGAACATGAGTTTGACCAAACTGCGGGAGGCAGTGGAAGACAGGAGTGCCTGGCGTGCTCTGGTCCAGGGGGTCACGAAGAGTCGGACACGACTAAACGAATAAACAACAACAAAAATATAGGCAGTCTGACAACCAGGGCAGCCCTGGGCATGTTTACCTGGAAATACTGAGTCAGCTTCAAGGTTCTTTGGGTCCAGGGGACCTCAGGGATCAGCTCAATCACCGAGATTATCTGCAGGCGTGTCGTCGGCCCTTTCCCGAGTTGGCAACGATGAGAAACCGAGCCTTTAGAGCCGTCGGCCTGGTCCTGTGGAACTATCCGCCCCTAGAGATTCGGCAGACGCCTTCTGTGCCAACTTTGAAAAGCCTGCCGAAAACTTTCCTATCCCACCAGGCAGGCGACAAAGAATGCGCCCTTCCCCAATGGTTAATTCATGCCTGTTTCAAACTTTTGAAAAATGTTTTAAACTTTTAAAAATGGTTTTATAGTGGTACCTTGGTTCTCAAACTTAATCCGTTCTGGAAGTCCGTTCCAAAACCAAAGCGTTCCAAAATCAAGGTGCGCTTTCACTTAGAAAGTAATGCAAAACAGATTAATCCGTTCCAGACTTTGAAAAACAACCCCTAAAACAGCAATTCAGCATGAATTTTACTATCTAACGAGACCATGGATCCATAAAATGAAAGCAGTAAACAATGTACTGTACTGTAAAATCAATGAAACAGTATTGTAGATGATAAAAATGAAAATGTGTTTTTCCCCCTTACTTGCGCTGTCTAAAGTGGCTTTGTAGCTTTTATCCATTTCCGCAGTCAATCGATTGATCAGTAGCTGAACTGGGTTCCACGCAGTCACTAAAACAAACAAAAAAAGCCACAAAAACGCAAAATAAATAGCATACACAGACCTCACCGTGTGGCACTCAGAAAGAAAGTGTGGCACTCAAATCGGAAATGTAACACTCAAATCGGAGAACGTTCAGCTTCCGAAAAAAGTTTGCAAACCGGGACACTTACTTCTGGGTTTACAGTGTTTGGGTTCCAAGTTGTTCGACAACTAAGCTGTTCAAGAAACAAGCTACCACTGTCCTGTACGGTTCTTGTTTTATTGTTACTGTTTATTGAATTTGTATCCAGCCCTTCATCGGGGTGGTTCACAGTTTTACTGCTGTAAACTGCTTGGCTACTTTTAAATGATGTAGCAGTATAGAAATGTTTTTTTAAAACGAACGAATGAATGAGTCCCATCTGCACTGTAGGTTTCAAGCAACATCAGACCACTTTAGAAAGCCAAAAAGTATCCCGGGAACTCTAATATTTTAAGAGTGCTAGGAGTTGTCAGGAGAACCCTTATTCTCTTCCCATGACTGCAAATTCCCAGAGTGGTTTAACAATCAGTGCCTCTTCCTAAGGAACTCTGGGAATTGCAGCTCTGTGATGGGGAATAGGGACCTCCTAATGACTTTTTGCACCCTTGACAAACTACAGTTCCCAGAGTTACTTGGGGGAGAATCATGGCTGTTTGTCGATGTGTCTAAAGTTTCTACTGGGATGCAGGTGGCGCTGTGGGTTAAACTGTAGGGCTTGCCGATCAGAAGGTTGGTGGTTCGAATCCCTGCGACGGGGTGAGCTCCCATTGCTCGGTCCCAGCCCCTGCCAACCTAGCAGTTCGAAAGCACGTCAAAGTGCAAGTAGATAAATAGGTACCACTCCGGCGGGAAGGTAAACGGCGTTTCCGTGCGCTGCTCTGGTTTGCCAGAAGCGGCTTAGTCCTGCTGGCCACATGACCCGGAAGCTGTACGCCGGCTCCCTGGGCCAATAAAGCGAGATGAGCACCGCAACTCCAGAGTAGGTTACGACTGGACCTAATGGTCAGGGGTCCCTTTACCTTACCTAAAGTTTCTACACCTCAGCATCTTTTGGTGGGGATGGGTTCTTCCTAGTTAAGATTCTTTCTCCTCCTTTTCCTTCTGCCTGCCTCCCACCTTCGCCGTCTCCCAAGTGCTGAACTTCTTCCTGGACAACCGGTGGGGGTTCAACCGGGAGCGCCTGGCGATCAGCAAGGACCAGCGGGCCGTCCGGAGTGTGCCGGGGCTGCCCATGCTCTTTGCCGCAGAGCGGCTGATGACCAGCTGCCACCTGTCGATCGACCTGGTGATCGGGGACGTGGCCGTCACCCAGGGGCGCAGCTATTGGGCCTGCTGCGTGGACCCTAGTTCCTACCTGGTCAAGGTGGGCGTCGGGCTGGAGAGCAAGCTGCAAGAGTGGTTCCAGGTACCCCAGGATGTGGTGAGCCCCAGGTGAGCAGCGGCTGTTCTGGAGGGGGGGAAGAGGGGCAGGTTTTCTCAAGGAAATTGTCTTTTTGATTTCATAAAGTTTATATATACAGTGGTACCTCGGGTTTTAAGTACTTAATTCTTTCTGGAGGTCCGTTCTTAACCTGAAACTGTTCTTAACCTGAAGCACCACTTTAGCTAATGGAGCCTCCCGCTGCCGTCGCGCCGCCGGAGCCCGATTTCTGTTCTCATCCTGAAGCAAAGTTCTTAACCCAAGGTACTATTTCTGGGTTAGCGGAGTCTGTAACCTGAAGCGTATGTAACCTGAAGCATATGTAACCCGAGGTACCACTGTATACAGAAAAACCTCCACCAAACTGTATTGCAGAAGGGATATTGATTAGGATATTGACTGTAATATTGACCAGCTTATTGATCAGGGTATAAATATAAATATTGCTATATTGCAATAGCTCAGCTGGTTAGAGTGTGATGCTGATAACGCCAAGGTTGCAGGTTCGATCTCCATACGGGAGAGCTGCGTAGTCCTGCATTGCAGGGGGTTGGACTAGATGATCCTTAAGGTCCCTTCCAGTTGGAATAATAATAATAATAATAATAATAATAATAATAATAATAATAATAATAATGTACCCCCTCCATCTGACTGGGTTGCCCCAGCCACTCTGGGTGGCTTCCAGCATAATAACAGCACAGCAAAACGTCAAACATTAAAAGCTTCCTAATACAGGGCTTCCTTCAGATGTCTTCTAAAAGTTGTATAGTTCTTTATCTCCTTGACATCTGATGGGAGGGCGTTCCACAGGGTGGGTGCCACTGCCGAGAAGGCCCTCTGCCTGCCTCCCTGTAACTTCACTTCTCACAGGGAGGGAACCGCCAGAAGGCCCTCAGTGCTGGACCTCACTGTCTGGACTGAAGGATGAGGGTGGAGACACTCCTTCAAGGAGATAAATAACTGTACAACTTTTAGAATCGTCTGAAGGCAACCCTGTTTTTAAACCTTTGCTTTGTCCCTTTATATTTTGTTGGGAGCTGTCTGATCTGACTGGCAACCCAGCCAGATGGGCAGCGTATAAGAAATAAATGATGATGATTAACTGTCTGTCGCTTCTTGCGAAGGCTTATCTTTCGGCCCAGGCTGGCTGGGGCTGATGGGAGCTGGAGTCTGAAAACACCTCGGCCATGGCTGGCTCGGAGCTGGCGGGAACTGTAGTTCTTGGACTCCAGCTCCCATGGTAAGGAAGACGCTGAGGTTCCCAGGGGGCTGGGGCCTTGACCATGGCGAAAGCCAGCTTTCTACACTCGTGCGCCACCAGACTTGTTGCTCCGAGGCCTAACTCCTCCGCCTCCTTGCCTCCTTGTTTCCTGTGGCTCAGATACGACCCCGACAGCGGCCATGACAGTGGTGCCGAGGACACCACCCTGGACACGGCGCCGCCTTTCGCCTTCCTGACCATCGGCATGGGCAAGATCCTTCTCTCACACGGCGTGGCGCTGACCTCGCGGGACCCCGGCAACTGCACTGTGCCGCTGCCTCCCCGTGTGGGCATCTGCCTGGACTACGAGCGGGGCAAGGTGACGTTCTTCGACGCCGTCTCCTTCCGCAGCCTCTGGGAGTGTGGCATCGACTGCTCGGGACCCGTCTGCCCCGCCTTCTGCTTCATCGGCGGCGGCGCCCTGCACCTCCAGGAGCTGGTGGCCAACCGACAGGAGCGGAAGGTCACCATCGGCGGCTTCTCCAAGATGGACTGAGCGTCTCATGGCATCTCTTGGCGCAAGGGAGGCGGAAACCGAGCGGGAGGCGGCCTCCGGTGCACAAGAACAGTCATCCCTCCCGCTAAACGGGCCTCCGGGCGCCTGTTGAAAGCGACGGAGGATGCCCGGGGCCTACAACAAAATGGCCGCCCTTCCGCTCGCGGGCCATACTGAGATTTGCCCCACCTGGCGGGCTGATGGACCTTCCAGCGGATAGAAGAGACTCTGCCTTTCGAAAGACCGCGATCCTGTCGTAGACCTCCCCTCGTAGAACGTTTGCTGTGGAGATAATTTTGTGGGGGACAGGGACGGGACAGAGCGGGGTGCTGCCCCCATAAGCTGCACTGTGTGTGCTTGTGGGGGGCAGGAATGTCTTTCTGTTTCATCAGTTCCTTTGTTTTTCCTATCCCCGCTACGCCCCAACATCTTTTCTGGTCCCTCCGTGTCCTTGTGCCTTGGGGTGGGGGTGCTCTCCCAGTTGGGATGCTTGCCCCAAAGACTCTGAAGGAACCTAGCTCCCTGTGGGGCAGGAATTTTCATCTGTGGAGGAGGTAAGGATGTTTCGTTTGATGCATGGACGAATTAGGGATGTTTTTAACCACACACAATCTCCCTTTTTTAAACTCTGTAATCCATCTGTGCTCTTTCCCCCTACATCTTTCCATCGACACCCCACCACCAGCGATGGGGTGATTGGCACCTGTCGCGTCTCTCCTGGTCTGACTCCAATTTTGAACTGAATGTTTTTTAAAGCTCCCCCCTTCCAAAGAGCCCCTTCCCCAACTTTGCAAGTCTTGCAAGGCCTCACAGGTGCCTCACCCTCCTCATTTTTGGATCGAGTCCCATCTCTTATCTTGTCTACATGATGTCAAAGTCTGTTTTTTCCAATCTGTCTTGGGTTTTGCAAACCGTGGATTTCTGGATTTTTGGCAAAGGGTGTGAAAGGGCAACGGGATGAATAAGTCACCCCTGTTGGGGGGGGGGGAAATTGAGAGTCCCCCTCCAAGGGGGAGAAAGGGAGGTGGGTGGGACAGAGGGGGGGTGGGCAGGGGTGAAGTAAGGCAATCAAAACTGTTTTCGTGCAGGTTTAAGATTTTATAGTGTAGATCTGCCTGTTCACTTCAGGATTGTTGTGATATTAAAAAAAAAAAAATTAAACGGAACAGTGAATCGCACCCGGCTCTCTTCTGACTGACTGCATTTGTTTTCTGGGTGTTGCTTCTCCATGAAGGTGCCTAAAATGGATCCTGAGATCTCCTCACTGTTCCCTAAGGAAGCCTCATTTCGCACCCAGAACATGACACTACGGTTTCCACTATTATTCACTATGATTCTAAGTTGCAATGCCTGGTTTTCTTTTGCTTGTCAGTGTGTAAGGAGAACAGACATCCCTGCAGGACACCCCCACTCCCTGATAGCTGCTATCCACCCCCCAAAAGAAAGGAAGGTGAGTCACTTTCAGCCACCATTAAGGGCCGCCTAGGTAGAGATGATGCGGGGATGCGGGTGGCGCTGTGGGTTAAACCACAGAGCCTAGGATTTGCCAATCAGAAGGTCGGCGGTTCGAAACCCCGCAACGGGGTGAGCTCCCGTTGCTCAGTCCCTGCTCCTGCCAACCTAGCAGTTCGAAAGCATGTCAAAGTGCAAGTAGATAAATAGGTACCACTCCGGCGGGAAGGTAAGCGGCGTTTCCGTTCGCTGCTCTGGTTTGCCAGAAGCGGCTTAGTCATGCTGGCCACATGACCCGGAAGCTGTACGCCGGCTCCCTCGGCCAGTAAAGCGAGATGAGCGCCGCAACCCCAGAGTCAGTCACGACTGGACCTAATGGTCAGGGGTCCCTTTACCTTTACCTTTAGGTAGAGATGGGCAGATCCTTCTGGCATATGCAGACGTGATCTAGTGGGTCCTTCTCCTGCACATGTCAGAGAATAAAAGGGCGTGTAAGTTGGGAGGGAGCAAGAGCCTCAGGCCCTCTGTGCCTCTCTGTGCGGCCCTCAGAACTGTCCCTGGGCCGCTCGGTTCTTTCAACAGGTGTTTGGTTCTGGCAATAGCCAGCAGAGGGCACTGCAGCACTAGGAACAGAAATATTTAAGTGTGCGCTGTTCCAGCCAATAATTAATTGCTAGTTTTGTTGTGACTTGAGGGAGTTTCCACAGGGCAGCCTTTTGCAGGCTCGTACCTGCAGAGTGAGGGTTGCAGAGAGGTCATGGCATTTTCTGCTATGTTTTCTGTTTGCAAATGCAACAACGAAAGAAGGAAGTCTGGTAACATCTTAAGGGCTAGGCTCCATTATTATGGCATGCGCTTTCATTTCCTAGAGTCTGCCTCATCCATGATCTGAACAAAGGCTACTGTTTAGTAGTAATAGTAGTAGTAGTAGTAGTAATAATAATAATAATAATATAATATCATAATCATAATAATTTATTATTTATACCCCACCTATCTGGCTGGGTTTCCCCAGCCACTCTGGGCGGCTTCCAACAAAGTATTAAAATACAGTGGTCTGTTAAACATTAAAAGCTTCCCTAAACAGGGCTGCCTTCAGATGTCTTCTAAAAGTCTGGTAGTTGTTCTTTTCTTTGACATCTGGTGGGAGGGCGTTCCACATGGTGGGTGCCACTACCGAGAAGGCCCTCTGCTTGGTTCCCTGTAACTTGGCTTCTCGTAGTGAGATGATGATGATGATGATGATGATTGTGTCCTGCTGGTAGCCACCAGGCATCAAGGGTCACTGAGCAAGAAGAAAACACATTAATACATATCATTATAACACGCAAAACAATAACAGTAAGTGAAAAGTTTTAGAGCTTTTTTTTAAGTTTTAAGCAAAGTTGCTTAGCTTTTTTAAAAAAAATAAATAAATCTCAAAATAATAATAATGAAGTTTTAGAGCTATTCTTAAGGAAATCCACCCAAAAAGAATTTCCTGGACACTGCAGCGATGTCCACTGTTTCAGACTGCCGTATTCTGGACATATGGCAGCCCTACTGGAATGCAGCTTCCTCTAGGAAAGGTAAGCTCCGCCTCTGTTTGCCTCTGGCCCCGCCCACATGTGTCCCCAGGAAGGTGGTCCGTGATGCAACATGGCTCTCGTGCTGAAAAAGTTCCTCTGCCTTTGATGAACCAGCATGTTCCGATGTAAAGGTAAAGGGAACCCTGACCATTAGGTCCAGTCGTGGCTGACTCGGGGGTTGCGGCGCTCATCTCGCTTTATTGGCCGAGGGAGCCGGCGTACAGCTTCCGGGTCATGTGGCCAGCATGACTAAGCCACTTCTGGCGAACCAGAGCAGCGCACGGAAACGCCGTTTGCCTTCCCGCCAGAGCGGTACCTATTTATCTACTTGCACTTTGATGTGCTTTCGAACTGCTAGGTTGGCAGGAGCAGGGACCGAGCAACGGGAGCTCACCCCGTTGCGGGGATTCGAACCGCCGACCTTCTGATCAGCAAGCCCTAGGCTCTGTGGTTTAACCCACAGCGCCACCTGCGTCCCTTATGCTCCGATGTAGTAGCGTGGAAAGTCTGTAGTTCAGGGGTGGAGCACCTGCTTTGCATGCAGAAGGTCTCAGGTTCAAGATCAGAAATTCTTCCTGTATGCCACAACAGCAGGAAGACTACTCCTCTCACAGAGATGGAAACAACAGGCTATTCCGACAATTGAAGAATGGCAGCAGAAAGTATTGGAGTATGCGGAAATAGCAAGGCTTACTGGAAGAATCCGACAGCAGGACGATGAGAAATTCCAAAAAATGGTCCAAATTTATGGTATGCTTAGAGAAAACTGTACATAAATAAAGACACTCACAGGACTGAAATAAAACTCATAATGTTTCTTGTAAACATTTGGTTAGATCACAAGATGTAATGCTGTACAGTGGTACCTCGGGTTAAGTACTTAATTCGTTCCGGAGGTCCGTTCTTAACCTGAAACTGTTCTTAACCTGAAGCACCACTTTAGCTAATGGGGCCTCCTGCTGCTGCCGCGCCGCCAGGGCACGATTTCTGTTCTCATCCTGAAGCAAAGTTCTTAACCTGAAGCACTATTTCTGGGTTAGCGGAGTCTGTAACCTGAAGCGTATGTAACCTGAAGCGTGTGTAACCCGAGGTACCACTGTAAAGGAATATATGTCTAAAGTATAATACAAAAATTTATTAAGGAATTATAGACATTTATAGAATGTATATATAGTAATCACGCTTAAGTAAGAGCAATGTAGAGAAGCCAGAAGACGAGTGGAGGGAAATTAATTTGGATAAGATATAGATTGAAAGAATAATATTGTTAAGCTGTATTGTGTTTAAGATATTTGGAAAAAAATAATAAAAATTATGGGGGGGGGGGACACAAGGTCCCAGGTTCAATCCCTTGCATCTTCCGGTAGGGCTGGGGATTCACCCCTTCATGAAACCCTGGAGAGCAGCAGCTGCCAGTTGGTGCAGACAATACTGAGCTAAGATAGACCCAGAGGTCTGGCTCTGTGTAAGGCAGCTCCCTATTGCCCTATTTAAAACCAGCCATTTGTCCAAGGGCATTGTTATGTACTGAAGTTCTCACCCTGGGCCAGCAGGGGGATACTGTAGATAGTTCAGCTCCACATATGCAAATAAGGGATCGAAAGTGACGTTCAGTGATTGGATAGTTACAGAAAGTGGTTACTGTTGCGTTGTAGTGGAGCTCTATATAAGCAGGCTGGCTGAACCCTTCAGTTCAGTTCTGTTCTGGCCTGTGAATAAACAAGAGCTGTCTGAAGAATCGCTGTGTCGTCTGATATGTTCACCCACAACTTAACACTGGCGACAAAGGTGGGATGGATGGACAACAGAGCACAGCCAGATGCAGCCACCCTCTGAGCGGAGCTGAATCACTGAGCTGAAACACCGAGCGAAATCACTGAACAGAACCAATTCAGAGCTGACCGTTCTGGCTAGAGCACTGTGTTTCATCCATTGCCCCACATCGGCATCGGAACCATGGCTTCACTTGTGCCTCTACCGCCGTTTGCGCCAGCCTCTGAATCATGGGACTCCTACCTCGCTCGGTTCGACTGCTACCTCCAAGCCAACGAGCTGACGGAAGTATCACAGGAGCGTAAGCGGGGCCTATTCCTCAGCCTCTGTGGGCCTGAGGTGTTTGAGACGGCCCGAGCATTGGTTGCGCCTGTAGCAGTCCAGGCAACACCGTGGGACACGATTCAAGAGAAGCTCCGCAACCACTACGCGCCAGAGCCGTCCAAGATTGCTGCCCGCCACGCGTTCTACCACCGGAACCAGGCAGAGGGGGAGTCACTTGACAACTTCAGTACATAACAGGAATGAGGACTGGGCTCTTTATTTCTGGGGAGATGGCCGAAGCTCGTGGCAGGACACTTGCTTGGCATGCAGAAGGTCCCGTCTTGGATCCCCAGTGGCATTTCCAGGTAGAGCTGGGAATATTCCCTGCCCAAAATCCAGGAGAGCCTCTGCCAGTCAGTGTAAGCAACCGTGAATTAGGAGGACCAAAAAAGCTTGCCCACCCTGGATTAAACAAACCAGGGAAGTCTGGTTTTGCAAACGTTAAAAAAAAAAGAACAGGATTTCAAGAGGGTATCGCTGAAAAGAATGACTTGAGTGCACTTCATCTTCCTGGTGTTGAGTGCCTCAGCCCTTTGTATGTTTTTTTGAGTGTCGAGAGAGGCAGGCACTCGTGGCTGGTTTAATTCTTGAGTGGGTGCAGCAAGGCTTGTTGCTAAGGTTGTTTTTTACACACACACACACACACACACACACACACACACACACACACACTTATTGGTTTTTTTAACATCATTGCCAACAATCATATAATGTAACTTCTTATTTTTTTACAATGTTTTAGACTTCCGTCAACACCTCTGATGATTTCCCGTTCTTTATCACTTATTCTGCATTTCTTAATTTCTCTATTACTCTTAATTATCATTAACTAATAATTCTCCTCATAGTCTTTCTTGCCATGTTTCTTTTTTTAAAAAAAGACATTTATTGAGGTTTCAAAAGTTATATAAAAAGAAAACAATAATACAAACAAAACACAAACAAGGACAAGTATAATTTCAATCCCTTATTTTCTTATAACTTACTTCCCCGACCTCCTCATACCTCCCCTTTCTGTATTCCAATTTCTAATTATTAATTCAGCAAATCCTCTCCCTTAATTTTTTTCTTGCCGTGTTTCAGATAGTCCTCCTTACAAATCTTCTTGTGGTCCTACTAGCGTAATCTGTTCATTACAATTACTTTTCAAAGAGTTCGTATGTTTACTCCAGTCTTCCAAGAATCTCTGGTCCCGCAGGTTTCGAATCCTTCCTGTTAATTGGCTTGTTGCAGGTGTTGGAAATATAACAGCAGGGATCTTGCAGTTAGCAACTAAAGGGTTAATTCTGTTGACAGACAGCCAAGAGCGGTGGTGAAGGAGGAGGAGGAGGTGTTTCCTAACAACCAGCTAGAATGCAGTGCTTGAGCTCTGATTGGCTACTAACCCTGCCCTGGACTAGGCCTGAACCCTAAGAAAGAAGACTCCTCCTTCTGCATATTTATATACTGTTTTGTTCACTTTACTTCAGTAAAGTGTGATCCGTTTTCTCTCTCTCTCGACTCTCATCTGCTTTATTCCAGTCACTCCGTTAACAGCAAGATCAAGGCCAGGGTGGTGAGGGAAGAACTGAGGCAGCTGCTTTGTACCAGGTTTAACCAATTGCCTATCAAGCCCACTCTGACTGGCAGCCACTCTGACTGGCTTACTCTGCTTACTCTGACTGGCAGCACCTCTGCAGAGTGATGGGCAGAAAGAAGTCTGCCCTATCTTTTTAAAACTGGGAATGTCAGCGGTTGAGCCTGGAACTCCATATACATGCAAAACTGGTTCTCTGCCACTGAGCTGCAAAGTGAGAAATAAAGTCAGGTTCTAGTCCTCATGACTCTGGATTAAAGGGCTGGCTGAAACAGGAAGCTGCCTTATACCTAGCCACAATATGTCAGGATTTGAACCCGGGACCGTCTGCATGCCAAGTAGATGTTCCGCTGCTCAGCTGCAGTCCTTCCCATGAAAGAATTCAAGAAGTCAGTGGCTTGCTTTTTCCCTTGACCCTAATCAACCACCGGTCGATTTAATGCATCAGCGCTCATGCCAAATAAGCAAATTGGCAACCCTATTGTTCATTATTATTTACTTTACACAAATATACTTTCCTACTGCCAAACCGCTGCCCCCGCCCCCCATTGCTTACATAATAAAAAAAAAGGGAATGTTTGCTTTCATTGTTGCCTTGGGAAACCGCGGAACGAAAGCAAGCCAGCCCCGGATCTCGCTTCCTCCCACCCTGAGCATTTTTCATTCCCGTTTCCTTGTCCATACAATACTGGCTACTGTGTTTTCTTATCCCTGAGGACTGCTTTAAGGAAGAAATAAAAATATCGCCCAATTGGGAAGCGCAGGTTGTTCTTAGCAGGTTGTTCACCCAAGAACCTCCAGCAACAGAGACAGTCTACCTTGCAATTGAAGTTGGAGGGGGCAGAATGGACAAATGACAGAGGGCTTCATGCCTTGTTTGCGAGTAGCCTAGAAGCATCCGGCTGTCCTCTGTTGGAAACAGGGTGTATGGCCTGATGGAGCTTAGCTCTGCCTTTCCTATGGTTGTTGCAGCTCCCATCATCGCTGACCATTGGCCATGATGGCTGGGACTGGTAGGATCTGGAGTCCAACGGCATTGGACGAAGGTTTAATATATACCGTATTTTTCGCTCCATAAGACGCACCTAACCATAAGACGCACCTAGTTTTTAGAGGAGGAAAACAAGAAAAAAAATATTCTGAACAAAACAGTGGATTTACGATTTTTGTGGTTCATGCTGTGGCCACAGACATGTGATTTGATGGTGAGTTTGGGGTAGCCCAGTGCAAAAATCCTGAGGATCCATGTGGATCCATGCTTTATAACCACATTTTTGCACCACTGCAGCCCCAGGAAACAGTGGGTGCGTGATTTTTTTGGTGCAGGCTGTAGCCATGGATATGCTGTGTGATCTGATAGTGAATTTGGGGTGATCCAATGTAAAAATCCTGAGGATCCATGGGCTTTTACCTCCCTGCTCTCAGGCAGCCTCCTTTATCGCTAGCATCCCTTATCTCTCTCCCGATCCCTTACTGATCAGCTGCTTCCTTTCAACACTCCCTTCCCTCTTGTTTGCCTTAGTGTCTTTTCCTTAGCTGGAGCAGTTTTTTGCTCCTCCTTTCCTTCTAATTTCTCTCCTCATTGCTTTAGTCTTCCTGTCTCCTCTCCTTGCAAGTTTGCTGTCTTTACCTCCCCCCTCCCAGGCAGCCTCCTTTATTGCTAGCGTCCCTTATCTCACTTTCGATTGCTTGCAATCAGCGGCTTTGTTTCAACACCCACTTCCCTCTCCCCCCCCCAAAAAAGCATGATCTGCTTTCTGCCCCTGGGCAATTCGGCTCCAGGGACCACACATTCGTTCCATAAGACGCACGGACATTTCCCCTTACTTTTTAGGAAGAAAAAAGTGCGTCTTATGGAGCGAAAAATACGGTAATATACAGCTTGAAGAATGGGAAAGGTTGTGGAATGAAAGGATAAAATTCACAGCCTGTAATGCTTTGAAAGAGAATGTGATGAAAATGATGTATAGATGGTATATTACACCAGTGAAATTCGCTAAAACGTATAAGACAAATAATAAATGTTGGAAATCTAAAGAAAAAGAAGGAACATTTTATCATATGTGGTGGGAATGTAAAAAAGTAAAGAACTTCTGGGAAATGATATATAATGAGATGAAAAAGATGTTGAAATATACATTTAAAAAAAATATCCGGAAGCATTTTTTCTTGGTATTATAGGTCAGGACATTAATAGGCAAGATGTTAAATAGTTTTTATATGCAACAACTGCAGCAAGAGTATGGTTAGTCCAGAGATAGAAACAAGAAGAAATTCCGATGAAAGAAGAATGGCAGACGAAAATAATGGACTATGCAGAATTGGACAAAATGACAGGAAGGATTCGAAACCTGCGGGACCAGAGATTTACAGAAGATTGGAAGAAGTATATGAACTATTTGAAAAGCAATTGTAACCAACAAATTACACTAGTAGGACTACAAGAAATTTTGTAAGGAATATATGAAGTGCTACAAAGTAGATAAAGATACTTTGGCCACCTCATGAGAAGAGAAGACTCCCTGGAAAAGACCCTGATGTTGGGAAAGATGGAGGGCACAAGGAGAAGGGGACGACAGAGGACGAGATGGTTGGACAGTGTTCTCGAAGCTACCAGCATGAGTTTGACCAAACTGCGGGAGGCAGTGGAAGACAGGAGTGCCTGGCGTGCTCTGGTCCAGGGGGTCACGACTAAACAACTAAACAACAACAACAAATTCTTGCGGCTGCGGTTATACACAAAAATATATTCCTTTTGTCCTTGGGTATGTCGTTTGTCAATAAACTCAGTAAGTATGACTCTGGTTTTTTTGAAAAATAGAGCTCCTGAGGATCTTTTTGATCTCCTTACGTATCTCGTTCCAAAATTGTCTTACCACCTTACACCCCCACCACATATAGACTAGATGATCCTTATGGTTCCTTCCAACTCTACAATGCCATGATTCTAAAGCAAATAATGCAAAGTCATCAAAAGTTCCTCCAGTGTTTTCTTAACCAAAGGAAGCTTAACCAAGCAGCAGCACCCATCTCTGGTACTCAAGGAAACAGGACGATGTAAAATCTACAGCAGGGACAGTCACTGTTTGGGGATTTCCCAGAAGGGCTCTCATTCTTGTTTACCCTGTCCTACCCCAATTCCTGGCAGTGATTTTTGCACCACAGACCCAGCCCTTGGCACTCAATTAATTGCCCTCCCAGCCCACATTTTCTGTGTTTAATGGACTCCCTGCCCGTCTCACCCAGTTACGAACAGGCTGGATTTGACTGGGATTCCAGTTTTGATGGTTCCTGCTTGCTCCTCTTTGGCCCTGATTCCACCAGGCACTGGAAGGATTTTGTGGGGAGAAATCTGACAGGGTGAAAAATGAGTATCAGAAGCGCTTTTTTTTACTCTCGTTCTTTTTTGGGGGGTGAGGATTTTTAATTTCGTTTTAGTAAGGTATATAAAACAGGGGGAACAGTTATGACAACAGACAAAAATCGAAAGAGGAAAGGCGAATTATAAAATAGGCCTGTAGGGTGAGTAGGAGTTGTGCATGGGTTAAAAGAACGAGGTCCAAATAAAGAACATGAGTGTTATTCAATTGTCAAGTGTCGTTCCAGACCTGCCAGGCTTTTCTTGGAAATGACGGTTCCGCTGTATAAAGGAATGCCAACCCATATAAAAAGGGTCTGCAGGTTCTAGTCCTTGTCGCAATCTCAAATTATGAAAAATGTTCTTTGTGATTTCTTTTTTCGAGGCAGGGGGAACTGGGCTTTCAATGTATGGTGTGTACACAGCCCAAAATTGGCTCAAGGGCTGAATTGTGTGGATCAAAGGAAGTTGGCGCCTCAAGTCATGACTGAAAAAAAAGTGGAAATTGGTGTGTGTGTGTAAATGAGAGGCTCACTGCCAGTTCCCTTCCCATCTCTCTCTGTGCACACAAACCTATCTTATTCTTTTCTTTCGAAAGTGTCATCCATCACTTTCGCAGTCAGTTGAAATATTAAGTTTCGTTTCCTCATTTTCCCTCCGTTTACTGTTTGCCCAGCAGATTCTCGAGGACTGTGCCTTGGAACGGTTGACTGAGGGAAGAAAAAGCGCCTCACACCACGTTGCAAGAGGCAAACTGGAGGCATTTCCCCCCTCCCCCCTCCCCTATTCCACAAATCAGCGTCAGAAGCTGTCTTATGCAGTCAGACCACTGGTCCATTGAGCTGAGTAATGCTTACACTGACTGGCAGCAGCTCTCCAGGCAAAGGTTTATCCCAACCCTAGTTGCCAGGAGTTGAAGCTGGGACCTTCGATGTACGAATCATGTGATTTCTCTCTCTCTCTCTCACACACTGAGTTATGGTCCTTCCCCTAAAAATAAAGCAAGATTCTAGTCCTCATCGTTCTACCTCAAGATGATGGGGATTGAAAGCAAGTCCCTAGGTTCCTTTTCTCAGGAGAGATGCCTAAGTCCAATGATTAAAGGTTGTACCATTTGAGACTTTTTAGTTTAGAGAAAAGGCAAGTAAGAGGGGACAGGGTAGTTTATAAAACACTTTCTGGCTACTGTTATGATTAACATATTAGTATTTTTAAATGCCTGTAACATTTGCATGGCAAAACAGACTTTAATTCTACTGCGTTTTATCCAGCTTGGATGTCTGGGGCACTGATGGGGGAAACCCCACAATAACCAGCTTTCTGAAAAGGCCGGCTTTCTTTTAACTTTTCCCAAGCAGGTTTCTAGTCCTTATGGAGAGGAATATAGGTTCGGAAAGCGTGTGGGTGACGCCAGTCAAAATCTTAGGAGTCAGAGATTTGAAACAGGTTTCCTGCTGGAGGAAGGGGGACCCCCCCACCCTCGATTTCTCTGCTCATCGCCCCTCTCCGTGACTGGAAATAAATTGTGCAAGCTAAGCAGAACACCAGGCAAAGGTGCCGAATCTGTAAAAAAAATACTGATTTCAGAATTTATTTCACATGCTCCTGGGTACAGATTTTGTGCAAAAGGTTGTGAAGACATTTTGCAAAGTTGGCCAGTGGGTAGAGTATTTGCAGCCCTGTGCAACGTGGCTGCATCATTCGTGGCTCATTCGTGGCGATTTGGGAGCCTGCCAAGAAAACTTTTCCTGGCACAGATGGGACAGTTGCCTTGTTACACACCAGGTGTTGGAAGCCTTTTGATCATTCACCGTTTTTTATCATCTCGGTATGATCTTATTACTTTATGATCTTATGACCCGCAATTTGCCATGTAATTCCTTTTGAAATGGCAAGGGGTGGTTGTATGGGACAGAAATGTAGTCCGCAGGCTTCCACTACGTCAGAAAGGTTTTTTTACTTACAAGCACATCAGACTTCTCCACTAAGGAGCTCAAAATGGCCAATGTGGTCTTCAACCCGCCATCCTACCAACAGGGTAGGGAGGTCAGGCTGAGGAGACGGGGGCTGGCCTGAGGGCAATTCTCCATTCCATTCCCCTTCAGCTTTCCATTCCCTTCTGCCCCACAGATACTCGGGGATCTCTGGCCACTGAGAATGTTTCTGTTTCTGCCACCCCACCCCACCCTGTTCCTGCTCCACTTACAGGAGTGTGCCGGTCAGTAATCACATTGTTCAAAGTTGGACTTATCTCTTTATTAGCAAAAGCATGATCGCCACAGATGTGGTTGAATGTCAGGCCTAATAAGCAAAGGAGCTCATTCGCAGTAGCCTTACTCTGTGAAAATCAGTTGTCGCAATCTCAAATTATGAAAAATTTTCTTTGTGATTTCTTTTTTCGAGGCGGGGAGAACTGGGCTTTAATTGTATGGTGTGTACACAGCCCAAAATGGGCTCAAGGGCTGAATTGTGTGGATCAAAGGAAGTTGGCTCCCCAAGTCGTGACTGGGGAAAAAGTGGAAATTGTGGTGTGGGGGTAAATGAGGGGCTCACTGCCAGTTCCCTTCCCATCTCTCTCTGTGCACACAAACCTTCTATCTTATTCTTTTCTTTCTAAAGTGTCATCCATCACTTTCGCAGTCAGTTGAAATATTAAGTTTCGTTTCCTCATTTTCCCTCCGTTTATTGTTTGCCCAGCAGATTCTCGAGGACTGTGCCTTGGAACGGTTGACTGAGGGAAGAAAAAGCGCCTCACACCACGTTGCAAGAGGCAAACTGGAGACATTTCCCCCCCTCCCTCACTATTCCACAAATCAGTGTCAGAAGCTGTCATGCAGAGTCAGACCACTGGTCCATTGAGCTGAGTAATGCAGTAGCTTTACTCTGTGAAAATCAGTTGCCGGGACTGAAATCCCTGCCTCTCCACAGCCGTCAGTTAAGTCTCCTACTCCCCAGGGCTTTCCCCAAGCAATCAGAGACTGCGCCTGTGTGCAGCCAACCTCTGCTCCGCCTTTTTCATGCCTCTTCTGGTTCTGGGAGACAAGTGGGGGAGCTTGTCACAGTGGGTGGGAGAGACACCTGTGACTCTTCACCAGCCTGACTTATCTCCGCCTCTTGGCCTCCCTCATCCCACTCTCCTGCCTCCGATTCTGGACTCCTCTCTGCCACCGACTCTCCCAGCTCACTAAACCATGTTACCTCTTCCGAAACCTCCTCTTCCTAGTCTTTTCCCTCTGACCACTTGCATCGTCTCCTCACCACCAATCCCAGAGCTCTGAGCCTTCCTCCTTTGTTGGTTTTCCAGCGGGTTTCTCCCGTTCCTCTGCAGCCAAAAAGTCAGTGACACGGGCCCAGAGAAAACGTGGTTTCAGATGCATCTTCCATCGCTTTGTGTGTGTCAGCCAAGCCAGTAACAAACTTTGCAGCCTTAGCCAGGTGATGAAAAGAGACACAATTCTCTCTGAAGTTCCTGGTCCCTACCCCAAAAGCAAAGAAGGCAACACACCCTCCATACCAACGTAGATCCGTTTATTGTTAAATGTTATAAATATAGAATTTGTCACAGAAGCCTCTTCCTCTTCCTCCCCACTCACTCTTTGTCTCCCCCCACAACTCCAAAACCCTTCACCCAAGAATTCTGAGGTTTGCTGTTGTACAACTGTCCACCGAGACACCACCCACGAGCACCAGGATTTGCAGATAAGGCAGTTGCCAAATTTGGCTTTCAAAAACCTCCCCTCCAAAGCATTTACCATTACAATGCTGGCTGGTTAGAAACCTGTATGGGGAGGACTGTCTCCTGTACAATGCAGATTTGGAACGACAGCATCCCTATGGAAGCATAGGATTTTTTTTGCAGGGGGGGGGGAGAGGTAACCCCAGCATTGAAGCTTAAGGATCCTGGGTTGGCAAGAAAGGGCACACTCTTTTCCTCTCCACCTTAAATAAATATTTCGGGTTAATCTTGTTCCTTCATGCGTCTGGGTTTGACTCCTCTGGAACTTTTTCTTGTTGAGGTGGAGGAAATAAGGTCAAGAAGCACGTTGCCCCTCTGCATTCTCACTTGGGGGGAACATGCTGTAGCTTAAGAACATGAGCAAAGCCCGGCTGCATCAGGGCCCACCTAATCCTGTATCCTATTCTCACAGATGCCCCAACAAGAAGCTCACAAGGAGGATATGAGCACAACAGCGATTCTCCTCACCCGTGATTCCTGGCAACTAGTATTCAGAGATGGCAAGGTTGTCTGGAGCAAGGATTGTTCCATGTGTGGAGCAGGATTGTGGGGAAGAGAAGATTGGAGTACGGCTATTTTGATTATTGCACTCTGCCCTCTCCCAGGTTTCACAGGGGTTGAGATTTTGCATCCTAATCAGAAAAATCTCCCCCAAAAAGCAGTTCATTCAGGTCCCACTATCTGAATACAATGCGTCCCCTGGAAATCGTTTGGGAGGCAAGAGTTCATATAAGGAGTCAATGATTTCCATTGATTCCTATGGGGGAATTTCTAATGCGTTCCCAGCCATGGAAGTTTGGCCCCTAAAAGCCATAAGAAATAAATACAGATTAAACCCACCCCTAAGGAAAATCCTCTGAAACCTTACTAAAATACAGATCGTTACGGTTCAGTTCTGTTCCTCAGCCAACCAGCAAAAGGCAAACAAGGAAGTAAAAAATGCTCTCTGTTTGCATATCTGAATTTGCAATGTGTAGGTTTGGGTAGTAATTCCTCATGTTTGGATAAGTGAATTCTTGCAGAGTGAGCGTTCGGAAAGCAGGACCTGCATATTTATGTACATGTTGATCTCCTATATTGCAGTTTGAATTTTTTTTACAAAAATCACTAATAGAATATTTATTAATATTAATAAAAATAAAATTAATTAGTAAAAGTAAAAGCAAAAAAGTTCAACTTTTTCATAGTGGTGATGGGGAAAATAGTCTGGAAACGCAGAATTTACAGTTCAGCAACTTAGGTGGTTTCCTTTCGTCTGCATCTTCTTAGTTAATTTGTCCAGTGCAAGAGAATCTCCCATTGATCTTTTGAGCCCTGGTGAGATCCATGTGACAGGGAGTTCCGCTGGACAGAGCATAACATTCCAAGCTGGAGGGACACAGCTAGCTTTGCAAAGCATTCTCTAGTTGTCCTCACTGCTTTGGAGAGGGTTGCTCGCTCACCACACATTTGCAAGGGGTGGATTTTTTTGGCACATCTATAGAAGAGATTCTTTCAGTTGTTGAAATTGTGCTGCTTGTTCGCCTTCAGGCAATCTGAAACTCACCACAGGTGAGTAGGTGAGTGGCTCTTTCCAAGCTTCTTTGCTGAACTCATCTGTCCCATATTCACACCGAAGCCCAACAATATCCCTGAATTTACCTGGCTCAGCCAGGTTCTGGCTAACCCCCCCCTTGCCAAGTCCCACTGTAGGGTGTGCTCCTCCTACAGTTCATCATTGGCCATTGTAGGGTTTGTGTAGGAGAAGGGAGCATTACCATTCCTGGGAAGATTCTGTGGGAAAAACACACAGAGAAAGGAAATGGTTAGTACAATCACCTAAGCCATGTAGGAACTTGTGCTTCGGCACTAAACATCCCCTGCTGATCGACTAACCATATTCACATATTTGGCTCCAGGGTTGCCAACTTCTCTCTACTGGTCTTGCTCCTCTGCCATTAATAAGAGAGAAATGAAACAGGAGGTGCAATGCTTCTTGCATTGCTGTGCCAGAAAAAGTTCCACCAATGGAATTTCTATCTGTCCTGTGTGTTGTATTCAATATTATTCAAACTCAGATTGAAGGACGGGAGAGAAAATTGTTTCAGTTTGCATTTGACGCAGAACCTACTGAATTTGGACTTTCCAAAACAATACAAGAATGGAAACACAGCCATTCTTTGAAATCTGTACTTTGAATTCCGATATGCAATTCTCCATATAACGTTTACTAAAAATGCCTATATTGTGGGGATATAACACATACAAAATGCATTATATTAGAATAAATTATTTGCAAAAATATGTATGTTAAGTCAAAACTGCATACAAAAATGTGGGTTTTTAAAGGAGAAATTTGTACTAATATGCTGATGAGTTTTCATGAGGATTCAGCCTCCCTACTCCCCCCCCCAAAAAAAAAATCACAAACCACAGTAGGAAGGTACGTAGATAACTGAAACTAAGCTTGGAAAAATGAGAAACAGAGAGACTCAAAATGGGCAGGACCATTCATCCCTACTTAGAGCAGATCCATTGACATGAATGGCCATTAATGGGTAAAGGGCATTTCAGTTGATTTAGTTTTGAGTAAAACTGGACACAGCATAGAGAGAGAAAGTAGAGAGATCTGCACAGACTTGCCAACAGTTTTACGCACTCTGATCCTGTGAACATTCAACAGCAACCTGCTTATCTGAAAGGGTTTAAACTGGGAGACGTGGGTCCAAATTTTGACCCATTCATGGACTCGTGGGTTTATAGCTTGGCAGCAACAAAGCCTCCTGGCCATATAAAACTTCATCCTTCCTGATTTGACACTGGACTGAATAACTTACGCATGGACAAACTTAGGTTTTAAAATACTGAATAGTGGAATATCCTGTGCAAATTCTATTTACACAGAAGGCCACTGAGACCTTTACCTTGGCAACAGGGAAGTTCAGAAGCGAAAATGTCCAAAATTCTTTTGTGAGGCGTGCCAGTCATCAGGCCCCATAAAAGACGTACTATGCCTCCTGCTCCCAGCAAAGGCACGAGGAGTTATTTTGTCACGTAACAATAAAAAGCAAACAAATGTGCCTCTTTGCATGCTAAAAAGGTTGGAACTTGGAGGATATGAGCAAATAAGGGCAGGTCAGCTGCAAGGTGTACAGGTGAGGCAAGTGGCAGAAATAGGGTACTATTGCGGGGTGGGGAGGCAGATTTTGGATGACGCCACCTGTGGACAGCTTTGCCTTGGTAAGGGCCGGCATGTGTGAAGGCTTCCTGGAACATTGTTAACATCCCTAGCCTTGCTTTTGAAAACATCTTTGTGAGCAACCTTGAACCAAGGGTTGTACATTTAAACCAGGTGGGCCCAGTTGCAACACAGAGTGCTGAGGCTGCAGCCCGCCCGCCAGCCCTGCCCTTTTGCAGCATTCTCCATTCCACCCAGAAGGGACGCGGGTGGCGCTGTGGTTTAGGACTTGCCGATCAGAAGGTCGGCGGTTCAAATCCCCGCGACGGGGTGAGCTCATGTTGCTCAGTCCCTGCTCCTGCCAACCTAGCAGTACAAAAGCACGTCAAAGTGCAAGTAGATAAATAGGTACCGCTCCGGCGGGAAGGTAAACGGCGTTTCCGTGCGCTGCTCTGGTTCGCCAAAAGCGGCTTATTCATGCTGGCCACATGACCTGGAAGCTGTACGCCGGCTTCCTCGGCCAATAAAGCGAGATGAGCGCCGCAACCCCAGAGACGGTCAGGGGTCCCTTTACCTTTTACCATTCCACCCACCCCAAACAAAAGGCACTAAGGCTCACTGAACATTCTCTGCCTTTACCCGGTTGTTTTTGGGACCCCCACTCTTTAGGTTCCCCCCTTCAAAATATTTTCTTTGCACTTCTGCAAACCTCAAGGGTCTCCCAAAGGCTGCTGGTGCCTCCATCTTGTGTAAGTGTGCGGCGTACAGCTTCCGGGTCATGTGGCCAGCATGACCAAGCCACTTCTGGTGAACCAGAGCAGCGCACGGAAATGCCGTTTACCTTCCCACCAGAGCGGTACCTATTTATCTACTTGCACTTTGATGTGCTTTCAAACTGCTAGGTTGGCAAGAGAGGGGATAGAAAGATGATTTATAAAAAGCAGATCCGAATGTGTGTGTCATGGGATTAGAGATGGCCATAGTGGGGTCTGATTGGCCATTGTTGGAACATAAGAACGCCCTGCTGGATCAGGCCAAAGGCCAATTTAGCCCAGCATCCTTTTCCCCACAGCGGTCCATCAGAAAAGGAAGCCCACTGACAGGGCATGGACCCAAGACCCTTCCTCACTGTAACCCATAAGAGCATCAGAAGGGGCCTCCAAGATCCGACCAGTGGCCCTGTCTTCACAGTGGCCAAGCAGATGCCGCCATAGGAAGCCCGATATGCCCCATGGAGGACCTTAAGGTCCATAAATAGCAACACTCTAGAGGTCCCGGGCCCTACGGAAGTCAGATTAGCCTCAACCAGAGCCAGGGCCTTTTCAGCACTGGCTCCGGCCTGGTGGAACGCTCTGTCTCATGAGACCAGGACCCTGCGGGATCTGATTTCTTTCCGCAGGGCCTGTAAGACAGAGTTGTTCTGCCTGGCCTTTGGCTTGGAATCAGTTTGATTCCCTCCCCCTCTTTCTTTTTTCCTTTCTCCTTCTGTGTTGGAACTCCTATTTGGGGACTTCCCTGGCTTTTTTCTGGCCCATGTAGGACCAGTCTGGATAGTTAGCCTTGGTGAAGACTTGACGTTTTCATCCCCCAAAAAGTTTTTGATTGAGTTCCACTGAAATGAGGCTGCATTTTAATGTTTTAAAGTTGTATTTTAATGTTGTTTTTTAAGCTGTATTCTAATCAATTGTTTTTATATTTGATGTTAGCTGCCCTGAGCCCGGTCTTGGCTGGGGAGGGCGGGGTATAAATAATTTTTTTATTATTATAATTATAAAAGCAGGACCTGAGCACATCAGCAGCTCTGCCTCTGACAGAGGAGGTAGAATATAGCCACCGATAGAGTGGTTTAACAGTCAGTACCAGAAAACTCTGGAAATTGTCGCTCCAGGAGAGAAATGGAGGGTGTCCTAACAACTCTTAGCTCCCCAAATGAACTACAGCTCCCATAATTATTTTTTGAGGGGGAAACCATGCCTGTTTAAAGTGCTACTATAGTGCTTAAGGTTGTGGCCTAAGTTCTCCTTAGAGTTGACCCGTTGGGGAGCTATGTTTGCCACTGCCATCCATTGCAATGGGTTTGCTCTGAGTAGCACAGACACTGGATACAGCCTTCCACGTCCTTCACTTCCCCCTGTTTTTCTGCTGAGGAAACGGAGAGAAACAAAGGGCTCAGGTGCATTTCCACCTTTCCCTGTGGAACGCTGAGGGCTAGCGCCTTGCTTATCCCCTTCCAAGAAGGGAAAAGCCAAGGTGGAGCAAGCCGAACTAAAGGGCTGTGCGCGTGCAATTGCCCCAACGTCCAGGGGGCCCAGATTGACCCCACTGAGTGTCGCTCCCGCAGAGGGGTTAAAAACGCTGGGAGCAGCAGCCAGCTGCTGAGGAAAGAGCCTTGGAAGGCGGCCAGAAACATCACAAGCAGCTCAATGTCGTGTGTAAACATTGCCCAGTCACGAGGCTGGGGAGCGGCCAGGCCAGCTGAGGTGCTGGCCACGTACCCCCAGGCAACCACGCCAAGGGCAAAGGGGCTCAGTCCTAGCCTGGGACCACCACCATGTCCCCCCGCTCCGGCCTAACCAGCAATGCCCGCTGTATTCATTTGCAGCAAGGGGACAGGGCCGGAGGGAGGAGGGTGAAGCCATTGCAGGGACCTGCCGTCCCAGGCTTGACCCTGCCCCCCTTCTCTCTCCCTTCCTCCTAGATTTGCAAACAGTCCCAGGGTGCCGAGCTAAATATTTGCTCAACGTCTCCATGTTTGCTCAGCAGAGCAGCTTAGGGAACAGGACAGATGCACCCGGCTCTGTAGGGAGTGAGCGGGGCAAGGTGCATGGCCGAGGTGACTTTAGCAGGCCTCTCCCTGCCACATGCGCAATGGCACCCGCCCCTTCCTGAGAGCCACCTAAGGCCCGAGAGGCCCTGCTGGGCTCGGTTGGCGCAGGTCGCCTTGGCAACATGGCCTACCCAGCCATGACGGTCACGCTGACCGTTCCCAAGGGTCAGCGGCCTGTCAGGAAGCAGGGTGGGTGTTATCTGTGGAAGTTCCCCAGGCCTCGGCCTTGGAGGAAGGAAAAAGGTTTCCATGGCAACAGGCCGAAGGCTGCCTCAGGCGCGCTAGGCCGAAGCCTTGGCCGAAGCAGCCGTTGCCACGGTGACCACCGCTGCGGCCTTTCGCACCAGCCGCCCCATTAAAGATTAACCCAGGGGTGGAGGTGGAGGGCAGGGAAACCCGCTCTGGGGTTCGAGGGTAGCGGTGAAACCGTTGTGTCATGAAGGATGAGAGGCAGGGGCTTCAGGGTGTCCTCCATCATGGCTGGCAGAGATGTTGGCTGCAGGGAAAACCCCTTGACGTCGCTCAGCGAGCAGGGTCTCTGCCCACAAGGGGGTTGCAAAGTAAAGGCTGACACAGGGGGAGTAATACAGGGTAGGGAAATGGGTAGGACAGGCAGGGGTATTTAGAGGCAAACAACTGACTTGCGGCCCCATCTCGCCTGCAAACATGGTGGGCCTTGGGATAGTTCCCATTATGCCCCAACCCCTCCAATTCTTAAGGCCTGACTGGAAGTCTGCGTTTGTTTACCTTCTTCTGTCCAATTTTTCAGATTTTAAGCTCCTTGGGGGCAGGGGCCTGTACTCCTGGAGTCCCTCTAATGTCAATGTGGGTGGTTTTTAAAAATATTATTATTTCAATTTATATCTCGCCCTTCCTCCTGGAGGTGCCCTCCTGAAGGTGCCCAGGGTGAGGAGAATAATAATAATAATAATAATAATAATAATAATAATAATAATAATAATACTACACACACCATTCAGAAGACATCTGAAGGCAACCCTGTACAGGCAAGCTTTTAATGTTTGATGTCTTTTAATGTGTCGGACGCTGCCCAGAGTTGCTGGGGTAGCCCAGTCAGATGTACAGCATAATATTATTAATAATAATTCTAAAAACAGTTAAAACTTTCCAACAGCATTTAAAAACAGTCCCTCAGACAGTGAACTCAGGGTTGCCAGGAACAATGTCTTTCAGCCATCAAATGCCTGGGTGAACAGGAATGCTTTTAAATTGTTCCTGAAAGCTACCAGGCGCACCTCCCCAGAGCCCCACATAAATAACACTGGTGACAAGTAGGTGCCATGTGGCAAATTCAAGCCTGCCTGCATGAAACCATTAACTGTTTCTATGGGGCTTCCTTTTTTGGGGGGGGGGAGAGGAATTAGATTAGAAGGGTATAGGTGGGGGAGGCACTAGGAATGGAAACAGGAACTGAGCTCGATTGACCAAGGGCCTGACTCTGTATAAGGCAGCTTCCTCCATTCCTATTTCATAGAATCATAGAATCGGAAGGGACCACGAGGGTCATCTAGTCCAACCCCCCTGCAATGCAGAAATCTTTCAACCAACATGGGGCTCGAACCCATGAACTTCAGGTTAAGGGTCTCATGTTCTGCCGACTGAGCTATGGTCTCAGCCCTGTGTTTAGAATCATGAGGCCTTTCTTTTTGAGGGAAGGGATGTAGCTCAGGGGTAGAGCATCTGCTTTGCATGTAGAAGGTGCCAGGTTCAATTCCCTGCATCTCTAGGTAGGGCTGCCAGTCAGTGCAAACAACACTTAGCTAGATGGACCAACGATCTGAGTCGATATAAAGCAGCATCCTGTTTTAATCAGCCCTTCATTCAGAAACTTGAGGACTAGAATCTTTCTCTTAAGGGGGAAAAGCCATAGCTCAGGGGAGAGCATTTGCTTTCAGACCCCCTGTCTGAAATCATGGAGAGCCGCTGCCAGTCAGTGAAGACAATATTAGGCTAGATGGACCAATGGGCTTATTCGGGGGCATGGCAGTTTCTAACATTCCTATGTACTATGTCCTGGGTCACTAAAGAGCACCCCAGGATTTGGGTTGGGTGAGTGACTCTTGCTCACCTCGCTGTATGGGTTAGGCTTGCTTCCGGGGGCAACGTATCGCCCGTGTGTGTGGTACGTCGGGTACTCACTCATGACGTGGTAGGAGTCTTGGTTGCTGAGCAAATCAAGCTTCCCCCGGTGATTCCGCCGACACCAGTAGATGATCTGGGAGGGAGTGAAGAAGAGTAAGAGTAAGGAAAGGTCATGTTGCTGGGAGAGATGGATTGGGAAGGTGAGAGAGAGCTGTGAGAGCAGGGGGTTGGACTAGATGACCTGTTGGGTCCCTTCCAACTCTACAGTTCTAGGACTCCAAGTTCTACTTCTGAGTAACAACGTACGACAGAAATGGGGAGCCTATTTTCATCAGCGGGCTGCATTCCCTTCTGGGCAACCTTCCGAGGGCGACAAGCCGCTAGTAGGTGGGGCCAAAGAGCTATTAGCAATCAAAGGGTATTAGCTAGGGTAGCTAGAGGAAGCCTCCAGCTCCAGAGGCACTCTACCTCTGAATGCCAGTTGGGAAAGAGTAACATCTGCTGCTATTGTTGCCCTGTTTGTGAGTTTTTTGGAGGCAGGCGCTTGGCTGCTGTATGGAAAACAGGGGGCTGGATTAAATGGGTCTTTGTGGTCTGATCCAGCAAGGCTCTTCTTAAGGCTCTTTAGCCACAGCAGCTCAATGGCACTTCCATGCTCCGTGGCAATATACCTCCAAATGGCATATACTGGGGTGGCAAGGAAGACAGGAGGGTTGACGGGACAAGAGATTTAGCTCTATGTTTCATTTTACCCAATGCACTATGGTGCATACGCAGCCTGGCAATCACACTGTTCTGTGCAATGGAATCCGCAATGTGCACACTAATTTGCCTCATTTATTCTAGTTATGGCAATGAGGACTAGAAATCGCCAGGCACGTCTGATTCGCTACTGAGTAATAGGCTGCTAAGCTAGATAGACACGAGGCCTGATCCTGCAGGTTCTTTCTTATGTTCCCCATGTCTGCCAGGTGGTCCACTGGCTCTGCCCCAACCACACCCACTAGTCTTGCACCTCTGGCTCTGAGTCTATATAGAGCCAGCCCCCTGAGTCTCCAGCCGCCTGGCGGGTTGATGTAGCGGGTGGCAGAGCTGTTGTTTTGGGCCCAGTGGGTCTTCACCTCCACCAGCTTGATTATGAGAAAGAAGGCTGAGAGGCTTACCAGGATCAGGAAGGCGATGAGCGCCAGGAGAAGAAGGATGCAAACTAAGACGAGGAGAGCAATGCCCCAGCCTGGGACAGTCTCTGTGTGATTGGGAGTGGTTGTAGTCGAGGTTGTCGTTGAGGTGGTTGCCGGGGGGGAAGTTGCTGTTGAGGGCGGGGGGGTTGGGGGTTCCGTGGCGTCTGAGGTCACTGGAAGATAGCAAAGAATCCCATTAATAACCCACTTTAGGGAAACACCTGAGGGATGTGTGGCTGATGAAAAAGAGACATGCCTGTGGTCCTCTGCGGGGATTGGTACTAGAGGTGGGCAAGGTTTGATTCAATTTTCAGGATTCCATACGCCTTTGTAACCAAAAGCCCCCTTCATTGCATTTCACCATCAGCCATTTTCCATTTCATTCGAGAGCAGTTTGTTGATCTCTGTCCTCCTAGCTATCTGAGGGTGTTGTTGATGTCCCACCCCCTGTTTTATTGTCCATTTCTGCTATTTCTTTGGACACTGCAGATCCGTGGGGGGAGAGGTGCCCTCCCCAGCTGCGGCAGGAGCAGCCTCTGGAGAAGCCCAGTGAAGCAGCTAAGCCAACCTTAAACCTGCAGGAATGGGTATGAATGGGCGTCTCAAATGGGAGTCCCCTCCATGACCATTTTGGGAATAATGGAAAATTTGTGGGGAAGATCCATGGCTCATCTGCGTTGCATGCAGATGGTTCCAAGTTCAGTCCCTGGCATCTTCAGGTAAGGCTGGGAGAGACCCCTGTCTGAATGGAATACCCTGAAGGATTATGGGAATTGTACTTTTCTAAAGGTGCTGGGAATTGTAGCTCCCTGTGGTAAAGTACAGTTCCCAGGATCCAGGGGCGAGGTGGGGGAGGTTTGCTTAAATGTTTGGTGTTTAACCATTAACAAGGATTTCTGCCTGTGAATGAGAAAGTCCTCGCTCTCCTTCCACCTCCCAAAGTGAACCCTGTGCTCCCTCCAGATCTGCTCCAGAAGCCCATGGGAACCCCAGAACAGTTTTAGGAGGGGTGTGGGGAGAAGACAGCGTTCCCCTACACAAGAAGAAATCCTCATGCTGATGGAGCAACAGATCTAGCGCTATGCTGGAGTCCACCCAACGACTTTGAAATGTATGGTGCATTCCCTGCTTTGAACACCATGCCATTGTTTTGCATAATGCAATGTGCAATGAGCATACTAATCTGTAGAAGCAACACTGAGTGCTAGAAACCTGCCTAGACTTCCAGGAAGGGAATTCTGTGTCTTGAACTGCACAAGGGGCTTTGAGTCTTGTGTCGCAGACACAGCCCGAAGGATGCTTTGCTGTAGTACCCAGCCCCCCCCCCCACTGTTCATCCTTCAGCCCTTCACCTTCGATCTGAGTCAGGTTGAGACCATGCCGTTTGTTTTCAGGTGCGTCGCTCAGAGCAGTGCGGAGCTTATCGGCGGAAACATCTGCACTTTCCTGGAAGCGTACCGTTGTATCTGCCAGCACTGAGCCATTTCTGTACGTTAGAAAGGGAAAAGAGAAGCGTTGGCGGATCTGGAAATGCAGCGTGACAGCTCCACACTCCCATCACTCAGCAGAAGAGGAGCTGCTTTGCATGCAGAAGGTCCTTGGTTTAAATCTCTGGCTTTGCCAGGGAATGCAGCCAGAGAGGATTGTTTTCTGCCTGAGCATCAATTGGCATGAAACCAGAATTGTAGAGTTGGAGGGGACCTCAAGGGCCATCTATTCCACCCCCCTGCAGTGGAGACATGTACATGCTTAGCAGAAACACAGACACAGGAAGCTGCCCTATACTCAGCTGGACCCACGACCCACCTAGCTAAGGTGGGTGCCCTCATATAATCCCCCTTCCGTACCTGAAAGAATTCACCTTGTATCCTAGATATTTCCCTTCAGCAGGGCATCCCGTGCAGTTGAAAACATCCACATACTGCGAAAAGAAAAGGGTAGTACGAATGTTGTATTATGCTATTAACTCTTTTTCTGAGGCTTGTGACATGGCTGGGATGAAGTCAGCCCTTCTCACTTTCTCTTCGCCCCACCCCACAGGAAAAGAGAGGCACAGAGGAGAATGTGTGGGGCAGCAGGGACGAGGGGGAATTGAAGACTGCATGTAGGGGCTGACAATCCCCAGGAAGCTGCGTCAAATACCTGGAAGGCCCATAGCTCTGCAGTAGCACAGAGATATCTGCCCCATTCTTTACAGATGAGCAGGCCCCACCCCACCCTTGGACTGAGGCTGGGGGGGGCAGCATTTCCCTCCCCAGCGCCCCCTGCCCCAGGGGGGTAGAAAGGCCACAGAACTTACCATCTTCTCGATATTCCCAGTCAGGTTCTGGTAGGCTTTGGAGGACGGATTTGACAAGTCCTCAGTATAATTCATTGTGATGTGGTAAGTGATGGTGAACGTTTTCTCTTTGAGGGGCTTAGGTGTGGTTGTTTTGGAGCTGGTGCTAGTCGTGGTGGGAGAAGGTGGCGTTGGCATCTCCTGCTTGGTCACTGAGGTGAAAGGAAATGATCTCATTAGGACCCCTCCCTGAAGGAAAAGATTTGTGGCGGAGAAGAAGAGGCAGGCCTGCTGCCCTGCTCAGGGATTGTGCCTAGAGGTGCTCAAGCCTGGGTTGGAGTCTTACTTTCAGGATTACGGGAAGCCCCCTTCTTTCCATTTGTCCCCCTCCCAGCCCTTCTCAGTTCCATTGATCTCCATCCCCATACATAGTCACCTGCGGGGGTTGTTGAAGTTTGAGCATCTCTTTCTGCTCTTTCTATGGGCACCACCTGAGCAGGAAGCAGATCAATGGGGCGAGATGGGCCCCCCAGCTGGAGCAGGAGGAGTCCCCGGAAGGAGACCCAGAAGCTGCCTGCACAGTCAAGCGTTCCAGCCCACCATCACCCCACAATGGAAGGAATGTGTAGGTAGGAGTTTCCGGTGGGAGTCCCCTCCATGTCCATTTACTCCTCTCCCTTTGGGGAGGAATGGGAAATCTGTGGGGAAGACCCATAGCTAACTGGGTAGATCATCTGCGGTAGAATAAGCTGGATTCTGCAACCTCACTACATCCCTCAAGCTCTGTACCCACCATACGTTTAAATGCATGGGATATCTGCAAGGATCCTGGGAACCAGGTTGCTAAGGATGCTGGGAATCATAGCTCTGTGAGCGCTCAAACACTGTTCCCAGGATACTTGGGCGCAAGCTGAAGCAGGCGGCATGCAGCTATTGCGTCCTGTCCTCGCAAGGCTTGCTGCTTGCTCAATGGGACATTTCCTCCTCTCCTCCCTCCCGGCCCAAGTGAACCCCGTGTCCTCTCCAGATCTGCTCCAGAGGTCTGGGGGGAACCCCTAGAGCAGTTTCATGCGGGGTGTGGTGAGAGGAGAGCGTCCCCCTGTGCAGGGAGAAATCCTTGTGCCAATAGATGGAGAGGTTTAGTGCTACTTTGGTGTCCAACCAAAGGGCCTTAAATATTTGGTATGTTTCCTGCCTGAGTGTCATGCTGTTGTTTTGCATAATGCAATTTGTGGTGTGCATATTAATCTACAGAAATGATCCCAGTTTCAGCACTGAGGGCCGGAAACCTGCCTAGACTTCCAGGAAGGGAATTCTGTTCCTGGAGCTGCAATGGGGGGCTCTGAGTCTTGTGTCGCAGACACAGCCCGAGGGATGCCTTGCTGTAGTACCCAGCCCCCCCCCACTGTTCATGCTTCAGCCCTTCACCTTCAATCTGAGTCAGGTTGAGACCCTGCCATTGGCCTTCTGTTGCGTTGCTCAGAGCATTTCTGATCACTCCGGCGGAAACATCTGCGCTTTTCTCGAAGTGTACCATTGTATCTGCCACCACTGAACCGCTACTGTACGTTAGAAAGGGAAAAGAGAAGCGTTGGCGGATCTGGAAATACAGCTTGACAGCCCCACACTCCCATCACTCAGCAGAAGAGCAACTGCTTTGAATGCAGAAGGTCCTTGGTTTAAATCTCTGGTTTTGCCAGGGAACGCAGCCAGAGAGGATTGTTTTCTGCCTGAGCATAAATTGGCATGAAATCAGAATTGTAGATGTGGAGGGGACCTCAAGGGCCTTTTATTCCTTCCCCCTGCAGTGGAGGAACACGCATGCTTTACCTCCAGCCTTACCTGGAGAATCTGGGGGTTGAACCTGGGACCATCTGCATGCCAAGCAGATGCTCTGCCACTGAGCATTCTGCATTCTGGCCCTTGAATGTAGTGCTTGGCTGTGTTGAGCATGCCATGGCACTTCAATGTTGTACAATGGTTTTTGGAAACACGCCTTCAGTGCCTGGCCTGAAAGAAACAACCCTGAAAGTCTTTCAATAGTGGAACTTGCTGATTCAGAAACTGTTTCACCCCTCTTTGTTAGGGTTATTGTGGAGAGCGCCACCTATCAACAATGCTGTGGCCGTGGATTTACTGCACATTGGCATGGGGTTGCACTAGGTGACTTTTCAGTTCCCTTGCATCACTATGATTTGTACCAGTGCTGGTGCACAGAATTCATATTGAAAGTGGAAATGATGGATTTGAAATGTGACCGTTCAAAAGTGAGTGGAGAAACTGTATGTTTCAGACCAAATTGGGTACGAGTGGATGTACACAGATGCCACATCCAATGAATTTTGAGCTGAAATTATTCTAAGGTATGTTATGTTTGTATATTAAGAAGCATGATTAATGTAAGAAAATAAACACACAACAGGTCTTTGTCTCTTATATAGAGAATGGCTCAAGACCACAGTATCTCAAGGATTGAGATTGTGATGCTACTTCTCTTCAGCTCTATGCCTCAGCATGCATGTGGTTGGTAAATAAATAAATAAATAAATAAATAAATAATTATTATATACCTGGCCCATCTGGTTGGGTTGCCCCAACCACTCTGGGTGGCTTCCAACACATATAAAAATAATAATAAAACATCAAACATTAATAATAACAATCTGATCCAATACGAAAAACTCAAAATAACTTTAAAACAAACAACTTATATCAAATAAAGCAATATTCAATAATTCATTCAAATTTAATAGTAAACAGTAAAATTAAATATAATAATTAAACAGTTTACACTTGGTTGGCATTGGGACCCCTTTACTGCTCTTGCATTCAATGAACAGAGCTACCAACCTAGCCCTGGCAGCTTGCTTTCATGTTTCCGTGTGGCTGTGAAGTACTTTACAGGTAACTGGGCAACACTAAAGGATACTGAAGAGCATGGTGAAGGCATTTCTTAAGCTTTCAGCAGCAAGAGCTGTATTTTGCAGCACTACGGAAAGAGGACAAGCTGTTCTGAATGAGACCTTTGCAGTCAACATAGGGTTGGGAGCAGGTGGGTGCAGTTAAGCTGCTCTTGTTTTTGTGAGAACCAGAAAACCCAACATGACACTTTTCACCAGCCCTCATTGAATCCACGTTCCATACCTGAATCTGTTCACAGTGAATCCAAGATATGTCCCATATTTAGCAGGGCACGTAGAGCAGTTGTAAATGTCATCATACTGTGGAAGAAAGGGGAGGTATGCATTTTGTATTAGGAGATAAACTCAGTTTCCAGGGCCCAATCCTTGACTGGTTCTGCCCTCCCCTGTGATACAGAGTCACAGAGGGAAAAGTGTGGGGCAGCCATAGCTAGAGGAGATCGCGCACGGGAAGGGGTTTACAATCACCATTAAGCCAAAGTCTAGAGGGACCTTGGATGCAGCTCCCCGACTCCTTCATAGCTCCGGGGAAGGGGAGAGATACCTGCCTTACTCTTTACAGATGAGCAGGCCCCACCCCTTCACCATCCTGAGAGGCTGGGGGGCAGCATTCCCCCTCCCCTGTGCCCCCTCCCCCAGGGGGGTGGAAAGGCCACAGAGCTTACCATCTTCCCGATTGTCCAAGTCAGGTTGCGGTATGCTTCGGAGGACGAATCATTCAAGTCCTTAGTAAAATCCATTGCAATGTGGAAGGTGATATTGAAATTCGTCAAAGGGGGCTCAGTCGGGGCTGCTGTTGGGGTGGTCCCAGGTGGGGAAGTTGCTGTGGAACTTTGGGGTTCTCCTGAGGATGCGGAGGTTTCCGTGGATCCCTCTGTAGAGGTGGTGGAGGTTTCCGTCTCATGGGATTTCGTGGTTCCCTCAAAGGTGGTTGTTATTGGGGAGGATTCTGTAGGGGATGTTATTGGTGGGGTTCCGCTTGGGGAAATTGTTGTGGACCTTGTCGTTTCTTCTGTGGATGTGGAGATTTCACTCAATCCTTCTGTAGAGGTGGCGGAGGTTTCCGGCTCATGGGATTTCGTGGTTTCCTCAGAGGTGGTTGTTATCGGGGAGGATTCTGTAGGGGATGTTATTGGTGGGGTTCCGCTATGGGAAATTGCTGTGGACCTTGACGTTTCTTCTGAGGATCCCTCCATGGAGGCGGTGGAGGTTTCCGGCTCAGGGGATTCCGTGGTTCCCCCAGGGGTGGTTGTTGTTGGGGAGGATTCTGCGGAGGACGTTGTTGGTGGGGTTCCAGTTGTGGAAATTGTTGTGGAGCTTTCCATGGTTGACTGTAAGGTGGTTGTTGTTGGGGAGGAATCATTTGCTGAACCAGCGCTTGGTGTGACTTTTGAGGTCACAGGGAAGATAGCAAAAAATCTCATTAATAACCTACTTTGGGGAAACACCTGAGGGATTTGTGGCTGGTGAAGAGGCCTGCCTGTTATCCCTACTCATCTCCTAGACCAGGGGTCCTCAAACTTTTTAAACAGGTTCACTGTCCTTCAGACACTGTTGGGGGGCGGACTATAGTTTGAAGAAAATATGAAAGAATTCCTATGCACACTGCACATATTTTATTTGTGGTGAACAACAAACAGGGAAAACAATGCAATATTTAAAATGAAGAACAGTTTTAATCAACATAAGCTTATAAGTATTTCAATGGGAAGTATGGGCCTGCTTTTGGCTAATGAGATGGTCAGTATTTGTCACTGCTAGTCGTAGCAAGTGATGTAAGCAGCTTTTGGCTCGTTCCACCTGCTCATTACAAGAACTCAGTCATGAAGAAATAGGTTTGCTTTTCTACCTCCTCCCTCTCCTTTTTCCTTTAGTGCTGTCTTCCCCATTGTAAGCCTGAGAAGGCTCCACTTCTGCTTGTTTTCTGCGAAAAGCTAAAACAGCCCATACTGAGCCCTTTCCCAAAACGACAATCCACCATCTAGACCTGCCTAGCTAGACCCCAAAATCCAACCAGCAAACAAAGCCTCACTTCAGCATCCCGGCCCCTACCCTGGGGAAGCCGAACCAGCGGCCCTTGGGCTGTTCGTGGACCCTATCTCCCATCATTCCCTGCTATCAGGTTGCACTGGCGGGAGCTGATGGGAGTTGTAGTCCACGAACAGCCTGAGGGGCCCACACGCTTCCCACAGACCTGCCTGAGGTGAGAGGGCCCGCAAAGCCCCACGTGAGCGTCGAAGCTGTGGGGCGTCGAGTGGAGGCCGGCAGGAGCCGAACACGTTCCCTTGGCCTGCGAGCGCAATCATAGGTGCGTGTGTGAATGCTCCCTAAAGCGCAAAATCTCGCAAGTGCCAAATGTGTGCGCACTCTTCCCTCCTCCGACCTGCTTAGCCACCCATCTCAAATCCCTTTCTCTCCTTCTGCCTTCCAGGCCCCTGCGAAGGTGCCACTTCCAGGGGTGGGGATGGGCTGGCCAAGGGGTGCCAGCCAGGCCCACGGTGGGGCTGCTCCCTTTCCTGGCTGCTGGCCTGAACGGAGCCAGTGTGTGCACGGGTGCATGCATCTGCTGGCTGGGCCGGACGCAACGCGATTCTGCACATTCCTGGGAAAAACCACCACCACCAGGGCTGCAGGAGGGGGGAAAGGGACCTTCTGTGCCAGCTGATCCGGCCCTGCCTGGCTAGAGGAGGCAGGGAGCTGCGGGGCGTCATCCCAGGCCACCTGCCTCCTTCCAGCAGGGCTGGAAAAAGGATCCCCTAGAAATCACCCCCGGCTGGCAGGAGGAGGATGGAAACGCTCAACCACATGCACCTGCTTGCAAAGTAAGGCGTGAGGCGGTGGCGGCAGCAGCAGGGTTTTTCTCTGGGCCTGGGGGGAGCCTGCCTCCCTGCCCCTTGCACCCAAAGATGCCTGGTGGTGGTGGCAATTGCCGGGCAGGCCGGGTGTAGAACCCTGGCGGACCAGATCCAGCCCGCTGACCGTAGTTTGAGGACCCCTGTCATAGACATGTGTTCCAACCTATCAGGGATCACACATGAAATGCACTTAGGTGTAAAACAGGGATGGGGAGCCTAGACACTGTTATACTCCAACTCCCACCAGCCCCTGCAGCCAGCATGGCCAGTGGTCAGGGATGGTGGGAGGTTGTAGACATTCTGGAGTGCCACAGGTTCTACTTCACTAGGCTAGATGGAGCGATATAAGGATGGCACATTCGAAAGAACGGTTTTGGGTAATCAGTCTATCTTTCTAACGTTGGACTGCTTCCAAAAATCCTGAGGAAAATACCAGCTGTGTATAGTCACCAGGGCAGCTGCCTCTTTGATAGGTGCTGGGAAACTTAAAATACTAGGCAACGAGTGAGCATGTGCAGCCACGTCCAGTCCAAACTGTAAGGGAGCTCAAGGGCAGGGAGATACGACATAGGCAAGGAAGAGTGACATCTCTTTATTGATCTCTGCCCTCTGCTTGCTTTTGTAGGAGACTGGCAGATGGCATGCACAAAAACAGGCGTGTGTGGCCAGCATCATCCTGGAGGCTTCCCCATCCGCTGTGAGTCTGGAAGTGGCGTCATTTATCCAAAGAGCATTCAACCCATGAGTTTTGCTCCAAAAAGCCTTCTGCTTTTAACATGCCTGGCTGGGCCTTAAGAACTTAAGAAGAGCCCTGCTGGATCAGGCATAAAGAGACCATCTTGTCTGGCGTCCTGTTCTCACAGTGGCCAACCAGATGGGAACCCCACAAGTAGGACCAGAGTGCAACAGCAACTCTCCGCAGTTGCAATTCCCAGCTAACTAGTATTCAGAAGCACATTGCCTCTGGCAGTGGAGGAAGATGGCCTTGGAATGGCAGGGGTAGCTTTCTTTTTAGAAGACACAATAAACAGTCCAGGTTAGGCCCTCTGTTCTTTTATTTAGTTCTGTTCTGTCCCTAAAAAAAATACTAATTTAATGAATACCTTCCTAAAATGGACACTGCAACAAAATGCTGCAGCACGGAGTACTCCCTAGGGGAGCCATCTATGGCCCTCTTCCAGGATACACTATTTCAGTGGTGGGGAACCTGTTCGGACGCCATCTCCCATCAGGCCCAAGCAGCATGGCCAGTGGTCAGGGATGATGGGAGTTGGGAAACTGGAGGCCCTACAGGTTTCTTACTGGTGGTAAAAATACAAAGGCAGCCAAGGGGATACCCTCCAAGTGTCAGGCTCCAGTTCCCATAACTCCCCTGCTGGCAGCTGGGGATGATGGGAGTTGTAGTCCAGCAGCATCGGCTGCATAGCTCAGTTGGTTAGAGCATGCTGCTGACAACAGCAAGGTTGCAGGTTCGATCCCTGTAAGGGACAGCTGCGTATTCTTGCATTGCAGGGAGTTGGATTAGATCAGGGGTAGTCAACCTTTTTATACCTACCACCCACTAATGCATCTTTTCTGTTGGTAAAATTTCCTTACCGCCCACCAGTGCTCGATGGAAGGAGGATTCAGCTTGTGCCATAGAACCCCCTACTGCCCATCTAGAATCCTGAAATGCCCACTAGTGCGCGGTAGGGACCAGGTTGACAACCCCTGGATTAGATGATCCCCAGGGTCCCTTCCAACTCTACTGTTCTCTGATTCCATGCCCTCTAACATTTTCCCGATGAAAATAGGGACGCCCCATTTCATAATGATAATTTTACTATTTATACCCCACACATCTTATGGGGTTGCCCCAGCCACTCTAGGCAGCTTCCAACATACAGTACAGTGGTACCTCGGGTTACATACTCTTCAGGTTACATACGCTTCAAGTTACAGACTCCGCTAACCTAGAAATAGTACCTCGGGTTAAGAACTTTGCTTCAGGATGAGAACAGAAAACATGCTCTGGCAGCGCGGCAGCAGCAGGAGGCCCCATTAGCTAAAGTGGTCTTCAGGTTAAGAACAGTTTCAGGTTAAGAAGGGACCTCTGGAACGAATTAAGTACTTAACCTGCAGCTCCCCTGTACTAACCTGCAGCTCCCCGACTCCTTCATAGCTCTGTGGAAGGGGAGAGATACCTGCCTTACTCTTTACAGATGAGCAGGCCCCACCCCTTCACCATACTGAGAGACTGGGGGGGGGCAGCATTCCCCCTCCCCTGTGCCCCCTCCCCCAGGGGGGTGCAAAGGTTGTAAAACTTACCATCTTCCCGATTCTCGCCTTCAGGTTCTGCATATGATGAACAGACTAAGATTTCTGTAGTGGGAGGATAATTATAGCTATCAGCTATCAACTCTCGATGAACATAACCCAAAAGCATCCCCCGCCCCCCCGTGTCTCCCATAAAGGGATGGCCAAGCAATGCAAATTCAGTTTGCATTCAAAAGTGAAGTTTTGTAATCCACACTTTCCACAGTAATTGGCAAACCGAAACCCAGAATCTTTTGAAATTTGCAGTTCTTCAAGTTTTGCAGATCTCCATGCAAGTAATAGGCATAAAAGTGCATGTACTAGGGTCAGGTCTGCATAAAAATGCATCTATTAGTGCAAATAAACCAAAAATGAGAGGCAAATGGCTTTGCAAAAATGTGTACATTAGGCAAAGTGTAAGTTGGGAGAAAATGGGACGCGGGTGGCGCTGTGGGTAAAAGCCTCAGCTCCTAGGGCTTGCCGATCGAAAGGTCGGCGGTTCGAATCCCCGCGGCGGGGTGCGCTCCCATTGCTCGGTCCCAGCGCCTGCCAACCTAGCAGTTCGAAAGCACCCCCGGGTGCAAGTAGATAAATAGGGACTGCTTACTAGCGGGAAGGTAAACGGCGTTTCCGTGTGCGGCTCTGGCTCGCCAGATGCAGCTTGTCACGCTGGCCACGTGACCCGGAAGTGTCTCCGGACAGCGCTGGCCCCCGGCCTATAGAGTGAGATGGGCGCACCAACCCCAGAGTCTGTCAAGACTGGCCCGTACGGGCAGGGGTACCTTTACCTTTAAGTTGGGAGAAATTTGCACTAAAATGCTAATGAAATTTCATCAGGACGTTTTTATTTTTTTTTAAGATAGACTGTTGTAAGAGTGTAGAGAACTGAATTTAATTTTGATGTTTAGCTTATTTTTAGTTGCTGTTTTGTTAATAGTGTTTTATAAATTCAAATTGTTTTATTCGATCCTTTTTTCCCCAGCTGGAACTTGCTGGAACTCAGTTCCGGCACCTCTCAGGTGGGCGCCATTGCCATTCTAACTAAGAGAACGAGGTGGGTGTTCAGGGTGAGTTCTGGCACCTATTTTTCCAGAAAAACAGTGCTGGTTTGATTGATGATTTGTTCATTATTTTATATGATTCATGCTGTATTCGTGATGATCTGTTATGTCTTATTATGTTGTTGCTATTTATTGCTTGTGAACCCCTTTGAGATTCACTGGATCGAAAAGTGGCCTAGAGATACAACAAATCAAATAAAAGATTGGGAAAATGAGAACTGGATAGGAAACCGAAACTGTACCTATTCCAGTGTGAACCGTAAGCAGTTTCTGCTTGCTGGCCTCCTCTGGAACCTACACCCTTAGACCGGTCCAGAGCAGTCAGCTTGGTCTCTCTGGCAGAGGCCTGGGCATACCCTTGATGGCGAGAATGACCCAAGGATTGTGCAATTTCCTTTCCAGAGTCCTCCCCTCACAGCACAGCACACTGCAGCAACACCTCTGGGACCAGGGTGGATCAAACCTCAGATGGCTGCAGTTGGTGCTGTCTGCTGAAAACCATTGCCGGCCTCACCCGATCCCTCTTGAAATGTGGGACATCTGCCAGACGTGTGGTTTGGGGGACAGGAAACCACAGAATTGGCTTGATTGGGAGGGATTCTGGCATGCATGTTTGCAGCGTCAGGGCAGGAAATGGCCAGAACCTGTCAATCTGGGTTTGAAATGGGCTGTGGCTTAGTGCAGAATGTCCCACATTGTTGTTGAATGGGTAAAGGGACCCCTGACCATTAGGTCCATGCGTGGATGACTCTGGGGTTGTGGCGCTCATCTCACTTTACTGGCTGAGGGAGCCGGCGTACAGCTTCCAGGTCATGTGCCCAGCAGGACTAAGCCGCTTCTGGCAAACCAGAGCAGCGCTCGAAAACACCTTTTACCTTCCCCCCGGAGCGGAACCTATTTATCTACTTGTACTTCAACATGTTTTCGAACTGCTAGGTTGGCAGGAGTGTTGTTGAATAGGGTGTCCCTATTTTCACCATGGAAATGTTGGAAGGTATGCAAGACCCCCCAGTCTAAAGCCCTGGAGAGAGGCTGCCAGTCTGTGTTGACAGGGCTGAGCTAGATGAACCCACGGTCTGAATCAACTTCCTGGACCTTTGTCATTCCCCCCTTCCTCCCCCACACAAAGAATGCAGGATTTTTTGGGTTTTAAAAAATCTTCATCCCGCATCACTCCGAGAGGAAAATGATCGAAGAGACAGGCTTTCAGCAGGAAGTTTAAGGGGCATGCACTGATTGGAAATGAAGGACGATGTCTGCCCCGAAACTTCTGCAGGCTTAAAAAACAGGACTGAAAACAGGGTCATGCATAAAGAGGTGGAGCTAGTGGCTCCGGCACCCAGAGCGTCACACATGCTGTGCACATGGCGACAGGGCGAGCGTCCCAGGGGGCAAGACGCCCATGGGGGGTGGAGCAACCCACCCGTGACGGGCTGCTTCCTGGACGGGGGGGGGAGCTGCGCTGCTTTGCCAATAGCCTTCCTCCCTTCCCTCTTCCTTTTGACAGATCGGGGGAGGCTCCCCCCCCAGGAAGCAGCCTGGGTGTCATCATGGAGGGGGATGACATAAGCATACAGGGGCGGAGGAAGGGGGGCAGTGGGGGCAGTCCGCCCTGGGTGTCATCACTGAGGGGGGTGACATTCGACGTGCCGCCCGCCTGCAACTCCCAAGCCTCCCCCAAGCTGTCAAAACGAAGGAGGGAGGAAGGAAGGCCTCCGGCAAGGCGGCACAGCTCCCCCTCCCTCGACTGCTCAAGGTATGCTTGGAAGTTGCGGGCGGGGGGCACATCGAATGTCACCCCCCTCAGTGATGACACCCGGGGCGGACCGCCCCTGCACGCATAACGGCCCTGGTGATCATCATGAATGCACAAAAAAGGACATCTGTAGGGGGCTCTAGGGAGGCTCTGAAGAAAGCAGTGGGAAGGGAAAATCTCCCCACAGCCCCACAAAAAACAGCCTTTGCTTTTTCCTTAGTTGAAGTATTACAGCCCTAATAGACAACCAGCTGGTAGAGCTTCCACGTCCAGGAGTACTGTACCAGAGGAAAGCTTGTTTGTCTTAACAAGGTTTGTTATTGACAATCGCATCACACTCCCAGTTTGGGTTGAGTCAGAATTTGTTTCTCCCCCTCCTCTAAAGGGAGGACTGTTCTCCTTATCGAAAAGCCTTCCTCCTTCTTGCAGCAGGAAAATCTGTTTGGTTTTGGGATCGGTCTGATTTACAGCCCTTCCTTCCCTTTTCTCTGGTGTCCCCATAGACATCCCTGCACTCATGCTTTTTCATTAATCTACAGTGTATGTGTGTTTAAAAATGGATGGAAGTCCACATTTAGATATGTTTGAAATGCATTTTTCTTTTAAACATACGTTGGGTTGCCTCCAAGTAGATTCCGCCTAATACGTTGCCATATTTTAAAGAGCAAAAAAGAAGTCACATTTGCTGACTTCCACTTTTAACTATGGATCGCTATGACAACTCTACCCATGAAAAAGGGTATGTGTCCTGGAAAAAGAGGACATATGGCAACTCTAATTTTCTCACACTAGACATGTTTAAATTAACCAACCTAAGTCATTCCTGTTTATTAACTTTAATGGGCTTACTCTGATTAGGATTAAGCACTGGTTACAACCATCTCAACTTCCACATTTCTAAATACATTTTCTTTCCAAATAGCATTTTTAAATGACTCTTTTTTTAGCCGAAACCTGCATGCCCACATTCAGGGAAGTGTGAAACTTGATGGATCGCTATGTTCCGCTCCTCTCGTGCCTTAGGGATGTGCATTAGAGCTGGCAAGCACCCATAGCTCAGGAGCAGAGCATTTACTTTGCAAGCAGAAGGACCCAAGTTCCCGGCATTGGCTGGGAATCTCTCCTGCCTGAAACCCTGGAGGACTGCTGCCAGTCAGTGTAGGCATTGCTGAGCTAGTTGGTACAAGGCAGCTTCATATGTTCCTGTTTAAAAGAAGCCATTTGTTCAAAACCATGAGGACTAGAATCTTACTATTATATTTAAAAGAAGGGCTCCAGGTCAGCGGCAGAGCACATGCTTTGCCTGCAGAACACCCCATATTTAATCTTCAGGTAGGGCTGGAAATCTCTCCTACCTACAAACCTGGAGAGCTTCTGCCTGCCCGTGTAGGCAACACCAAGCTAGATAGACCTGCTTCCTAAGATCAAATTCCATAAGGCATTCTATAAGGCATTATGCCTCCATATATATATATATATATATATATATATATATATATATATATATGTAAAAAACCCGCCTAACCTAAGCAACAAAGAGACGCTTTATAGCGTTGGCACCTGAAGGCCAACAGATTTATTGTAGGATCAGTTTTCCTGGAAAAGAGGCCAATACTTCAAAAGGCCTCTGCCCACTCTCCCATGCCCCTGATTTGTTTTCCTTTCCGCCTTTCATCTACATTCCTGTGCTCAGGAACGATAACAAATGAGCTGGAGATTAAAATGATCTCCTTACAAGACTGGACCCTCTCCAGATCTCATTTTTTTAAAATTATACTTTCATGGTTATGTTGGTACAGGGCTGTTATAGGGGGTTCCACTCCCGATCCCAGCCGCGCCTGGAAGAGTTTCTGAGCAGACAGACTGCTTCATGTCCCTATTTGTGCACATCCTGTAACTTCACCTGCTGAAATCCTGCAACTTTTTATACCACAAATGTCTGCATTTATTTTATTGGTGGAATAGCTCAGTCGGTAGAGCACGAGGCTCTTAATATCTCTCTCTCTCTCTCTCTCTCTCTCTCTCTCTCTTTTATGAGGCTCTTAATCTCAGGGTCATGGGTTTCGGCCTCACTTTGGGCAAGAGATTCCTGTGTCGCAGGGGGTTGGACTAGATGACCCTCGGGGTCCCTTCCAACTCTAGGATTTCGTGATTCTGCCTAGGGCCCCTCTGGACAGCAATCCCATGTTAACCAGGAAGGGATGAAGACACGTAGAGGCCCCAAGCACTGAAATGATTACGGTGCCCCCTCACCATATGCGGTTCAAAATACAAACAATGCTAAACCATAAAATCCGTAAAATAACGCAAAACAAAACACAGATTTACGATCTGATTTCCTCTCAGTGTTTCGATTGCTGGTTGTAGGACACCCCCCTGGTTTTGTGAGGAATAAGTAATCAAAAGAGAGCAGAAAAATGCAGAAAAGAGAGGGAAGGAAGTGTAAAGAAGTCTAACCAAGTCTTGATTTTTCCCGTGGTGACTTCTTCAAATGTCAAATTCTCTCCCCCCCCCCCCCAATTCCTCCTTTTCTGAGGTGCCCCTGATTTGCTGGTGCCCTAAGTAACCCAGCACTGCTGCCAGCACTGGGGGAAGCATTGCAAAACAACTAAGCAGAATGATGTCCGGACAGCCCAGTATAAATCCACAGCTAATGAATTATTATTGCGGCAATGACATGTAGCAGGATACATCCACCGAAACACGCCCCCCCCCAGCCTGAAGGAGCTTCAGGTCTTAGTCTCAAGGCCCCCACAACATAGAGTCCATCTCCACAAAGAAAGAGCACACAGTTTCCTAGAATAACGACTCTCCTTCTTTCCACCTTCTCCAGCCACACCCGTCTGCCATTCTCCCTTTCGACACACCTGCAAAAGGTGCCCAACACCCCTTTGTTATCGCCTTTCCTGACAAAAGTCCAGCACAAGATTTGCCACGGGGATTTGCTCCTGCCTGACAATATCTGTGGGGCTGATCTCCCTCCCCATTCGCCTCCCCACCCCCGCGAAGCTCCAGGCCACCCACTTTGCCATCTGCTCACCTGGGCACAATGCCAGGAGCATCAAGGCCAGGGCGACCGTCTGCAGGATATTCCGTTCCATGGCGAGGATCCGGGGATGTGGGGTGGACAGGTGTCCAAGGCACACTTCGTCACGGGCTTTTGTAAACTCCCAAGGCAGGTCGACCGAGCAGCAGGGCGATCAGGGATTGCCAGCGAGCGCCTCCAGGTAAGAATTTATAGCCGAAGCACCTGAGCACAGGTAAGGGGCGGGGAGGGAGGCCACCTCCCACAGGACTGGCTGGGCTGAGCACTCAGAAGGAAACACGGGCCCCTGGGGAGCTGTTTCCTTGAAGAGAGAAAAGGCTGCTCCTTTCCTGCCTCACCTGTTTTCACACTGGGGAAGGGAAGGTTTGCTTTCAATTTGGGGATGCCTTGTGGGGGAGTCATAGGGGAGCTAAAATACGGGAGACATCGAGAGTTGCAGCACGCTGGGAGCTTAATTTGAATACTAAAGAGACCCTGGAAAGTGTTAGATCCCAATTCCATGTCATTATTCTAGAATAGAAAGGGACAGTGGGAGAGCATCTGTTTTGCATGTTGAAGTTTCAATCCCAGGGAGGGCTGGGAAAGCCTGAATGCCTGTAGAGTCGCTACCTGCCAATGTGCTTAGCTAGATGTCCCCGTGGGCCATCTATAAGTCAGCTTCCTATTTAAATCAACCCTTTTCTCCATACCTTGAGGACTAGAATGTTGCTTTATTTTAAGGGGGAAGACCAGAGCTCAGCAACAGAGCATTTGCCTGAAATCCCGGAAAGGCTGCTGCCAGTCAGTGTAGAAAACGCCTAGCTGGATGGACCAGTGATCTAACAGAGTAGAAAGAAGTTTCCTGTATTCCTAACAGGAGTGGGGGAGAATTCCAGCTCTGTTCTTTTTAAAAGCAGAGTTCTCAGTTCATACTTCCCAAAACAACAGGTGAACCAAAATACAGTCTTCTGTCGGAATTCACACTTCTCTTGAAGCGCAGTTCTCCAGCCAAGTAATGTGTGCAAAGAATGTACATGCTAGGGTAAAGCGTGCGTAAGAATGTATATATTTGTGAAAATACAGTGGTACCTCGGGTTACAGACACTTCAGGTTACAGACACTTCAGGTTACAGACTCCCAGAAATAGTACCTAGGGTTAAGAACTTTGCTTCAGGATGAGAACAGAAATCGTGTGGTGGCGGTGCGGCGGCAGCAGGAGGCCCCATTGGCTAAAGTGGTACCTCAGGTTAAGAACGGTTTCAGGTTAAGAACGGACCTCCGGAACGAATTAAGTTTTTAACCTGAGGTACTACTGTAACACACGGAAGTGCATAGGAGAACCTGGGATCTCTGTGAGGAGAATAGGTGTGTCTCCCAGCCCCCCTCAGCACCTAACTACAGTTCCCATGGTTCTTGGGGGAAGCCATGACTGTTTAAAAAAGATGTATCACCTTTTAATGTCTGCTGTGGATGTGGCAAGCAAGACCCAGGTACAAGGGTGGGTGGGGATTACAAAAGCAACTTTGGAGCGGGGAGTGGGGATCCTATGGGTTTGGGGGGGAGCCTCAAAAGATCTCTACCAGGGGAGCTGATCCTACTCAGTGGACATGAAGTGCTGGCTGGCTGTTGGAGGGGGCAGGTGTCCGGGAATGGAAAACCAAGAGGGAAGGGAAACTCAATGGAGTATCTTGGGAAAGGGCACGGCTAGCTGGACTCCAACCAGGCAAACAAGAGCTGAAGTAGACAGTCAAAGTTCAAGGGCCTAGTCCAGCCAGGCAGAGAGCAGGTTAACAACCAATCCCTCTTCGCGGAAAACTGAGAACTGTAAATGTGAGGTGAATGGGGTGGAGGTGGGGTCTCCTAACAACTCTCAGCACCTGTAACAAATTACAGTGGTGCCTCGGGTTAAGTACTTCATTCGTTCCAGAGGTCCGTTCTTAACCTGAAACTGTTCTTAACCTGACGTACCACTTTAGCTAATGGGGCCTCCTGCTGCCGCCGCACCGCCGCACGATTTCTGTTCTCATCCCAAAGCAAAGTTCTTAACCCAAGGTAATATTTGTGGGTTAGCGGAGTCTGTAACCTGAAGCGTCTGTAACCCGAGGTACCACTGTACAGGATTTTTTTGGAACAAGTCATATAGGGGCCAATTCCTACATGCCAAAGTTCCTTTGCCGCCGCCCCAATAAAATATTTGAGGGGCCCCTCAAAATTGATAGACATTGCCATTCAAAAGTGACATGGGCTGCATCATTATGCAGGCCGGGGCTTACCTGGCCTTGCCCCCCCACCCCTATATTTTATTCAAATTGGCACCCCTGATTGCTGTTAAGGGTGCTTAGAGTTGTTCATAAGCCCCTGTTCCACCCCCAGAGCTACAATTTGCCGAGTGGTTTTAACCAGGGCTTTTCTTAGCCAGAACTCAGTTCTGGCACCTCTCAGGTGGGCACCATTGCCCTTATAAGAGAACATGAGGGGGTTTCATTGTGAGTTCCGGCACCTCTTTTTCTCAAAAAATAGCACTGGTTTTAACAGTCAGTCTTTCTTCACAGGAAACTCCTGAAAACTGCAGCCCTGTGAGGGGAAGGAGGGGTCTCTTAACAACTGTCAGCACCTTATTATTAAGTTTGTTATGAATAAAAAATCGTTTTAAGTTAGAGCTTAATAATTGTATTTCACTATTTATATACTTCTTCTTAATTGTGTTTCAGTTCAACAATTACAGTGGTACCTCGGGTTAAGTACTTAATTCGTTCCAGAGGTCCGTACTTAACCCAAAACTGTTCTTAACCTGAAGCACCACTTTAGCTAATGGGGCCTCCTGCTGCTGCCGCGCCACCGCTGCACGCTATCTGTTCTTATCCTGAAGCAAAGTTCTTAACCCAAGGTAATATTTCTGGGTTAGTGGAGTCTGTAACCTGAAGCGTATGTAACCTGAAGTGTATGTAACCCGTGGTACCACTGTACAGCTCCCAGGCTTCTTTGGGGACCATTTAAAGCATATTGTAGCGCTTTACATGTATGGAATGAACGTGGCCTGAGAGAAACTGAAACTGATAGATTCATCTATCTTGAAAGTTTTTTTTGGCATGCCACCCTTTTCATTAGGCCTGACAAGCCAAAGAGGAACACCCCCTTCTCTCTCTTTCTCTTTCTCCCTCTTTCTCTCTCCCCCCATCAGGTCACCACCCCTGTTTGCTAAGAGGGAGAGGAGGAGGATGCCAGAGCAGGTGGAGCTGGTGACATCACTGTCGCCGCGGAGGGCGTAACCAGGGAAGGGATGCTGTTGCCAGGGTACCTTGGATTAAAGCAAAGAGGTTAGCAGAGCAGGCTTAGCAGACAGGGAATCAAACCCATCCGAAGACACACTGGTTGTCTACTGCCTCTTGGTGGGAACTGAACCAATGGCGTTGAATTTGATCCGTAACAGGCTGTCGTCACATTAAACAGTTGTTTCTTCTTCTTATTATTATTATTCACATTTGTTTGCCCGTTTCCTCTTCCCAAACATTTTGACCCAGACCCTCCAGGACAGCCTCTGTAAATCCAGGACTATCCCTGGAAAAAAAGGGACAGTTGGAGGGTCCGAATTTTGCATTCCCGCCAAGCATGGAAATATGTCCCAAGGTTCCCACAGCCCCTCCAACAAAGCTTTGGGCTTTAAAGAGCGGGTTTTCGAGGGGAAATCTCCAGAGCAAAAAATAAAATAAAAGGCCACTCGGATGCAGAGCTGTTCCTTGAAAGAGGAAAGGTGAGTGTGGCTAAGCCCTCAGTTACAAAACAACCACGGGGGCAGACAGAACATTTGACGCACCCTGAAAGGTCAGCGAAATGAAAGGGACTTGGCCTGAATCTTAAAGAGAGATGGGCCAACAAAAATGTTTACCGTCTGCGGTATCTCATTTCATTGTGGAAGGGATTAACGTAAGGACCTGCTAGATCACGCCCAAAGGCCTGGCTAGTCCATCATCCTGTCCTCACAGCGGCCAATCAGGTTCCACAGGCCGGGCGTGGAAGCAGCAGCCATCCCTCACCGTTACAGACCCTCCAAGTGTCCCTATTTTCCAGGGACAGTCCCGGATTTACAGAAGCCGTCCTAGTTTCCAATTTGATTCTGGAATGTCCAGCTTTTCCTTAGGACATCTGTTTTCTTTAGAGAAATGTTGGAGTGTATGAGGGTATGAAACCCCTGAGCCAAGGAGATAAGAAACTATGAAACCTTTATAAGACATCTGTATAGGAAAGTTCTTTTAATTTTTTATTATGTTTTAATATTTGTTTGAAGTTACCCAGAGTGGCTGGTGCAACCCAGTCAGATGGGTGGGGTATTATTATTGACTAGGGCGTCCCTATTTTCATCGGAGAAATGTTGGAGGGTATGTCGTTACCCATAAGAACATCAGAAGAGGCTTCCTATATCAGGCCAAAGGCCAATCTAGTGATCCATGTCCATATTAGGAGAAGTTAGCCCTGAAACGCTGACGGATCTTCATTTTGCTTTAAAAAGCAAAATCCCACAAACTTCTGTTGTAACGTGGAGAACCGAATATGAGATTGGGAAAAATGAGAAATTTAGAAAACCTGAAACAGACAGATTTGCCCATCCCTTGTGAACTTCTCTCATCTCCCTTTAAGGCAATCATCCTCTAAGCCATGGGTAGGCAAACTAGGGCCGGGGGCCGGATCTGGCCCAATCGCCTCTTAAATCCGGCTCGTGGATGGTCCGTGAATCAGCATGTTTTTACACAAGTAGAATGTGTCCTTTTATTTAAAATGCATCACTGGGTTATTTGTGGGGCATAGGAATTCGTTCATTATTTTTTTAAAAAAATACAGTCTGCCCCACCACAAGGTCTGAGGAACAGTGGACCGGCCCACTGCTGAAAAGGTTTGCTGACTAAGCTAAGAAGAAGAAGAAGAATTTTATTATTTGTACCCCACCCATCTGACTGGGTTGCCCCAGCCACTCAGGGTGGCTGCCAACAAATATTAAAGCATAATAAAGCATCAAGCATACGTCTAGTACCATATTTTGTTCCCCTGGCTGTTGCCTTTTTGAAGGCATTCTCCCAGCTGCAGTTTGAAATGGGATTACACCCCTGTAACATGTGGAGTGACAGATAAATCATATTTGAAACTATGCCAGAGATGCAAAAAGCACAATGGAACATAGAAATGGAAGAGGGGCCTGTTGGATTAGGCTAGTGGCCCATCTCGTCCACATTCTGTTCTCACCATGGCCAACCAACAGGAATCCCAAAAGCAGGACCTGAGCCCGGCAGCAACTCTCCCCACCTGCGGTTTCCAGCAACTGGTATGCAGAGGCACAATGCCTTTAACCAGGCATAGGCAAACTCCGGCCCTCCAGATGTTTGGGACTACAATTCCCATCATGCCTAGCTAACAGGACCAGTGGTCAGGGAGGATGGGAATTGTAGTCCAAAACATCTGGAGGGCTGGAGTTTGCCTATGCCTGCTCCTATGTGATGGACCTGTAGTTCTGCACTAAAATACTGGAAGATGCTTATGGCAGTCAGAGCAAAAATATCAAAGTAGGAAGTTCCCTTGGATCGAAGATGATTATGATTATACCACCCGATACCTGCAGGTCTCAGGCTGGTTCACAACTCAAAGTTACAGTATACAAAGTATACAGTAATACAAAATACATAATAAAAATAAATAAAGCATTACTGAAGTACATGTCACCTCTCATAAACAGAATATAAGGAAGTTACATCTTATCTGTAAACACCTGCAAGAATGTTACGGGCTCAAAACTGGAAAGTTGCATCACTCCCTTATTGGAATAAATGGCTTCATAAAGTATTGGACTTGGCTATAATGGCAAAAGTAACATCTAAGAGTAAGAATAGCAAGTGACTATAGAAACCGCCTTGAGATCTATGGATGAAGCATGGTATACAAATTTAATAAATAATAATAACAATAGAAACAAATTATGAGGAAACTAAGGGACGCGGGTGGCTCTGTGGGTTAAACCACAGAGCCTAGGACTTGCTGATCAGAAGGTCGGCGGTTCGAATCCCTGCGACGGGGTGAGCTCCCGTTGCTTGGTCCCTGCTCCTGCCAACCTAGCAGTTCGAAAGCACGTCAAAGTGCAAGTAGATAAATAGGTACCACTCCAGCGGGAAGGTAAACGGCATTTCTGTGTGCTGCTCTGGTTCGCCAGAAGCGGCTTAGTCATGCTGGCCACATGACCCGGAAGCTGTATGCCGGCTCCCTCGGCCAATAAAGCAAGATGAGCGCTGCAACCCCAGAGTCGGTCACAACTGGACCTAATGGTCAGGGGTCCCTTTACCTTTTATGAGGAAACTGGTGGGCTCTTACACAATATTGCCAAGAAAATTATTGCCTCCTGTGAAAACAAAATCCAGTGGGATTTATTTTCTTGCAGAATACCATGAGCAGGAGTAACTTCTTCTGGAACAGCTTTCTTGATTGTTCTTTTAATTGCAAAATGATTAAATTGAAAAGAAATGAAATGGGATGCTGGACTCAGAAGGATTTTTCATTTTCTGCCCTTTCTGTTTGGCCAGCAGGGGAAATGACCCTGGTCTCCATTTTGGAAAGATCTTCATTAACCTCCGTTGGTCTTGGGAACTGCGCTGCAGCCCTGCAGGTAAGATGTGTCAATTCCACACTCTTTATCACTCCCAGCCCAAGGGCTGCATGTGTGTCTGACCCTGACAGTGGGGGGTTAAGGTGATGGGATCTCAGAAGTCAGAACTGGAGACTGCAAGGGCCTCTCTGTACATTGATAAGCAGGGTACAGCTCGCTGTTTGTAGGTTGCTTTAGTTCAGTATGGTTTTGTTCCAATGTCCAAACCTTGCCGAGACTCTTTCCCCATTGCCTTGTGTCTCCGGGAGCTGCTGAGTGTTGCAATGCGATAGCCTTCGCCCTCATTGCAGCCAGGCCATTGCTCTAATCCCAAATTGCAACAGCCCCCCACCTCCAAATGTCCCAGTTTGGGGATGCCCTTTGTATTCTTTGCTTGAACCAGAGCCGTCTTTCCCATAGGGATTAGTGGTGCATTGCGCCAGGGTGCCGGCCACTCAGGGGCACCCAGCGAATGGGGGAGCTGCACGGCTTTGCCAGTGGCCTCCCCTTTCCTTGCATGCCCACCAGCTGCGCCCCATCAACCGTATGGCTGGTGGGCATGAAGCTTCCTTCCCAAGAGCGATCCCTGCAGAGAGCCAGTGTGGTGTAGTGGTTAAGAGCGGTGGACTCGTAATCTGGTGAACCGGGGTCTCGTCTCCGCTCCTCCACATGCAGCTGCTGGGTGACCTTGGGCCAGTCACACTTCTCTGAAGTCTCTCAGTCCCGCTCACCTCACAGAGTGTTTGTTGGGGGGGAGGAAGGGAAAGGAGAATGGTAGCTGCTTTGAGACTCCTTAGGGTAGTGATAAAGCGGGATATCAAATCCAAACTCTTCTTCTTCTTAGGATGGAAGCTGCGCCCCACCAACCAAATGGCTGGCCGGCATGCAGCTTCCCTCCCAAGCCTCTGCGGGGATTGCTCTCCTGCAGTGGCATGGGGGAGAGTTGCCTCCCCCATGGCTGGCAGTGCGCAGCTTCACACCCCCCCATCCATGGTAATTTGGGGGCGCTGGGCAGATATTTGCACCCTGGCGCCACATCTGCTAAAGATGGCCCTGGCTGGAACCTAAATCGCAACAGGAGACTCCTATGTGCTTCAAATCTCCCATCTTACCAGGGAAACACCCTGTTTACTGTGCTTTGCAACAGGGGACTCTGATGTCCTCTTGGGTTTCATGTTACAGAGGCAAGGGAACACTGAGTGCGGTCAGACATGCACTCTGGGCTTTAAGAAGGCCAATTTCGAAAATGCTTAAGGAACTACAGTGGTACCTCGGGTTACATATGCTTCAGGTTACAGACTCCGCTAACCCAGAAATATTACCTCGGGTTAAGAACTTTGCTTCAGGATGAGAAAAGAAATTGCACAGCAGCTGCGCGGCAGCAGTGGGAGGCCCCATTAGCTAAAGTGGTGCTTCAAGTTAAGAACAGTTTCAGTTTAAGAACGCACCTCCAGAACGAATTAAGTACATAACCTGAGGTACCACTGTACAGGGTGAGAACCCATGGTCAGAAATACTCAAAAGAGAAGGGAGCCCAAGATGGAGGGGAGTTTCTTAAAGGTGAAATATTGAAGTCACAAATGCAGACAATTCCAACAAGAAATGAAATTGGGAGGCACCTAAAGAAAACAGTGTGGCTGCATAAGGAGCTTACAGACTGGCTGAGATTTAAGAAGGGCATGTCTGCCTCACTCCCATGCCCCACCACTGCCCAACCATGAAAATCTGAGCTATAAACATAATTATGGACTAATGTAATTTTATGGAGTGGGGAGGAGTTTTCTTGGAAGAGTGTCATAGCACCTGTATGCCTTCGTACCATTGCTTATTTCCTGCAAGTTCCTGTCTCTTTGCTAGGGACGGGGAAGAAATTTAGTTTGCATTTAAAAGCAAACCTGCTTAAGTCATACCGTATTTTTCGCCCTATAGGACGCACTTTTTCCCCTCCAAAAGTGAAGGGGAAATGTGTGTGCGTCCTATGGGGTGAATGCAGGCTTCAGGAAGCTATCCACAAGCCTTGCAAGCCCAGTGGGAGTTCCCGTGGGCTTGCAAGGCTTGCGGGCAGCAAAAAATAAACATTTTTTTTCTTTATTCCCCCCCCCCAAAAAAACTAGGTGCGTCCTATGGGGCGAAAAATACAGTACTTTTTGACACAAGATGTGAACTGCAGTGCAGCCCCTCTTCGAAATCTGCACTCCTCTGAAATTTTGCAGCGCAGTTCTCCAGCCGAGTAATGCATATGAAGATGAATATGTTAGGAGAAAACATGCATGTATTAGCTGATTTTTTAAAAAAAATCTTAATGAATATAACCCTCAAAATTCCATATATTATGCAGAAATGACTTTGCTAAAAAAAGGGGGGAGTGTTTATCGGGCACAATGGAACTCAAGGCACTTATGAATTTTCATGAGGATTTTTTAATTGCAAATTCATAGGTGTTGATGTTTATTCTTCCAGGCTCCAAGTACAAGTCCCTTGGCTGCCATAAAGGCACGCAAAATCCTTTTTCGTTCTTCTGTCGTTAATCCCCATCCTACAGGAATATAAATTAAAAGTACAGTGAGTATAAAAGGATCTCACTGATACAAAATTGATACGACTTCATGAGGACTTTAAAAAAAATTAATGAATGTGATGGGAAACTAGGACTAGGACAAAAATGGGAAATCGATAAGGACAGGTTTACTTAACCTGATGCAAATGTTTGTGCATGAATACCAAGACACTGCAGGGCCAACAGCTTCCCACATCACAACCAGGAGAGGTTGCAGTCCCCTTTGTTTAAATGTACAGTGGTACCTCGGGTTAAGTACTTAATTCGTTCCAGAGGTCTGTTCTTAATCTGAAACTGTTCTTAACCTGAAACACCACTTTAGCTAATGAGGCCTCCTGCTGCCGCCGCACCGCCAGAGCACGATTTCTGTTATCATCCTGAAGCAAAACCTGAAACACTATTTCTGGGTTAGCAGAGTGTGTAACCTGAAGCGTATGTAACCTGAAGCGTATGTAACCTGAGGTACCACTGTACAAACTCACATCTTTATCTGAGATTCCTGGAGTCCTCCTTCATGCAGCAGAGAGTTAAACTATGGAACTCACTCCCACAGGAGGCAGTGATACAGTGGCGTTGCAAGGGAGGGCGGTGTGCCCCGGGTTCCATGTTTGGGAGGGTGACAAGAAGGCACCCCGCGGCGTGCTTGCCCTGCCACCCGAGCACGACGGCGCGAGCAGCCATCATGCCACCGCAGCCACATGTGAAGGACCCTCCGTTCACGGCTGCAGCCACGAGCAGAGGATCTCACCACCGTCCGTACGGCGTTTGAGCGGCACTGGCGGCAGACCACTACATACTACGCATGCGTGGTGCTGCATGTGCTGTGCATAGCGATGCCACACATGCGCTGTACTGACGCTGCCCGAGAGCCGTATGGATGGCAGTGGGATCCCTCTACCGCTGGCAGGAGCCACTTACGGCAAGCCAGGGTGGGAAGCTCCTGCTTTGCTGCTTTACAGCGAGCCAGGGAGGGGCGGACAGGAGCCGGGGGCCCCCTCCCAGCCTCCCTCCCTCCCTGGCTCACTGTAAGCAGCTCCCGCTTTTTCACTTTACTGCGAACCAGGGAGGGAGGGAGGGAGGGGGACGGACAGGAGCCATGGCTCCTGAGAGGACGCAGCTTTGCCAGCGCCCCGGCAAAGCGGCATAGCTCCCCCCCTTCCCTGACGGCTCAGGGTACTTGAGAACAGCGGGGGTGCGGCACAGAGGCGTAGGAAGGGGGGCTGGACATTCGGCGCCCACCTGTGATTCCCAAGCCTATCCCGAGCTGTCGGTGTGGGGGCAGGATGACAAAAAAATGTCCGCACCGGGTACCACCTGGGCTTGCTACGCCACTGCAGTGATAACCACCAGCTAGGGTAGCTTAAAGAGGACTGGACAAATTCATGGAGGAAAAAGTTATTGATGGCCAGAGGCAGTAATGCTTCTTAATACCAGTTCCTGGAAACCACAGGAGGGCAGAGGGCTTTTTTCTTCGAATCCTGCTTACGGGTTTCCCCACAGGCATCTGGCTGGCCACTGTGAGAATGGGATGTTGGACTAGATGGGCCTGATCCAGCAAACTCTTCTTATGTCCTCATGGAAGTGTTTCACTGCTGCTGGACAAGGCAGCATTGACCATGTTGAGCTGAGGGTGGCCCGGCACTGACAACCTCTATCTGTCCTCGGGTGACCTTGCCCAAAAGGTGCCCCTCTAAATCGTGCCCAGATTTGCCACCTGAGGCAAAGCTCTCAGGCCTCCTTGTGGCTGGGTGGCCCTTATTTGCTCATCCAGCCTCTACGGAGCATGCAGAAAGGGTACATTTGTGGGGGGGGGAGGTTATTGTTCATGTGACGCAGTAGCTCCTTATAGCATTGCTGGGAACAGGTGGTGTAAAATGTCTTTCATGGCTTTGTGGCCGGCACGCCCCACAGAAGCATTTTGGACACTTTCTCTACTTCCTTATCACCTAGATAAAATATCTGTGTGGCTTTGTATAGCTGTTGCCACACCTTGATAGAATTTTCTGGGCTACCAGTAACCATCCACCCTCCACTCTGCTCAGAATTTCAAAGCAACGTCCCTTCACAGGTAACTGAATTGGTCCAGCACCCAGTCAGAAAGCCTCTTCGTTTGCATCGGGGTGGGGAATCTTTTCTTCATGCTGGACAGCCCTCCTGAGAGCTGCATCAAATGCAAACTTTTCTCTTCGTACAGTAGGCCACATAGCGCTCTCTGCCCCGCATCTTGGCAAGCGAAGTGGCACGATCGGGGTTCAGAGGCGCATTCCAGCCCGGCAGAAACATTCACGGAGGATGAAAAGCAGGGCTGGTGAAGGGTGTGGCCTGGGGAGAATCCTGAGGGCCAGGTGGAAAGGCCTGGAGGGCCACATTTGCCTTCCAGGACTGAGGCCCCTCACCCCTTTCTCGCACCAACTGTACGATGGCTGGTGATGACATGTAATAATAATAATAATAATAATAATAATAATAATAATAATAATAATAATTTATTATTTATACCCCGCCCATCTGGCTGCGTTTCCCTAGCCACTCTGGGCGGCTCCCAATCAAGTGTTAAAAACAGTACAGCGTTAAATATTAAAAACTTCCCTAAACAGGGCTGCCTTCAGATGTCTTTTAAAGATAGGATAGCTGCTTATTTCCTTCACATCTGAAGGGAGGGTGTTCCAAAGGGCGGGCGCCACTACCGAGAAGGCCCTCTGTCTGGTTCCCTGTAACCTCACTTCTCACAATGAGGGAACTGCCAAAAGGCCCTCGGCGCTGGATCTCAGTGTCCGGGCTGAATGATGGGGGTGGAGACGCTCCTTCAGGTATACAGGACCGAAGCCGTTTAGGGCTTGAAAGGTCAGCACCAACACTTTGAATTGTGCTTGGAAACGTACTGGGAGCCAATGCAGATCTCTCAGGACCAGTGTTATGTGGTCCCGGTGGTTGCTCCCAGTCACCAATCTAGCTGCCGCATTCTGGATTAATTGCAGTTTCCGGGTCATCTTCAAAGGTAGCCCCATGTAGAGCGCATTGCAGTAGTCCAAGCTACTAGGGGCATAGGAAGGGGGGTGCAGTGGGGGCGGTTTGCCCTGGGTGTCATCCCAGAGGGGGGTGACAAAATCCCCGCAGCAGATCACGTCACCGTGCTGGGAACGGCCCCCACCCAGTGGATCGGCCCACCCCATGGGAAGCTCACCTTGCCCCCAGGTGCATGGCATTTGTGCTGCTCTGGGTGCTCTAGCAGCTAGCTCCGCCGCTGGTAAGAACCATACTTCCCACACCTCTAAGGAAAAGCCAGCCTCTGGGGAGAGAACAGCATATCCTCCAACATTCCTCAGATGAAAATAGTGACATTTCTCACTCCCCACCGACTGACCCTCCTCAACCCCCAATTTTTGGTCCCCCCGCTCCCTGCAGAGCATTTCCTATCAGAAGATGGGCAAGTGCCACCGCCACTGCGCCAATGCGGCACAGCACAGACACCCTTTGTCACCCTAGAGAAAGACCCGCTTAATCCCAGTATTAGTTATTTTTTTTCTTCATAAAAAGAAAAGCACACACCAATACAGTGGTACCTCGGGTTAAGAACTTAATTCGTTCTGGAGGTCCGTTCTTAACCTGAAACTGTTTTTAACCTGAGGTACCACTATAACTAATGGGGCCTCCCGCTGCTGTCGCATGATTTCTGTTCTCGTCCTGAAGCAAAGTTCTTAATCCAAGGTACTATTTCTGGGTTAGCGGAGTCTGTAACCTGAAGCATCTGTAACCTGAAGCATCTGTAACCCGAGGTACCACTGTAAATCTTTTTTAGAAAGGGGCAAGATTAGATGCGGATGCCCAAAGCGTTTTTTAAAAAAATCAAGAAGAAGAGTTTGAATTTGATATCCCGCTTTATCACTACCCAAAGGAGTCTCAAAGCGGCGAACATTCTCCTTTCCCTTCCTCCCCCAGAGCAAACACTCTGTGAGGTGAGTGGGGCTGAGAGACTTCAGAGAAGTGTGACTGGCCCAAGGTCACCCAGCAGCTGCATGTGGAGGAGTGGGGATGCGAACCCAGTCCCCCAGATTACGAGTCCACCGCTCTTAACCACTATACCACACTGACTCCTTGCTTTCCGCTCTGTGCCTCCTTTCTTCCTGCTCAGGGTGGCCCTGCCCTCTGCCTGCCCCTCAGAGCCCCCTTCACAAGGGCCTGGGCTTCAGCAGCAGCATCAACCTCTCCTCCTCCTCACCTGGTCTCCAGGGGCCAAGGGAGGAGGCCGGCAGCAGCGGCCATGGAGAGGCAATGGGATGCTCCATCATCACCGCTGCTCGGGACAAATGCTGGCTCACCCTCCTCCCCAAATTTGGTGGCAGCAGCACCAGCAGAGGAAATAGGGACATTCCGGGACTAAATCAGAAGACTCTGCTCCCCTGTGTCTTATTTATTTTATTGCATTTCTATCCCACCTTTTCCTCCAAGGAGCTTAAAGATGGCGCACCTGCTCCTCTTCATCCCCATTTTATCCTCACAACCACCCCCTGAGGTAGGTTAGGTAGTCTGAGAGACAGTGACTGGCCCCAGTGAACGTCATTGCCAAGCGGAGATTTGAGCCCGGATCTCTCTCCCAGGTCCGATACTCTATCCACCGTTGGCATGTGGCCCCGGACAGATCCGGGGAATGTGGGCCTTGGCGGAGGGGCTGGCGGAAAGTTGCCGACCTTGGCGGCAGGACCTCTTTCAAAGAGTTTTCTTGGCTAGTTAGGGAGGTTCTCCAAGCTGAAATTGAACAATGAAAAAACAAAGCCTGGTTTACCAGTAATGGACTGGTATGTAATCTGATCAAGTAATTGCATCAGGAATTTCATTTATATAAATATATATGTAAAAGCAGGAGCTTTTGTGGGCCTGCTAAGTAACCTCCTGCTCTCTAAATGAACTTTGCTCACGCAGAGAAAAGAGGGAAAGAAAGGTTTGGTTAGCATAACTGAATTTCTTTTGTGTTCCTTTCAAGCAAAACCAAAAGTTGGCGTGATCCTTGAGTTTCTTGTGTGCCTTTTTTTTTAGCCTTGGAGATAGTCCTTCCTTGATGACGGGTGAAGGGATTTCGGTGGGGTGAAGGGCAGCCACTCTTCATGTGCTCAGAAACACTCTCTGCCTCCACTGTCGGGACATGGAGCTGCAGCCTTTTTCCATCCCCACCCCTTGACACCCCAAATTTCTGGCCTTCTTTTCTCACTGAAATTCAGTCTTGCTTTGGTAAAGGACAGACCAGTGGACGGGCACCTGCAGAAACAATTTCCCACTGTTTTAGGTGATTAATGGCACCTTCTTGAGCCTTATCGGAGTCCAGGGAGACAGCCCCTGAATGCCAATTGCTGGAATCACCTGGGAGAAAAGCTTCCCTGCTCCTCCCTATGCCCCACGAACCGCAAAACCAAAAAGAAGCAGAGGCGGCAACCTCTCCCACAGCGACTGTCTCTGAATTCCAGAAATAGATTCAGAATTTGCACAACCTGTTCAGAGACTATGCAATCAGGAATCTTTGAGGCCGAGCGGTTGGGTGCCTTTGTAAAATGATGTTATTTACCGAGAAAACATCCCTCCGTTGCTACCAGGGCCCTGCATTTCCTATGGCCTTTCACTATCGATGGGGCATGGCATGATGCTGTCAGTCTCTTTGTCCCCTACCTGCCCTTCATTGTTCTTCCCTGCATGCATAACATCTTCATTCAGTGGGGCAAAGAACAGGCTCTCTCAAACAGCTGCAATGCCGTGGACAGGCTCAGGGCTGGATTTAGGTTTGATGAGGCCCTAAGCTACTGAAGGCAATGGGGCCCTTTATATGTCCAGCTGTCCTTTTTTTGTGTTGAATATATTATATGCTAGGGACGCGGGTGGCGCTGTGGGTTAAACCACAGAGCCTAGGACTTGCCGATCAAAAGGTCGGTGGTTCAAATCCCCGCGACGGGGTGAGCTCCCGTTGCTCGGTCCCTGCTCCTGCCAACCTAGCAGTTCGAAAGCATGTCAAAAGTGCAAGTAGATAAATAGGTACCACTCCAGCGGGAAGGTAAACGGCGTTTCCGTGCGCTGCTCTGGTTCGCCAGAAGCGGCTTAGTCATGCTGGCCACGACCCGGAAGCTGTACGCCGGCTCCCTCGGCCAGTAAAGCAAGATGCGCGCTGCAACCCCACGACTGGACCTAATGGTCAGGGGTTCCTTTACCTTTACCTTTTATATTATATGCTATATGGTTATTTATGGACCTAATGGGTATCTAAAGCCATTTGCACATAACAAAATACCTATTTTATCAAAGTAATTGTTGAACTGAAACACAAGAAGAAGTATATAAATAGTGAAATACAATTATTAAGCTCTAACTTAAAATGATTTTTGTATTCATAACAAACTTAATAATGCAAACACATTGGCGTTTGGCAATAACAAAAGTTGCTTTAGAAACACAATTTACAAAGACTCATAACCTAGTCTCTAGAAACTTGCTATAACATGAAATAATGCAAACTACTAATCATTATAAATAGCAGAATGTAGGCCCCCTGTTGCTGCCAACCTAGCAGTTCGAAAGCACGTCAAAGTGCAAGTCGATAAATAGTTACCGCTCTGGCGGGAAGGTAAAAGGCATTTCCATGTGCTGCTCTGGTTTCGCTAGAAGCGGCTTAGTCATGCTGGCCACATGACCCAGAAAAACTGTCTGTGGACAAACGTTGGCTTCCTTGGCCAGTAAAGCGAGATGAGTGCCGCAATCCCAGAGTCGTCCGCGACTAGACTTAACTGTCAGGGGTCCTTTACCTTTTTTTAAGGCACCCTATGTATAGAAATGAGCAATCCAGTAATATTTTAAGGAGCAGGCTAGTAGGCAGGGCCCATTTCTTACAACATAGAAACCTACACAACACAAAACACTGTTGCTGTGTGTAGGTTTTATTTTATTCTTTATCTTATATTTTGGAAATGTACATCCAGTTACCCCCCTTTAAACTTTTTTGGGGGCCCCAAGAGAGTGGGGCCCTAAGCTATCGCTTGTTTAGCTTATAGGTAAATCCGGCACTGGATGGGTTGGATGCAGAGAGGTGGAAGGAACTAGCCCGGGGAAGGCAGCTCAGAGCCTAGAGACTGGTGGTGGGACAATGAGAAGAAGACTGGGAGCAGGATGCGTCGGAAGCTGAAGAGGCAACAGGCTTTAGTGAGCAGGGAGAGTCTGTGGCAGAGAGCAGTTCAGAATCAGAGGGAAAAGCAGAAGCAGGAGAGGAGGGAAGCCAAGAGGCAGAGCTGAGTCCAGCTGGTGAAGAAGCCAGAGGGGTCTCAGCCTCCAACAAGTTCCCCTCTCCCCAGTGTCCCATTTCCCCCTTTCTCTTTTGAACACCCTCTTTTCTCCTTCCATCACCGCTTCTCTTCCTTCCTCTCTGCCCAGCAGGCTGACATGAAACAAAAAAGATGTTTTTTCTCCAGAAGCCTGAACCAATCACTTTTGAAATTAGGCCGAGGGCCATGTGTGCCTCCAGGACTCCAAGTTGCATACCCTTTCCACAAACCCAGTGGGCGCTCTTAACTGCTGAGCATGCGCACGGCGCACCCCAAAGTCATTCTGTTTGCTGCAAGAACTCAGGAGCGGAGAAGGACCTTTACAGAAGGAGGAAGTATTGCCAGGCAGTTTCCCCTTATTTCGAGCGCAGGTGCTGCTGCTGCTTTTATTTAATGTTTATTTCATTTTTATGGTCTGTTTATGGTTTTATGTTCTCTCCAGGCCCACTGTTTATATTATGGCGAAATGGCCAGTAAAATAACAGCAGTGTTGAGGCATGGAATACTTTATTTGCTCAGTCAGACCAAGTTCTGTCCAGTCCAGCATCCAGATTCACACTGACAGATGCTTCCTGGATCACCCACAGCTGTTCTTCACTGACCCCCTCCCCCAGCCCAAACTGTTTTCTGGAGGTAGAATGCTTCTGGGTAGGGAAGCTCTGTCTTCAACTATTATGATGACTAACAGATACTGATAGACTGGCATGCCATGGAAAACGCCTCACTCTCGCTCAGTCGGACCAAAGTTTTGTTTGCCCAAGCACCCTGTCTCTGACAGGGGACAGGTGCCTGCTTCTGGAAAGCTCGTGAGCCAGGCAGAAGGCTGAGACAGTGCTCCCCCAAAAAAATTAACAAACAAACAAATAAATAAATAAATTATTTGACCTCTAGTTTGGGAAGGGAGCTGCCAGCATGCCAGGAAACAGAGGCAGAGGAGCGGGGCAGCGGTGGGAAAAATGGCCCTATTTTCTGCCACACCCCTCTGCAAACACATGATGCATGGGAAAAAATGAACAGCAGCTACCAAGAGAAAGAAGGATCTTGCGGTGCCTCCTTGACGTACACTTTCTTCTCCTTTGTCGTGACTAAATCTGCCACCGCCCTCCCAGGGCTGCAAAACATTAACAGATTAAGTATGAGTCCTTCAGGGTCCCTACAACAATTCTATGATTCTATAATGGTAGGGAGAGAAAACCCGTCACCTTTCAACTCCTTCCAGCAGCGTGGCAAGCCAAGTTAAATTTCATCCCTTCTAGGAAGAGGAAGTAAGATCAAGGGCGTTGAAAATAAACAAATTTAAAAAACCAATAAAGGAAACTTAAATCCTATGGATGCTATTTTTAGGCAGCTAGGTGGATGATCTCATTTCAGTAATAAATCTTTTTCACACAGTGCCTTTCCTTTGTGAGAGTGTCACAGTGTGTCAGAGTTGCGTTCGGGTAGCAGCTGGATTGCTGCCACATATTTTGCTGCTGCTTCACCCGGCCAGCGCATAGTTAAACTACGATGTTCCCTCCCATGAGATGTAGTGAAAGCCGCTAACTTGGAGGACTGGAAAAGAGGAACCCTGGAGGAGAATGGTAGAATTGTAGAGTTGGAAGGGACAGGGGGTCATCTAGTTCAACCCCCTGCAATGCAGGAACATGCAGCTATCTCACATGCAGGGATCGAACCTGCAACCTCGACGTTATCAGCACCACGCTCTCGCCGACTGAGCTATCTTCATCATCATCAATCTTTATTACGGTCCAGAGACCCAACAAATCATTACAAAGCAATACACAATTCATACAGCCTACCTCCAGGTTAAACAAGCATTTTGTTCACAATATAGGGGTTATTTGTTCTTGCAACCTCTGACAAAGACTTTGCCACTGCTAATGTTCTAGCATTTGTCTGGTCTTCCAATAGGAACCTGACATAGTGAGCCTCTGATTTTCCTGGGAAAGGTACCAGCAAGGGTAGTATCAGTTCAGCCCTGGCTTGCTCATATTTTGCACAATGCAACAAAATATGTTTTATGGAATCGATGTCTTGAGCACACGAGCAAAGTCTGTCCTGGTAGGGAACTCCTCTCAACCTGCCGTCCAACACTGCAGAAGGAAAGACGTTTAGTCTGACTTTGGTGAAAAGCCTTCGATAGTTTGGTACTGTCAGATTTTTAATGTAAGATGTTAACTTAAAGACATACCCATATTGTACTCAGTATTCACAGAAAGGCATCAGTGGACTAGATGCCCCTTTGGGTCCTTCCAACTCTACAATTCTACGGTGCAGCTCCTTTATGGATCCTTTCTGGGCCCGCCTTCCTCTGCTTTCTCCTCCCTTGAGAGAGTTCAATCCAAACTCCCTAGAGCTCTCCTACAAGTCCCCAGATGTTTTTCAAACGCATGGGTTAGACTAGAAACGGGGATGATGAGAGTGGAGGCTTATATCCACCTAACATCAATCTATAAATGGCTGACATTGAATTTGCTCCCCCGAGGAATAGCCCCACTGATCCTCTGCAACCAGTTCCAGTCAGGCTGGCAGACAGCAGTCCTGAACCCCCTTCAGAAACTGGGTTTTGCCCCTCAAGCCCTTCTAAGCCTGGGGTTGGGCAAGGCAAAATCTGCGGTCAGGCAAAGAATCATAGACACTGAGAGACAACAGGACTGCTCAAGGTGCCCCAACTATAAAATTGGAGAAATTGAGAGAGATATAGCCGCACTGGCAGCATATCTCTGCTTTCTCATATCCAAAAATGCAAGAAAGGCTTTTACACTTGCCAGAAGCTCGGCTCTGCCCTCGCATGTCCTGGAAAGATCCTTTTAAAAAGTCCCATATGCTCAGAGACTTTGTGCCTCTTCATTGGGGGAGATAGGAAGCCTAGAGCACTTGTTCTTTAGATGTCCCTTTTATGAAGAGGCACGAAGTAAGACCATTGATCTCCTACTGGTGAGGCTCGCTGACCTCCCGGAAAAGCAAAAATATGACCTTTTCCTGTTAGGCAAAGATCATAAGATGACCCGGATGGTCACCAGATTCTGTGTACAGATCTGTAGGTGCAGACCATCCCCCGATCCAAACTAGTTCATTAAGAAAATCCCCAAACTCGGTTCCATGGGTGACTCTGAGTCATCTCTCTGCAGTAGCTTATCTTAAAGTTTTAAGTGTCTATACGCTTATCGCATTTATAAATTTTAAATGTTGTACATTGTTTTAAATGTTTGTTTTCCTTCTGGGATTGTACCCCCAAGTGTGTTTTATAAGCTGGTCTCCGACCGTAATAAATTATCTGTCTATCTTCTACGGTGGAGAAGAATAGGGGAAAGTCTTTCTCCCTCTCGTAAACACAGGAAATGGCAGACATCCAATGATGGAAGGTTCAAGACACCTTGAGCTCCTTTTTAGTGGGATGGAAATGCAGCAAATTAACAGCAAGGCTATTGAGGGAGACCAGCCACCAGGGCTGTGTCCAGTCCCTGCTGGAAACGGGCGCAAGCGAATCCTGGCTCGGGTCTGAGCCTCGTGCCTGGAAGATCATGGACTCGGACAAAGGGCAAGGAGTCCAGAAAGTGCACGGAACACTTAATCATACCTGTCTGGGGACGGCGGAGGGAACAGGAGTCAGAATAAATAAAAGAACCTTGTTAAAACATTTCAAGACCAGTCTCTGTATCACCCAGAGGCCCTTTCCCCGCCCATTGCAAATATGAGATGAATAAAGCGATAAAAGTGTGAGCTCCAGAGTCTTTTGACGTCACAGCGCAGCCAAAGTTGAGGGGGAAACATCGTTCGGCTGTTATGGTTGGGCAAGACAGGTAATTGAGATTTAACAACCAAGCGCCTGAAATTGAAGTGAGGGAGCAAAGTAGCTTGCAAGGACACCTTTGGTTCCCTGCCCCCCCCATAATTTTTTATTGGTTTTCAAACAATTCAACGAATTCAATTTCAGTGCAATATTCCCTTAAGATTTTGACTTCCCATCCTTCCTTCCATGATGTTTGTATTCAAATCTTTCATCTGCTGCCATATATGTAATATTTATCTAAAGCATAATAATAATCATATTTTTATTATTTATACCCCACCCATCTGGCTTGGTTTCCCCAGCCACTCTGGGTGGCTCCCAACAGAGGACTAAAAACAGATTAAAACTTCAGACATTAAAAACTTCCCTAAACAGGGCTGCCTTCAGATGTCTTCTAAAAGTCAGGTAGTTCTTTATTTCCTTGACATCTGATGGGCAGGCGCCACTACTGAGCACATAAATCTTACATTGCATTCCTTTATCATTCTCATTCCTTTGCCTATATTTCAAGTCCTGTTTGATTTCATTTGACTATAATATTTTCTCAACTAATCAGAAAAGGGTCTCCGTTCTTCTGCACGTGTTTCTCCTTTTTGGCTTCTTATTTTCGACGTCAGTTTCTCCATCTCCACATAGTCCAATGATTTCAAGGTCCGCTCCTCTATCATTATTGGAACTTCTTTCCATTTATGTGCGTACAGAATTCTGGCTGCTTCGGTGGCACACATAACCAATTTAACCAGCTTTTGGGAGGACCTTTGCTATTGGCTCAGCTCTTGCAACTTTCGCTCGAGGCTATGGCACCCCCCACCCGAGGGATACGTTCCCTTTTGGGCAGACGCCCCGTGATCACATGGCCATGGTGGGCAGGGCCAAAGCAAACCATGTGAATTTTGTAGAGGAGGCTGATCTCAACACAAACACACACAAACCCCCCAGATAGAGAGGCTTGGAAGGTCCGCATTCGGCCCTCCAGACCTGAGGTTCTTCACTGCTGGAGGAGCTTCACAGGGGAAACCTCCAAAGGGTCAAAAGCAGTGCAAGAGAATTCTTGCATTGCATTCCCTGTTTCTTTTAAGTGAAGGCTCCAGTTATAATATTTTGGCTCCTCTGTTCCATTCCTTGATGCTCCCTTTGTTCTTTGGCATCCACAAATTTTTCTGGCTGCAGGCCTGAGCTGCCTTTTCCCCAAAACAACCTTTCTGTTTTGCAAAACTCGAGAGATCCACACCACAGGGATGGGCCGATCGGTCCGTTTCAGTTTCTCCTAACTTCTCTTTGTTCCGGGTTTAATTTAATGCCACCACGTATCTGCATCGATTTGTCAGTTTCATTTCCAAGCGTCCTCATGGAAACTTGCCAGCATTTTAGCCCCGGTTTCTCCAAAATTATATGCATTTCTACGCACAATTCTGCCTAATGTACACCATTTTCACAAGCAGCTTTCCCTAAGTGTGGCACGTTATTTCCACTAATGCATGCATTTTGAAATGCACGCTTTCCCCTAATACGCACCATTTTTTAATTTCAGTTCGCACAGAACAGAGAGGACAATTATAACAAGAAACGAAAAATAAAATATGAAAAGCAGAAGTGAAAAACCATGCAAATTAGTCCAATCGCATACAAAGTCCAAATCATCAATGGGTGGGTGAGGTGAGAATTAAAGTTGTCTCCATATATAGAAAACATATTGGGAGTTACTTGACTGTCATGCATAGTTCCAAGTTTGCCAGGCTGATGTACCCATTTTTTTGCAGACCTTTTTGATTGGAGAGCTGCATTACAAATTTGGAGGAGTATGTAGAAAGAGAAGTTTTGAACCTTGGTTAGATTCCAGTCCTCATGGTACTAGACCTCATGGTTCCATTCCTGCATTGCAGTGGGTTGGGTTAGTTGACCCTTTGGGATCCCTGCCAACGCTACAATTTTAGCATTTTACACAAGAGGTGGACTTATATAGGAACCTAGGAAACTGCCTTGTACAGAGTCAGAGCTGTGCTCCAGCTAGCTCAGTATTGTTCACACTGACTGGCAGCAGCTCTCCAGGGTTTCAGATACGGAGCCTGGAGTTGCAGAGAATTTGAACCTGGGACCTTCTGCATCCTGCAACCACTGAGCCTTTTCCCAAATAGCAGTTTTGGGGTGTCCTCTGAATACCAGTTACTGCAGAGAGAGCTCAGCCTTTGCAGAAGGTAAAGGGGGGAAAGAGAGTGATCCTGAGCATGCACAGAGTGTTTTGCGCTAAGAACTCCTGCCAGTCCAGTTCCAGACTGGTTTGAGCCCCTGAACCTGCCGCTTTAGAAACCCAGCAGTGCTGTCCACCCTCCCCAAGTCCAAGGCCCCAGACCCCCCCCCAGCGCCTAGTACAGGCTTCCTCAACCTTGGCCCTCCAGATGTTTTTGGCCTACAACTCCCATGATCCCTAGCTAGCAGGACCAGTGGTCAGGGATGATGGGAATTGTAGTCTCAAAAGAGGGCTGTGGTTGAGGAAGCCTGGCCTAGTTGTTGTTGTTTAGTCGTGTCTGCCTCTTCGTGACCCCCTGGACCAAAGCACGCCAGGCACTCCTGTCTTCCACTGCCTCCCTCACTTTGGTCAAACTCATGCTGGTAGCTTCGAGAACACTGTCCAACCATCTCATCCTCTGTCGTTCCCTTCTCCTTGTGCCCTCCATCTTTCCCAACATCAGGGTCTTTTCCAGGGAGTCTTCTCTTCTCATGAGGTGGCCAAAGTATTGGAGCCTCAGCTTCAGGATCTGTCCTTCCAGTGAGCACTCAGGGCTGATTTCCTTCAGAATGGAGAGGTTTGATCTTCTTGCAGTCCATGGGACTCTCAAGAGTCTCCTCCAGCACCAGAATTCAAAAGCATCCATTCTTCGGCGATCAGCCTTCTTTATGGTCCAGCTCTCACTTCCATACATCACTATTGGGAAAACCATAGCTTGAACTATACGGACCTTTGTCGGCAAGGTGATGTCTCTGCTTTTTACTACTGCTTTTTCCAAATATACACAGACCTTCCTGGAATAAGCACACAAACCCGGTGGCACTTTCCACATGGCCGGGGCTGCAGCGCCACCTCCTGGCTATTCCTTGCCAGCAACTTAGCCGGGCAACGGCTGGGCACGAAATTTCTAAACGGCACCTGAGCACCCTGAAAGTGCATATTTCAGCTTGAGGGCCACATTTCCTTCTGCACAACCTCCCAGGGGCCAGAGGCAGCAGTGACCAGAGCAATGCGTGTGAACGTTTACATCCGAACAGCAGGCTAGTTCCTGCACATGCACACCTGCGTACGCCCCTCTTTGCTCTCTACCCAGACAAGAAAGAGGAATGATTGGGGTTCAAGGGCACATTCCAGCTGGGCAAAAGCCTTCAAGGAGGGTGTGAAGCCAGGGCCAGGGATGGGTGCAGCTTAGGGTAGAATTCTCTCTCTTTTTTTTAATAACTTTTTTATTCAAAATTAAAACAAAACATATTATCCAGAAACATATCATCCTTATTTCCTCCCCCATTTTTCCTCCCTCCCCCTTCCTCCCCCCACAGAACCCACCCACACCCACACCCAACTTCCCTCAGTTCCAGTCTTTGATTTCTCTGAGAATGCTGTTTTCTGCATGTTACACAGTTGTATAGATCCTCAAACTATTTAGCTGATTATTATCAATAAAAAGTTTGTGAATGTTTATTCAAAGCCAGCCAAGGAGTTTGCTTTTTTGCATCTTCAAATATTTTGTAAAGGGTTCCCATTCATCTTTAAAGTCACAGTTATCCTTGTCCCGTAGCTTGTATGTCAGTTTTGCCAGTTCTGCATAGTCCATCAATTTTTCTTGCCCACTTAGGGGAGAATTCTCAGCGCCAGACAGAGAGGATTATGCATTTAGCCCCTTTCCATCTTTGGGTGTGTGTGTGTTTTGGGAGAGAAATAAGTGTGTTAACATGTCAAACTCACTGCAGAGGCTGCCCATTGTGCCATACTCCCCAGCACCTTGGCCAGGGTGGATAAAAATCAAACTTAGGAAGGCCCCAGTCCTGAGAAGCCCTACTGGTCACAGGGCCTGGCTCCTGCACGAACTCCTGACAGACACTGAAGGGAATCATCTTGAAAAGCAGATGTGCTGCTGCTCTGCCTGTTGCCACTGCTTCATAGAATCACTGAACTGCAGAGTCAGAAGGGACCCTGACGGTCATTTAGTCCAACCCCCTGAGAGCCAGTGTGGTGTAGTGGTTAAGAGCTGTAGTCTCGTAATCTGGTGAACCGGGTTCGCTTCCCCGCTCCTCCACATGCAGCTGCTGGGTGAACTTGGGCCAGTCACACTTCTCTGAAGTCTCTCAGCCCCACTCACCTCACAGAGTGTTTATTGTAGGGGAGGAAGGGAAAGGAGAATGTTAGCCGCTTTGAGACTCCTTCGGGTAGTGATAAAGCGGGATATCAAATCCAAACTCCTCTTCTTCTTCTTCTTCCCTGCAATGCAGGAATCTCAACTGAAGCATCCATGACAGACGGCCACCCAACCTCTGTTTAAAAACCTCCAAGGAAGGAGAGTCCACAACCAACAGAGTCCTCTGCCTCCCCTGCTGCATCGGCACCCATTTCGCTCCGCAAGTTCCGGAGCAGTTTCCGATGCCATCCTGCTGCTGCTGCTGCTGCCGCCCAGGGGCTTTTGCCGTCTGAGGCGGCCGCCTCAGTCTCTCTAATGGCAGAGCTGGTTATGTTGAAAAGTAGTCAGTAACTATCAAAGAACACTGAGATGGAGGCGAAAAGCCTTTCAACAGTCAATATCCTGCAAATATGCAGTGATAGGCTTTTTGCCTTAATAATAATAATAATAATAATAATAATAATAATAATAATAATAATAATAATTTATTATTTATATCCCGCCCATCTGGCTGGGCTTCCCCAGCCACTCTGGGCGGCTTCCAAAAAAATATTAAAATACAGTAATACATCAAACATTAAAAGCTTCCCTAAACAGGGCTGCCTTCAGATGTCTTCTAAAAGTCAGACAGTTGTTTATTTCCTTGACATCTGATGGGAGGGTGTTCCACAGGGCAGGCGCCACTACCGAGAAGGCCCTCTGCCTGGTTCCCTGTAACTTGGCTTCTCGCAGTGAGGGAACCACCAGAAGGCCCTCGGAGCTGGACCTCAGTGTCCAGGCTGGACGATGGGGGTGGAGATGCTCCTTCAGCTATACTGGACCGAGGCCGTTTGGGGCTTTAAAGGTCAGCATCAACCTTTGAATTGGGCTCAGAAACGTACTGGGAGCCAATGTAGGTCTATCAGGACTGGTGTTATGTGGTCTCGGCGGCTGCTCCCAGTCACCAGTCTAGCTGCCGCATTCTGGATTAGTTGTAGTTTCCGGGTCACCTTCAAAGGTAGCCCCATGTAGAGTGTATTGCAGTAGTCCAAGTGGGAGATAACTAGAGCATGCACCACTCTGGTGAGACAGTCTGTGGGCAGGAAGGGTTCTTTGATAGTTACTGACTACGCCTAATATTTCTGTTCATGGAACATTTATTTGACTCCTATTAATTGTGACTTTATGCACATTTTACATGTTTGCTGGTTATGAATTGTGAAACGAGATAATGTTATCAATTTATTGTTAATACATTATTAGCCGCGTGTTACTTGGGGTTGTTCAGAGTTTTCTCTTTTGCAACACAGGGGATGCTCTCAGAGAGATGGCAGCCAGAGCCAATAATGGCAGAATTCATTCATTACAAGTTTGTCCCCGTCCTCCTGCCGCCGCTGATTTCTACAAGGGAAACGTGAAGGGGAAGGAGGAGGAAGGTGGCTGTCAGTGCCGCCCCCCTCGCAAAGTGGAGAGGCTGGCGGGGGCTGGCTGAAGACAGACTGGGGTCAGTGGGCCAAAAGCACCCCATTTGCCCAAATGGACTGGTCTCCACTGTATGTTCTGCCAGAGTGCAGGGCCGGCACATCACTAGGAATTCCTGGGATATATATATATTTTGCAAGCCAATTTGTGGTAAGAGCTGTGGAATTTCCCCCTGCGTGAAAATTTCATCCCCCTTGTGAACTTTTCAGAATCCAATCCCCCCCCCCCCCCCGGGTGTCAGTCTAGGCTCTGGGATATACCAGAGTTCAAATCCATGCCTGCCTGTGAAGCTCATTCTATGACTACAGTAGCCAATTACTGGGTGAACAACCTCGCAGGGATGTTGTGCGGATGGAATGGGAGATGGGGAAGAGAGAAAAAACGAGTTTGCTGCCTTGAAGGGAAGGCGGGAAATAAATAGAACAGAATGCTTTTCGGCAGCCTCCACAACCTCACAGGGTGGTTGTGAGGGTAAAATAATAATAATAATAATTTTTTATTTATACCCCGCTCAGGGCGGCTAACAACAAATTTAAAACACTTAATTGGTGCTACAAAAACCCCCAACCCCCCCATAAAATACGGTATAAACAATAAAATGGGAAGGGGGGGAGAAGTGTGGCCCTGTATTGAGCTAATTTCTGGGTTAGCGGAGTGTGTAACCTGAAGCGTATGTACCCTGAAGCGTATGTAACCTGGAGCGTATGTAACCTGAGGTACCACTGTACAGAGAAGGGGCCTGCCTGGTTTCATTAGGCAGGGAGTTCCAAAGTTCCCTTGGTCTAAAAAGAAAAAAAAGAGAAAGTTCCCCCATCCCTACCTTAGGGGTTGCCTGAAACCGCTCCAGAAGGCAAAAAGAACTCCACTTTGCACATGTCCAGAGGCACCCTTAACTTGGCAGTGACTGTGTTTGCATTCTGATGTTGGGCTTCCACCAATTTCCTGGTCTCCTCTCTCTCTCTCTCTCTGCTGTGTCCCCATCCCCCTGGTCCGCTCTGCGCATTGCCCTTTTAAGAGGACACTTTTTGCTGCTTGAATGGGCCGCTGGAGTCTATGCATGCCCATTGTTGCTGGGCGCTCCCATCCCTGCCCGCTCCATTGTGTAGCTAAAGAGCCGAGGTTGGAGGCGGAGTGGGGGGGGGTGGAGAGCCCTCTCCCGAACAGAACTTTTTTGCGAGAGAGTCGACGCCGTGGTCAGGGCCCCAGCCAAGCACGCTGGAAGGACTGAGCTGCATCAGGACCCCTCTCGTCCTGCACCGGGCACCTTCCAGGCTGGGGAGGTTGCCCAAAACAATCTCTCCGGCCACACATTTCAAAGGCAAGTAGATCTACCTGAAAGAGCCAAAACCCTCCTTCTGCGGGCACAATGCCTATCCTCGCCAACAGGGGGCTTCTCAGGGTTGCCACATCTTTACGACCTGCGCCACTCCTCTGCCCTTAGCCCACAGAGGCAGCAGGTGGGTCTTTCAGCAACAGCAGGATGGGCAAGATTCCCTTATTCTCATTTTTCCTCTCAAGGCCAAGGGAGTGGGGTCCTCCCCCCACCCTCACAACAGGTAGTGACCCTCCAAAATTTGAAAACTTTCTCAAGTCTGGGATCCAGAGGAGATCGATGGCGTTTTTTTATTATTTTGGAGAATTTATTTTAGTTTGCGGAAGCAGGTAGAATGCCTTCCCAGGAGTCCCGTTTCCTGGCTCTCTCTGTTCTGTGCGTGGGAGCCTTGCAGGCTCCTCTCTGCGGCGTGGGTGGAGCGGGGCGCCCCCCAACCGAACAAGGCTCCTCGCTGCCGGCAAGAGCGCAGCATTCACTTGGCCGTTGCCGGGACACTGGTCGCCACAGCAACGTCCGAGTGTCTTGGCCAGGGCGGGTGATTATTTAACCAAATGCCCAGCTCCAGAGCGCCAGTTGCGACGCCAGCTTGTGGGGGGGACCTGGACGGGTCTTGGAGGGGCTTTCTCTGAGATGGTGCAGGTGCGTATCGCTCGAGACCCCCATGGTAAAAAATTATCCACTCTTTTCGCAGGACCGGCAGCCTGGTCCTCCCTCTCTCTCTCTCCCATGGGAGAAGCCCAGGCCGTGACGCAGCCGTGACTCGCTCAGCCAGAGGCCTGCAAGTGTCCCTCTTTCCAGGTTGGCGGGAGGAATGGGGCACAGTGCAGTGTTGTTCGTTCTCCTGCTAATATTGCACTTGTCCCGGCCTCCTGCTGTCCTGGGTTCGCCTACGGGTGCCCCGTGGGGACACACCTAACCCAGGACCTCTCGGGATACCGAGTCAGGCTCTCCTTCCGAAGGCCAGAGGCCTGGAGACAAGACAGAGGTGATTGTGAGATTCGGGAGCCACCAAAACAACAGGACGGAGACACACATTTTCAATCGGAGCGCTTCTGTCGGACCTCAAGTGCAAACTTTCTCATGGCTTCCTTCTCTAGCGACAGGAAGGTAACCTGTCTGGCGAGGTGACCGCCTCAGGAGGCAGATTCCACCGAGGCAGCAGATCCCAATGTCGATCTTTCTTCTCCCTTGTTGCTGAAGTAGATCTTCCCTCATCTCTTCTTCTCTGGCAGAGAAGCGGGAGCCGTTTTGGGGTCTGCCTCAGGTGCCCAAATGTCTTGGGACGGCTCTGGGTGGTGAGAGTATTGATTATACCTGGGGAAGGGACATGGCTCAGTGATAGAGTATCTCCAGGTAAAGCGGGGGCAAGACTCCCCTGCCTGAAATGGCAGGCAGCTGCTGTCCGTCCGTGCGGACAATACTGGGCCAAATGGACCTGATGCATCCTCTGTTCCTAATAATTTCAACTTTTATATGGAATGCTTTCCTTAGTGCTCAAAAGTGCCCCTGATGCAGAATTCATAAGAGCGTGAGAAGAGTCAATGGCCCCTCTGGTCCAGCTTCCTGTTCTGACTGTGGATAAACCGGACCTGAGCACAACAGTATTCTGCCCTCCCGAGATTCCCAGGAACTGTTATCCAAAGAAAAGCTGTTTCTGAAAGTGGAGGCAGAGCATAGCCATTGAGTCTGGTGGCTGATAGCTTGATCCTCCATGAATTTGTCTAATCCACATTTATCCATCTGCTCTGTGAAGAACTTCCTTTCCTCTATCATAAATCTTTCAACGATCATCTCCACCGGATGCCCACAAGCTCTAAGGCTACAGCAGAGGGAGAAAAGCTCTTCTCCATCCCCTTTTCCATTTGTGCCTAATTTTATAAATTTCAGTCATGTCCCCCTCTTACTTGCATTTTCTCTAAACTAAAAACCCTGCCATCTTTCCTCCTAACTCCAGTCCCTTGAGCATTTCAGTTGCCCTTTTCTGAATCTTTCTACAAGATCCTTTTGGATCTTGTAATCTCAGGGTCTTAATCTTAATCTCAGGGTCGTGGGTTCAAGCCCCACATTGGGCAAAAGATTCCTGCATTGCAGCGGGTTGGACTAGATGACCCTCGGGGTCCCTTCCAACTACAGTTCTATGATTCCCAGTAAACTCTGGGGATTCTAGTCCTCTCTGAGGTCGAATGGGGAAGTGAGGCTTCTTTTAACAAAGACTTCTCAACCCAGAATCCTTTGTGGGTGGAGGAAAGAAAAGGATGTCATAGTGGTATAAAGCAGCTGTTTAAATATCTGTCTCCCTCATTTCCCCGCTGAAATATGATTCCTTTGAAGGGGAAACACTGAGAAAACTAAGTCTTCTACTACTTGGGACCCCACCCACCCAATGGTGCCCTCACCAAACAACAACAGGAGCAAGAAGTTAGAAAAACAGCCAGAACTTTTATGGACAAATCGTTTCCCAAAATGAAGACAGCAAAAGACTGGACATAGGTAACGCCAGTGGGAGTTTGCTTCGTCGCCACCCTCTCTGATTGGCTGGGCCCTTGCTGGCCCAGAATCCTTTGCTGGTCCCTTTGGCCAAGGAATCTTGAGAACACCACAGAAGAGACTGCTGCCAGCAGACTCCTGGGGGTTTCCAGAAGCTTATGGGGTGAGGTCTGCTAGTTTTCCAGTCCATTGTGTGTGTGTGTGTTGTGTATGGGGGTCTGAAATGATGCCCACTTCTAGGATGGGCGCTGAGCCCTTTTGATGATCTTAGTTCAAGCCCCTTCCAGTAAGATCCGGCGGAACGGCTCAAAGTCCACAGGGATGGTATCTACAGAGAGAGGGGAGAAAGAGAGAGAGTGTATTAGGTACAGTGGAAACATCATAGTCAAGGTTTTGCATTGGACCTATGGAAAGCAGAGCTCTGGAGAACATCTGTGGCTTTCCAGATGTTGTTGCCCTCCAGCTCCCATCAGCCTCCAGCTAGCATGGCCAACACTGAGGGGAGATGGGAGACAGGAGTCCATCTAGAGGGGCATGTGCTCCTCATCCCTGCTTTACACATCTGTAAATGTATTGAATATGTGATCCCTGATAGGTTGGGACACAGGTCTAGGAAAGGGGTGAAGAACCCTGTGATCCTCCAAATATTCCTGAACTACAACTCCCATCATGGGGCTGATGGGCGTTGGGAGTTCATCAACATCTGGAGGGCCCCAATCCCTGTTAATAGAAGGATCTGTTGATTCTGTTGCTCTTCATCTTCTCATTGTTAAATTCAGATTTTTTTGGGGGGGGGGTTAATCCCCATGGAAGTCTTCTGCATTTTAGTGTGAATTTCTCATGAGGAACACATTTTGATCAATGTACACAATCATGCAAGCCATTTCTCCTAATACAAAGCCCTGTTCTATGTTATTTGGACCAACATATTCATTTTTGATGTATACTTTTACCTAACGTGCATTTCTTGGTAAGCACCGGTTGGAGAACTGCATTGCAAAATTCAGAAAAGCTCAACTTTTCAAGCACGGCTTTAAATGCAAACTGAATCAAATTCTGCCTTTGTCTCCACCTGGTATATAGAATTTCAACCTCGGTGATATAAACATCCTGTCATTTTCCCCAGAACAGGCTCAACTATTTGGGGAGGGCAGAGGGGATACTACCCCCCCACTCTGATTTGGTGGGAAAGACCTCCATGGAAATCCCACCCCCCACCCGGGTCTAGGAGAATGAGGCCTAGCTCAGGTGAGCGAAGCCCTGCTTTGAACCACCCCGAATTGTCCCACAGCTGACCGTTGCAGCGATACTGCAGGTTGGACCAGATGATGTTCTCCTGGGAGAAGCAAAACACCCCCAAGCGGCCCCCTCGCATCGTCGTGTCGATGATGACGCCCGAGTCGGCCACCAGCTGGGGTCCCTCGTATAGCAGCACCCTGTGAGGGGGAGACAGGAGGAGGTCAGGTGCTTGGAAAGTCCTTGTTGGGGGGGGTGTCACGATGATCAGGAGAAAAAAGAAGGTAGATGAATGGCAGCAGCCCACCTGCAAGGATGGTTTTGAAGCAGGGAAGGTCGCAAAGCCCAGGGCCGGCACACACATGAGTGGACTGGGATCGTCGGCCCTGTCTTAGACAACCCTGAGCCTCCTTCAGCTCTTATCTTGCAACAGCCCATCCCTCCCAGCTGCTGAATATTGAGAAAGACCAGATGGAAGACCCACTCCACCTTTGGGCTCGGCTATTCTAAGGACTGGCGCCTGGAGTTTTCCTCTTCCCTCTTCAGCCTCTTCTCCTTTTGTGTTGCACCTTTCACATTGCAAGCCTAAGGGTCAGGGAATGCCTTACTTTTATCGATCTCATGCAGGTTGCTCTGGGGCCCTTTCCAAATGGAGAGAGGGTTAAAAACTGCTTATAACAGAAGCAATATGTCCCGTATAGAGAATGGTGAGGCCACCACTTCAGGTTGTCCCCATTTCAGGGTGACCGGCCCTTCATTACCACAATATTAAAAACAATTTAAAACAACTTGCTGTCACAGAAACAAGGCAGGTCCCTATTTACCACAGTACAGTGATACCTCAGTTTTCGAACACCTCCGTAGTCCAACGTTTCGGAACTCAAACACCGAAAACCTGGAAGTAAGCTCCTTGGTTTTCAAACGCACCTCGGAAGTCGAACAGGAAACGTGGCTTCCTTTCTGAGGTTTCTGTATTGAGGCTCCTGTTTTTGGTTTTCGATTTTCAAAAACTGAGGTACCACTGCTTATTTGTTCTCGTTCTTGGTATTTGGCTAGGGAACAGCACTGCAAAATTCAGAGGGGTGTGAATTTCACGGGGTGGATTGGTTTCGTTTCACGCGTTGTTTTGGAAACGGCGAAATTGTCAGACTGAACTCAGCAGCACCCGAGCACAAGAGCGCCTTCATCTTCTGTGGATCCCAATGGCCGGCATTCAGAAACATAACCAAAGCTGGACCCTTTACTCTGAGTAAAGACAAACACTACTCTGAAGTGCCCAGAACGTTCAAAGGACATTAGGAGACATGTTCCTTCCAAGCCACCATAATTGTGCAAGCCATCGTTAAGGCCTCTTTGCCTCTTGTCAAAAGTTGGCGTGTTTTGAGGGTCTACAGAGATCTAGGGATCTAGTCCGGTTCAAGGTGTGGGGGGGGGCACAGGCCGGGTGGTGGAGTTGCAGTGGAGAGATGGGGAGATGTCCCCCCCCTTCTCCTGCTCTTTCCGCAAAGGAGGGGGGAGAAAGTTCCCAGGCTTCATTCCTCCTCCTCCCGCTCTGCCCTATTCTCCGCAGGATTGCCCCCCGCCACCTTTCCCCATTGTCCAGACTTCTTTTCTCCCTTTTTTTGCATTTTAAAAAGGTCTACTGAGGGCCAAAAGCATTCCACCCAGACTCGGGTTGCCATGGTGAACCAGACAATGGGCCTTGGGGCCCATCCAGTGAATGGTTCTTGGGGAAGGGAGGGGAGGGGGTGGGGGTGAACTCGTTCCCAGTGGAATGAGCCACCCCCCCCTTTACACACACACACACAGAGGACCGGCCACATTGTTAAACAAGGAACGGCTCAGCCTCTATGCCAGCTGGGAGAGGGGAGGCTGGCGGTGGCGGGGAACGAGAAGTATTCAACCCCCCCCAGGCCTTTTTACTGTCTCCCACTTACACTCAATCCAACAAACTCATAGTCGTCCCCCTCCTTCAATCTACAAATTATCCTTTGCCAATCTAGAGAGGTCGAGCGAGCGAGCCAAACCGCAAAAGCTCAAGGAAGGCTGAGATGTCCTTTTAACCTGTTAAACAACACTTGCAACATATGAATGGATTGTTTATACAGTGGTAAATTGGGTTAAGAACTTAATTCGTTCTGGAGGTCTGTTCTTAACCTGAAACTGTTCTTAACCTGAAGCACCACTTTAGCTAATGGGGCCTCCTGCTGCCGCCGCGCTGCCACTGCGCGATTTCTGTTCTCATCCTGAAGTTCTTAACCTGAGGTACTATTTCTGGGTTAGTGGAGTCTGTAACCTGAAGTGCATGTAACCTGAAGCGTCTGTAACCCGAGGTACCACTGTAGATGCAGACTTTGTTTGGACAAATATAATTACATTTGGAACGAGTTTATGCTGAACATAAAAAGGTAAAGGGACCCCTGACCATTAGGTCCAGTCATGGCCAACTCTGGGGTTGCGGCGCTCATCTTGCTTTATTGGCCAAGGGAGCCGGCGTACAGCTTCTGGGTCATGTGGCCAGCATGACTAAGCCGCTTCTGGCGAACCAGAGCAGCGCACGGAAACGCCGTTTACCTTCCCGCCGGAGCAGTACCTATTTATCTACTTGCACTTTGATGTGCTTTTGAACTGCTAGGTGGGCAGGAGCAGGGACCGAGCAACGGGAGCTCACCCCGTCGTGGGGATTCGAACCACCGACCTTCTGATCGGCAAGTCCTGGGCTCTGTGGTTTAACCCACAGTGCCACCGCGTCCCATACTAAACATAGTAGACTATTAGAAATCATATATGCTTTGGGAGACGATCATTTTATTTCTATATCTACCTAATAATGTATGGAAGAGTAACTGATTATATTTAGTGTACTATTTCTTTCTTTCTGTATTTTTTGTACTTTTTTCTGTCTCTCTTTTTACTTTCATCACTTTATTTTCTGTAACTGAAATTCTTTCCATAAAATATTAGTAAAAAACAACATATTAGTCACCCCTGAAAATAGTGTGGGATAGTGAACAGCACGTCAGACACGGACTGAGGGGCATCTACAAGTCCCTTGCTCACTGGGTGGGCTATGCATCGCCACATGACCTCCCTCACAGGGTCCTTGTGAGGATAATTTTATCGCAAGGGGAGGCATCCCAGGCTCCCTGGCAGAAGGGCTGGGTTCTACATGAAACATGTGAGTTAATCATTGAATCAATTTAGATGGGCCGGCATTCACTTTGAAACCGCAACTGGAGGAGGTGAGCTTTTGAAGGGAGGGTGTGCTTAGGATGTGATAATCAATAATCAATAATACCCTACTGGCCTGAATATAAGTCGCACGTTTTTTCCAAATTCCAACCATGACAAGTTAAAGTGCGCCTTAAATTCATGATCTTACAAAAATGGGCTTTTTCACGATATCACTGCTGAAACAGACACACGGTAAAATGGAACAGGTGTGAGTGCCTGTGGGATTTTAAGGGAGTGGCTTATATTCAGGTATTGCCTTTTTTTTCTTTTCTCCCCGTGAATTTTAAAAGTGTGGCTTATATCTGGGGGCGGCTTATATTTGGGCCAATATGGTACATTAATGACAAGCGTTGTTCAATCAGCCTAGCCTTCGCTTGAAAACCTAAACTTGAGGAGGTCAGCTCTTGGCGGAAGTGTGTGATCAGAATTTATTAGCTAGCTAGTAATAAATATTAAAGGTTACTTAATTTATTGAACAGTAATGTCAAGTAAAGTCAAGAAGGAATAGTAAGTAAGTAAGTAAGTAAGTAAGTAAGTAAGTAAGTAAGTAAGTAAATAAGTAAATGCTTGAGGTTAGGAGACAATGTTCACCTTAACTATTATTATGCCTCCTTAGTTTTCATTATTGCCTAATTATATAAGATAATAATTAGCTTATGGTCTCAGAGGGACGCGGGTGGCACTGTGGGTTAAACCACGGAGACTAGGACTTGCTAATCAGAAGGTCTGCGGTTCAAATCCCCATGATGGGGTGAGCTCCCGTTGCTCAGTCCCTGCTCCTGCCAACCTAGCAGTTCGAAAGCATGTCAAAGTGCAAGTAGATAAATAGGTACCACTCCAGCAGGAAGGTAAACGGCATTTCCGTGTGCTGCTCTGGTTTGTCAGAAGCAGCTTAGTCCTGCTGGCCACATGACCCGGAAGCTGTACGCCGGCTCCCTCGGCCAATAAAGCGAGATGAGCGCCACAACCCCAGAGTCGGTCACAACTGGACCTAATGGTCAGGGGTCCCTTTACCTTTTTATAGTCTCAGAAGATAGCATAATGTCAGAAGGGTGCTTGGCTGTTCCCGTCATGAAACTGCCCTTGTCAACCTGCTCTCTCACCGCTGAAGCGACCGCTGCAGCCCCACACCTCACCTGATGTAGCCCACTTGGGGCCGATGGAGAAGCCGCAAGCGGTAAGAGGTCTTGTCCTTCCAGCCCACATTGCGGGGGTCCTTCCAGAGCAGGCGGACGTGGTCGGGGGTGTGGCCCGTGTGCCACAAGGCATTCCGCAGGTATTCTCCGGGACCGGTGCTGGACTTCACCGCCTTTCAGGGAGGAGAGGGGTTGTGGGGAGCAGGAGAAACAGCACGCATCGTTTCAGCCAGGAGAGACAGGATCAGGCCTTGCAGAAGCCAAGCTGGTTTCTGCTTCAGCAAGACTCGTTCGCACCATACCTTTGAAGCTCTATGATACCACTTTAAACAGCCGTGCTAGCCCTCCCTGCAGAGAATTCTGGGAGCTGTAGTCAGTGGCGTAGCGTGGGGGGTGCAGGGGGGCCGGCCGCACCGGGCGCAACATCTGGGGGGGGCGCTCGCCACCTCCGGAGTCGCCGAAGAGCCTCGGGCGCAGGCTGTAGCAGAGCCCCATGTCTCGTGGAACCGACGAGCTGTGCACGCGTCCAGCAGGCAGCGGCTCTCAGCGCTCGCCGCGGTCCCCGCGCGTCAGGGCCGCAGAGGGTGCGCCAGGCAGCCCCTCCTCACAGCCCCCCGCCGCTGCTGCTGCTGCTGCTGCAGCTGCTGGGCCTTGTTGCATTTTCCTCGCCTCTCTGCCCTCCTCTTCCTCCAGGCAAGCGGCGTCGTTTGGGTGGCAGCGCCAGCGGCAACTCGCCTCAGATCACCTGACCCGGACCCGCCGCCGCCGCTGTGGCTACCTTACCGTAAATACCCCAGCCCAGGCAGCAGCAAGAAGAAGCTGGCAGCGGCGGCAGGTTAGGGGTTAGGGGGCGCAAATTACTTGCCTTGCCCCGGGTGCTGACAACGCACGCTACGCCGCTGGCTGTAGTTCATTAAGGCTACTGAGAGTGGGTAGGAGACCTCCCTGTTGCCCTTACAGAGATACAATTCCCAAGAGCTCCCCGGAAAGGAGGATCGGTTAAACCACTCCGTAGCTCTAGAAAGGAAATGGAGGTCTTCCAGCAAGTCTCAACACTGCTGTTCCCAGATGAAGTTGATGGATTATGCTGAAATGGCTAAAATGACTGGAAAATCAGAAATCAGGAAGACCAAAATTTTAATTTATAACTTATCTTAAAACTGTTAAAGCCATTTGTAAGATTGGAGTATCACCAGTAGTTTAATGGTGAATTTTATACAATTTAGGTAGTTCTGTCCCTATAATGCCCCAAAGAAATCTTCTGGGTTGTTGTTTTTCATCAAAGTTATTTTGAACATCCTTTTCAATTTGTTATATATCATTTCCCAGTAAGTTTTAACCTTACTACAAGACCACCACATATGATAAAAATAACCTTCTTTCTCTACATTTCCAGCATTTGTTTGATTTAGATTTATACATTTTTGCCTGTTTAACTTGGTGTTAGATACCATTGATATATCATTTTGGACACAATGGAGAGGTAAAAGATTTGGATTATCAAAAAAAAAAAAAAAAAAAGGCAGGAGGGAATGATTAACAATAGGACCCACAAAGGAGAGGAGGGAAGTCCAAGAGATTCCTTGGAATCTTGTTTTTATGTTGTATGTTGCACATGTGATTGTAAAATTTCAATCTGAAAAACCAAATTAAAGGGTTCTTTGTGGAGGGGGAGGGGTCTCTCCTAAAAACTCTCACCACCCTTAACAAATATTAAAGTATATTAAACTATTATATTAAAGTGATATACTGCTAGGAACTGTATAATACAGATGAAGCCTCGCTGAATGCTAGAGGTTAGACGAGGTGATCCATGAGCTCCCTTCTAACTCTGCAATTCTATGCATCCTGCTCAGAGTTGATTCCTTGACATCCACCTTTCTTCCTGCCCAGGGCAGCACTGCCCTCTTCCTGCCCCCTACAAGTCCCTTGCTTGCTGGGTGGGCTATGCATCATCACATGACCTCCCTCACAGGGTCACCATGAGGATAATTTTATTGCAAGCGGAGGCATGTATAGCATCCCAGGCTCCCTGGCAGAAGGGCTGGTTTCTTCATCAAACATGTGAGTTATTCATTGACTAAATTTAGATGGATCGGGGTTCATTTCGAAACCTCAGCTTGAGCGGCTGAGCTTTGGAAAGAAGGCTGTGCTTAGGATGTAGTAATGAATAATCAATCAAAACCTAAACTTGAGGAGGTCAGCTCTTGACGGAAGTGCGTGATCAGAATTTATTAGCTAATAGCAAATATTAAGGGTTACTTAATTTAATGAACAGCAATGTGTTGACAATGATAAAGCAAGAAGGAATAGGAATAAATAAAAATAAGCCGATGTTATAAACCAGCTTATAAATAAATGCTTAAGGTTAATAGGCAACATCCACCTTGATTATTATTATGTCTCCTTAGTTATCATTATCGTAAAATTATGCAGTGGTACATCAGGACGCGGGTGGCACTGTGGGTTAAACCACAGAGCCTAGGACTTGCCGACCAGAAGGTTGGTGGTTTGAATCCCCGCAACAGGGTGAGCTCCCGTTGCTCGGTCCCTGCTCCTGCCAACCTAGCAGTTCGAAAGCACGTCAAAGCGCAAGTAGAGAAATAGGTACCACTCTGGCGGGAAGGTAAACGCCGTTTCCATGCGCTGCTCTGGTTTGCCAGAAGTGGCTCAGTCATGCTGGCCACTTGACCCGGAAGCTGTACTCCGGCTCCCTCGGCCAATAAAGCGAGATGAGCGCCGCAACCCCAGAGTCGGCCATGACTGGACCTAATGGTCAGGGGTCCCTTTACCCTTTACCTCAGGTTAAGAACTTAATTCGTTCTGGAGGTCTGTTCTTAACCTGAAACTGTTCTTAACCTGAAACACCACTTTAGCTAATGGGGCCTCCCACTGCCACTGCACGATTTCTGTTCTCATCCTGAAGCAAAGTTCTTAACCTGAGGTAATATTTCTGGGTTAGCGGAGTCTGTAACCTGAAGCGTATGTAACGTGAAGCGTATGCAACCCGAGGTACCACTGCATAAAGTAATGATTAAGATCACTTATAATCTCAGAAGGTAGAATAATCCTGGGCATTTCAGGATCAAATCAGAAGCCGTTGTGGCTTTCGTAATTCTGGGACTGTCCCTGAAAATAGGAGCACTTGGAGAGTATGGCACTCACTTTGAGCTGCAAGCTCGGCTCAGCCGTGGCACGGAAGGGCGTAGCCTGCCAGTAGGTCTGCTCCGTCTGCTTCCACATGACCACGTAGAAACTGGCGCTGTCCTGGTAGGCGAAGATGAAGCCGGCGTAGTCGTCGTCGGTGATGGTGTTGACGTGGAAGGTGCCTTCAAAGTCCACCCCGTTGAAGGCTGTGTACCCTGCCCCATGGTTAGAGAGAGGAGGAAAGAGTTAGTCGTCGGTGATGGTGTTGACGTGGAAGGTCCCTTCAAAGTCCACCCCGTTGAAGGCTGTGTACCCTGCCCCATGGTTAGAGAGAGGAGGAAAGAGTTAGTGGTTGTCTCGCCAAAATAGAGGAAGGGACTGGTGGGCACAGGCGATGGGAAATATTTTTCTCTGCTTGCTTGAAACCCTGAAAAACAGTTGCTAGGCCACACTCAGACCATAGGCTTCAAGCGCCATGATATCGCTTCGAACAGTCATGGCTTCCCCCAAAGGATTCTGGGAACTATCGTTTGTGAAGAGTGCTGAGAACTGTTAGGAGACTCCCCATTTCCCTCAAAGAGCTACAATTCCCAGAGTTCTCTGGGCAGAGGGATTGGTTGTTAAACCACTCTGGGAATTGTAGCTCTGCGAGGGGAATAGCGGGGTCTCCTCTCCCTCGGCACCCTTAACAAATCACAGGCCCCAGAATTATTGGGTGGAAGCCACAACAGTTTCAAACAGTTTTGTAGTGCTTTAGCTGTATGGTTTGAGTGCAGCAAAGAATCATTGGCGGCCGAGTATGTTTACCGTATTTTTCGCTCCATAAGACGCACTTTTTCCCTCCTAAAAAGTAAGGGGAAATGTGTGTGCGTCTTATGGAGCAAATGCAGGGGGGAGGCAGGCAGGAAAAGCCCCCAAGAGCCGCACACAAGCTCCGCATGGCTCTTGCGGGTTTTTCCCCAGGAGGGAGAAGGGACTGAAGAGGCCAGTCTCCCTCCTTGTAGAAAAGCCCGCAGGAGCTGCGCGCTCCTTAAAGGGTACGTGGCTCCTGTGGGCTTTTGCGAGAGGTGGGGGGAATTGCCAGCTGGAGAGGTTGCGCGCGGCTATAGAAGAAGCCAAGACAGCCAGCGGGATGGATCCCGCTCGCTGTCTTGCCTTCTTTGCTCTTTGGGGCGGGGGGGGGGGGCTGGGCTTCCCCTGGCAGCCCCGAGAAGCTCTGGGAGAATCGGACAGCCTGTGCACTTCTCCCAGGGGGAAATAATAGTTTTTTTCTTGATTTCCCCCTCTAAAAACTAGGTGTGCCTTATGGTCCGGGGCGCCTCATGGAGTGAAAAATACGGTATATTCCTCTTACCGACAGCCAAGCCTGGGTCGCTGTTCATCGTCTGTACAATCTCCATGCCCTGGAGGTTGGGAAGAAAAGAGAGAGAAGAAAAGGGTGGTGACGAGACAGTCGAGTATAAGCAAAAGGCAAGGCAGCTGCCCAGACTGACCCCTGGGGTTTTGCATCTAGCACCCAAGCACCGAGAGAAGGGCCATAGCTCAGTGGTTAGAGTCCGTTAAAGACCAGATTTGGTAGAGGGCATTTTCCTATGTCCCTGTAGCACTTAACCCCCAGGAACCAAACCTGACAGGCAACATGGCTACTTGTCCACTCAGCCCCAATGAACCCTGGAGGCCTTTGTAGTTTTTCAACGGGGGCTTATCCTGCACTGTGCAAAGACTAAGGTCTTCTCTACCTAGTGGCTCACCAATATGCACCAAGATTTATTAACCCTTCCCCCTTTTGCCCATGGAACAAATTGGGTTTATTTCGCCTCCGAAGCCTGCGGCATCTTCCCGGCTCCCTTGCCATACCTGATTGAGAACCACCCAGTTGGGATCGATCTGGGCGTCTCCCTCGGGATCCAAGATGACCGTCTGGTAGGCGCGGAAGTCGGTCAGCGTCACCTCGGAGCTCTCCGGGCAGACATCCAGCGGGTCAGCCACCGTGTCATTGTCAAAGTCCTCCTCACACACGTCCCCTACGCCATTGCCTGCATGAAGAGCAAAGGATGGTGAAGGCCCAGCCACTAAAGCACAAGGGAAGATGTTTCGCCATATTCATACCTATCAGGCGTGAGGGAAGTGTGGTCCTCCAGATGGACTACATCCCCCATCATCCCTGAACACTGGTCACGCTGGCTGGGGATGATGGGAGTTGGTGTCCAACAACATCTGGAGGGCCAGGGGTTCCTCATCCCTGCTTTATACCTCTGTAAGTGCATTGGATAAGGGACGCGGGTGGCGCTGTGGGTTAAACCACAGAGCCTAGGGCTTGCCGATCAGAAGGTCGGTGGTTCGAATCCCTGCGACGGGGTGAGCTCCCGTTGCTCGGTCCCTGCTTCTGCCAACCTAGCAGTTCAAAAGCACCTCAAAGTGCAAGTAGATAAGTAGGTACCACTCTGGCGGGAAGGTAAATGGCAATTCCGTGCACTGCTCTGGTTCGCCAGAAGTGGCTTAGTCATGCTGGGCACATGACCCAGAAGCTGTACACCGGCTCCCTCAGCCAATAAAGCGAGATGAGCGCCGCAACCCCAGAGTCGTCTGCGACTGGGCCTAATGGTCAGGGGTCCCTTTACCTTTAAGTGCATTGGATATGGGATTCCTGATTGGTTGGGGCATGACTGGTCTAGGACAGGAGTGGGGAGCCTGGATCGCCCCAGATGTTGCTGGACTACAGTTCCCATTAACCCCGAGGGCTGAAGGAGCTGGAGACCTGCAACCTCTGGCCTGCCTTGGTTGTGGTGTTCATGATCTGAGTGGGGAAGTGAGCGATGATCTTAGCTTGGGGTAGTGGATAAGGTTCTCCCCCTCCCCAATATTCTGTTTCAATCCTCACAACAACCCTGTGAGGTAGGATCTGAGATGGGTGGTGAACCTGTGTCTCTCTAGATGTCACTACAAATCCCTGACCATTGGCCCTGCTGGCCGGGGCTGATGGGAGCTGGAGTCTAGCAACATCCACAGGTCCAATAAGTCCAATTTCGTCTGCAATTCTGTGTGCTCCCTTCAAGGCACTACTCTTTGAGAAGGAGGCAGTCTGGGGACCGCCAGTGTGACACACTCCACCTATGGTGCCTCAAAAAGGTCTCAGTAAACATTGTCTCAAAACAGATGTTGTCTCTGTTCGGTACAGAGGAGAGGTGTAAAGAGCTTCTTTCTGCAGCGGCGGATGTTGGTGCCTTTTCACACACTGAATGGAGGCAACATCCCCTCACAATTTTGTGTTTTTTCTGCTCTCCGAGGTGCGGCAGCCATTTTGTGCTACGCCACATAGCAGGGCATCCATTTTGTGTTGTGCCATACCTCCCCCCCCCAATGCCGCAGCAGCCATTTTGTGGCTGGTGCCATTGACATAAAGAATTCTGGGCGGTTTCCACTTTAAATTATCCCGTGCTCACCATCAGAATCCTTCTGGTTGGGATTAGGGACGAGACGGCAGTTGTCAGGGCCCGGGGGCACATAATCGGGGATCCCGTCATTGTCGTCATCATTGTCACACTCGTCTCCCAGCCCGTCGTTGTCTGAATCGAGCTGGGAGCTGTTGGGGATCTCTGCACAGTTGTCTTTCGTGTCCTGGTGACCGTCGCCATCACTGAACAACAACAATTTTATTATTTGTACCCTGCCCATCTGACTGGGTTGCGCCAGCCACTCTGAGTGGCCTTTCAGTATATAGAGAAACATGATAAAACATGGAACATTAAAATCTTCGGTGCTACTTTCAGTTGTACAGTTGTTTATTTCCTTGACATTTGAGGGCAGGTGCCACTACCAATAAGGCCCTGTGCCTGGTTCCCTGCAACATCACTTCTCGCAGGGAGGGAACTGCCAGAAGGCCCTTGGAGATGGACCTCAGTGTCTGGGTTGAACAACAGGGGTGGAGATGCTCCTTCAGGTATACTGGGCTGAGGCATCTCTTTTTCTGGAAAAATAGCACTAGGAAAATAGCAGTGAATTCAAAATACCAAATTGATTCAAAATGGGGTCCAAACGTGGACCCAAACCTGCTCCTTGATATCAGGGGCCATCGTGCCAAATTTGGTAATGATATCTTAAGGTATCTGAATACATAGAAGGACAAACAGACAATATCCCTATAGATTCTGAGATCATGCATTTTCGCGGGTTTTAGGTTTGGGTTTTCGTTTTGCTTTTTCCTCACCTGTCCACGTTCGTGTCGCAGACGTCACCCACCAGGTCGCTGTCCGCATCTGTCTGAAAGAGAGCATGGCCTCAGGTGAGTAAGCAAACGGACATAGCTGGAGCCACACGCAATCGCCCCTCTCATCTTCACCACACATTTAAAGCATGATGATGTCATTTTAATCGCCATGGCTTCCCCTAAACTGCAGGCATGTCCAAAGTCCGTTTAGGGTGCCCAATCCGGCCTGCCGGTCGGTTTAATCCGGCCCCTGTGGCAGTTTATTTCCTGGGGTAAAATCCTAAAAAAACCCCAACAACTTCAATACTAAAAAAAGGTTAACAACTTTGGTCAGCCGTTTGGTTGGCCCTCACGGCCCTTCACCATCAAATCTGGCCCTCTTTGAAAATAGTTTGGACACCACTGCCTGAGGATCCGGGGAACTGTAGGATGTTAAAACGCTCATACCTGAGTAGGGTTACTGATCTCAGGACAACTGTCACAGGCGTCTCCCACGCCGTCTTCGTCGCGATCCGTCTGCAGCGGGTTGGGCACTTTGGGGCAATTGTCAAGCCCATTGGGAATTCCTAGGGAAGGGGAGAGGGGGGAAAGGGGCTGTTTCATAGGAGCACAGGAAAGTGCCTTAAACCGAGCCCATCTAGCTTAGTATTTTCTACACTGATAGGCAGCAGCTCTCCAGGGTACAATTAATTACCGTATTTTTCGCTCCATATGGTGCACCGGACCATAGGGCGCACCTAGTTTTTAGGGGGGGAAATAAAGGGGGGGAATTATTCCCCGCCCCCAGCCCCAAAGAGCAAAGAAGCCAAGACAGTGAGCGGGATGGATCCCGCTCGCTGTCTTGGCTTCGTTTTTAGCCACGGGGCTGGGGCGGGGGAAGCCCGAGCTTCTCCTGACCCCAGCCCCCAGAACAGGTCCAGGAGCGGCGGCAGGATTGCACGCAACCTCGCCGCTGCTCCCGGAGCTTGCGGGGCTGGGGACAGGGGAAGCCCGAGCTTCCCCAGCCCCCAGAACAGGCTGCTATCCGCAAGCCTTCGGAGCCTGGCGGGAAGTCCTGGGATCCGAAGGCTTGCGGATAGCTGCCTGAAGCCTGGGGAGCGAGAGGGGTTGGTGCACACCGACCGCTCTCGCTCTCCAGGCTTCAGCGAAAGCCTGCATTCGCCCCATAGGACGCACACACATTTCCCCTTCATTTTTGGAGGGGGAAAAGTGTGTCCTATAGAGCGAAAAATATGGTAAGTTTAATTGCTTCCCAAAAGCTTTTTTTTAATTAAAAAACCCCAAACATCCTTAGAGCATGTGTCGTCATGCTTCTGTACCGGTTGTTAAATTTGTTTTCTCAAATCAGACATATTAAATGTGTTATAAAAACCATAACCTGAGAAACCTGTGCCTGGGCTTGGCCTTTCCTCCTCCCTCCCATTCACTTTTCCTCACGTGCTGTGCGTTTTCTTACATTGCAACCTTAATATTGATCTTTGGAAACCACTTTAGGCGATCCTTTTTTGGCTAAAGGGTGGTGTACAAAGACCGGAAGGAAATAAATAAGTGTTATTTCCCCTTTTGAGGAGGGCTTACATATTTCTTAAACCCCAGAAAACAGGACAGGACAGAACTATGACTGAATACATGCAAAAATGGGCATGGAATGGAAAGAAGACTCATCCGTCTGTCCTTAGCTTTGCTGGGTGCTGACTCAACCTGTATGACAAAGCCAGCCATACTAACACTACCAGGATTTTACCCTTCCACTCACCGTCGCCGTCGATGTCATTGTCGCAAGCGTCCCCCTCCCCATTGCCGTCTGTGTCCTTCTGGTCGTTGTTGGGTACATTGGGGCAGTTATCACAAGCATCCCCAAAGGAATCCGTGTCTGAATTCTGCTGGTCTTTATTGGGGAAGAGACGGCAGTTGTCCTATGACCAGGGAACAAGAGAGAAAAAGGTGAATTCAGACATGGGGAATATCGCCTTAGCCTTCCTGATTGCAATGCTGGTTCTTCTGCCCTGTTTCCTGATGTTTCTTTTGTGGGAGGTTTCAGTCAAACATAACTATGCGCAGCTGTTAGTTAGTGCATGAAGTGGGTAAACAACCATAGAGTTGCATTGCTAGATAGACTCAGCTAGGTCACGCTTCCTCTCTCTCTCTCTCTCTCTCTCTCTCTCTCTCTCTCTCTCTCATCACACATGTGTTTGCAGCATGTGTTTGGAATTATATTCTGCATTTTCTACCCAAGAGCATTTTGCCTGCGTTATCCTTGCTGCTGCATGGAACAAAGCATGACTGAGACCTTGAATCTGTAAGTAAAGTGTTCTAAACATACTTCGCAGTGTGTTGTCTGATCCTTGACAAAGGGGCTAGAAATAGGGGAGCGTTGTATATGGGATAAGAAGGTCTAAGAGCCTATATCTTTAATGCTTCTAGGGATGGGACACCTCAGGCCCAGGGCCCAATTGCCCTCTCTGTCTGACCCATGGTCCTCTGATCCAGCCACACTCCCTTTTCCCAGGCCACACCCTTCACCAGCCTTCCTCTGCATAATAATAATAATAATAATAATAATAATAATAATAATAATAAAATTTATTATTTATACCCCGCCCATCTGGCTGGGTTTCCCCAGCCACTCTGGGCGGCTTCCAACAAAATATTAAAATACAATAGTCTATTAAACATTAAAAGCTGCCAATCCCCTGTGGTTCTACCTAGTTGGAACAAGTACTTGGACTGGGATAATACCTCGTGCTTGCCTAGATGGGAGGATGGAGTGTGTCTCTGGCTGCACCCAGCTTGGTATGCGGCCCCTGGGAGGTTGCCCACGAGTGTAATGTGGCCCTTGGCCTAAAAAAGGTCCCCCCACCCTTGCTTTTGTCCGATACATCCAGCCTGAGTGGGAAGTTGCGCTTGGGCCTACCTCCACGTTCTTGATCCCATCACCATCCGCGTCGTCGTCACACTGGTCCCCGATGCCATCGTTGTCAGCATCCTCTTGACCCGAGTTTGGCGTAAGCCGGCAGTTGTCCTGCGTGAAACAGGGCAAGGTGGAGGGTGGGACAAGTCAGAAGAAATCCCTGACTGGCTGCGACTGTTCAGGATTTCCGGAATACGTTTTCCCCAGTCCTCGGTGGAGATGCCAGGGACCAAACCTGCCACATCCTGCACACAGAGCACAAACTCTACCCCTGAGCTACAGCTTTTCCCTTAAAACATAATTCTGTGATTTCAGTCCTCATGTTTCTGAACAAAGGGATGATTTAAATGGGGTTTTAATTCTCCAACAGCAGCTGCATGACGACAGGCTTACATTTTTATGTATATAGGAAGATATGTCAGGAGATAAATACTTTGATTAAATATATATATATATAAGACACACATATATATGGGGCGTGGGTGGCACTGTGGGTTAAACCACAGAGCCTAGGACTTGCCGATCAGAAGGTCGGCGGTTCAAATCCCTGCGACGGAGTGAGCTCCCGTTGCTCGGTCCCTGCTCCTGCCAATCTAGCAGTTCGAAAGCACGTCAAAGTGCAAGTAGATAAATAGGTACCACTCCGGCGGGAAGGTAAACGGCATTTCCGTGCGCTGCTCTGGTTTGCCAGAAGCGGCTTAGTCATGCTGGCCACATGACCCGGAAGCTGTACGCCGGCTCCCTCGGCCAGTAAAGCAAGACAAGCGCCGCAACCCCAGAGTCGGCCACAACTGGACCTAATGGTCAGGGGTCCCTTTACCTTTATGTTTAAGACACATATAACAGCACTAGCCCCTCCTGTGGTTTCCAGGAACTGGTATTCAGAAACATTACTCTCTCAGACTGTGGAGGCAGAGTATAGCCAACGTGGCTAGTAGCCATCGATAAGCCCTTTGGTTCCTCCTGCCGCCACATCTTACCTTGGAGCAGTGCTTGTTGTTATCAATGCAGGGCAAAGGCTCGTCTGGGTAGCCATCAATGTCTGTGTCACGTCCACACACATTGCCGTTCCCGGCCCAACCCACGCTGCACTGGGAAGGCAAAGAGGAAACAATATTTTTGCAGCAACTGGTACTACAGGTATCAGCCCCCATGTCCCCGACTGTCTGCAAGTTGGGGGCATGGGGATATTTGTCCCCCGCCTCATATGAATAATAATAATCTGTTGATTTCAGCCTTCATTAAAAAGAAGAGCTATCTTCTAGAAATCGTAGAACCTGAGGTACAAGGCAAAAAGGCAGTGTGGTGCAGTGGTTAGAGTGCAGGACTAGGAGCTGGGAAACCCCTACCAGGTCATGAAGCTCAGTGGGTGACCTCATTGGGTGACCCGGAAACTACAACTAATCCAGAATGCGGCAGCTAGACTGGTGACTGGGAGCAGCCACCAAGACCACATAACACCGGTCTTGAAAGACCTACACTGGCTCCCAGTACGTTTCCGAGCACAATTCAGTGTTGGTGCTGACCTTTAAAGCCCTAAACGGCCTCGGTCCAGTATATCTGAAGAAGCGTCTCCACCCCCATCGTTCTACCTGGACAATGAGGTCCAGCTCCAAGGGCCTTCTGGCGGTTCCCTCACTGCAAGAAGCCAAGTTACAGGGAACCAGGCAGAGGGCCTTCTCGGTAGTGGCGCCATCCCTGTGGAACGCCCTCCCATCAGATGTCAAAGAGAAAAATAACTACCAGACTTTTAGAAGGCATCTGGAGGCAGCCCCTGTTTAGGGAAGCTTTTAATGTTTAATAGGTTATTGTATTTTAGTGTTTTGTTGGAAGCCACCCAGAGTGGCTGGGAAAGCCCAGCCAGATGGGTGGGGTATAAATAAATAATAATAATAATAATAATAATAATAATAATAATAATAATAATCATTATTACTCACTCCCAGCCTAACCTACCTCACAGGGTTGTTGTGAGGATAAAATAGGGAACAGAAGTATACCTGCCCCCTTGAACCCCTTGGAGAAAAGGTGGGCTATAACTGCAGTAAATAAGTAGATAAATAAAATGTACAGATTCTTCTAATTTGGAGGTGGGGTAGAAACAATTAGCCTGCTCCCCCTTTTCTGTTTTTTACTTTGCCACACACCTCGTCCCCTGTCCCCCCCAGGGGGAAACCCTGTAGATGCCCATGACTGCAAGTGTAGAATGGAATTTGTACGAACACAGGATCAGTTCCAACTCAAAAAAAAGACACTGCAGAGCTGGGGAAAAGGAGGCAGATTGATTTGTGTTGTGGGAGAGAAGTCTCTCGGCTGCTTTGCAATGGTGGCAAGATGGAAGGCCAACAGTAGGTGGCACCAGAGCCAATGGAAAGCAGGGGCAACTTGCAAGTCCACAACCATACATTTGAAGCACTAGGATGCTCCTTTGAACTGCCATGGCTTCCCACAGAGAATTCTGGGAGGTGCAGTTTGTTAAGGTTGCTGAGAGTTGTAGGGGGACCCCTATTCCCTTCACTGAACTACAATTCCCAGAGTGGTTTAACACACAATTCCTCTTCTCAGGGAATGCTGGTATTTGCAGTTCTGTGAGGGGAATAGGGACCTCCCAACAACTCTCAGCACATGTAACAAACTACATTTCCCAGAATCCTTTGGGGGAAGCCATGCCTGTTTAAACTAGCATCATAGCACTTTAAATTAAGGTTACCAGATTTTTTTCAATGAATCCGGGGACACTTTTCAACTCCAATGGATTTTGTATAGGGACTGATTTGTAAATCCGGGGACTGTCCCAGCGAAACAGGGACGTCTGGTAACCTTACTTTAAATGTATGTAGAGTTGCCATATGCAGAATACTGCATTAGGAAGCAGTGTCCAGGGGAAATCGAAAGAAATGTGGTTTTGTAGATAGCTCAAAAACATCCTTTTCAAATTTGGCAAAAAAAAGCTCAACAATATGGCAACCCTAAATGCATTCGCCCCAATTTTGCCTCGAAAGAACTCACCGCGCAGGAAACGTCTCCGTTGCGTTCGAAGAGGCAGTATCCGTTGATGTCGCAGGGGTTGTGGCTGGGGCTCTGGCAGGTCTTCTGCGGGGTGCAGCTGCCGTTCTGGTTCCCCACAAAACCCGACTTGCAAGGCCCACATTTGTAGGATCCCTACCAAGGGAAACAAAACGAAAAGGAAATGTGGTTTTTGTGTGTGTTGGTTTTTTTTGCAGAAACGTGGGAAACTGTTGGTCCATCTAACTCAGTAGTGTCAACACTGACTGGCAGCAGCTGTCCAGGATTCCGAGCAAGAGGGGCAGGTATCCCCAGCCCTACCTGGATATGTTGGGGATTGAACCTGGGACCTTTTCTGCATGCAAGGAGGGTGCTCTCCCACTGAGCCACAGTCCTGCACCCAAAAAGAAACCAAGATTCCAGTCCTCATGGTTTTAAAGGACTACAGTGGTACCTCGGGTTACATACGCTTCAGCTTACAGACTCCGCTAACCCAGAAATATTACCTTGGGTTAAGAACTTTGCTTCAGGATGAGAACAGAAATCGTGCAGCGGCAGCAGGAGGCCCCATTAGCTAAAGTGGTACCTCAGGTTAAGAACAGTTTCAGGTTAAGAACGGATCTCCAGCACGAATTAAGTTCTTAACCCGAGGTACCACTGTAGTTCAAATAGGAACAAAGGGTTCTTCAGAGCCAGTCCGACAAACCCACTTAGGCAAGCCAGTCTCTCTCAGCCTCCGATATGAGGGATAATCAATAGTTTACCTTACAGCAGGGGTGAGGAACTCTGAGCCCAGGGGCCAAATGTGGCCTCTCCCCCCTCCGGCAACCCTCCTTTTGCATAATCAATGTGGTACACACACACTATTTGAATAACAATGCCCATCAATTTTGGGGGTGGCCCAGCTCCCTCAAATATTTTATTGGGGGGGAGCGAAGGGACCTTGCCCCCTAGGAGTTGGCTCCGATGCTCTCAGGGCTCTCCCTCGGCCTCACCCCTCACAAGCCCTGCTCAGCCAGAAGTTCAACAGGGAGGGGGACTGTTTGACTTCAGCTGGAAGGGAACTACGCAAAATCGGACCCACACTCCTGAATGCACAGGTTCTGGTGGATACAAGATGTGCATGCCCCCAAGTGTCACGGAAAAACCGGGACATCCCATTTTTTTACCGTGAGAGAACGGCAGCCATTTTGGTTGCCTTGAGCTCGTGTGACTTTGTGGCATGATTCCTCCCCCAACCCCAGAAAAATGCTTTTTTGTGGCCGCAACCTTCGTGCGGCACCCAAAAACATGCATTTTGGGGCGCTGCACCCCAAAAGTGCTTTTTTCAGGAGGAGAAACCACAGTGTGAAATTGTATGAGAACGCAACAACCAAAATGGCTGTTGTGCTCTTGTGATTAAAAAACAAGAAGGTGGCAACCGGGAAGACAGCGTCCAGGATTTTGGCCTCAAAGTGTTGGAGTGTGTGGACATGTATACGAGGCATGGGAGACCCCTAGCATGGTGGACCCCTAGCAGTGGCTCCCCCAAACAGCTCCCTGATTGGGCAGGGAAATAAAGGATCAGGTGGTCCTTGAAGTATCCTGGATCCAAATTGTTCAGGGCCTTGCAAATCAATACAAGAAGAAGAGAAGAGTTTGGATTTGATATCCCGCTTTATCACTACCCTAGGGAGTCTCAAAGCGGCTAACATTCTCCTTTCCCTTCCTCCCCCACAACAAACACTCTGTGAGGTGAGTGGGGCTGAGAGACTTCAGAGAAGTGTGACTGGCCCAAGGTCACCCAGCAGCTGCATGTGGAGGAGCAGAGACGCGAACCTGGTTCCCCAGATTACGCGTCCACCACTCTTAACCACTACACCACACTGGCTCTGAACCTGAACCAGTCCCGGTAGCATAAGGGTAGCCGGGGCAAGTAACTGTAGCCTCTTCAGTCCCTGTTTCCACATGGAGGACCCCACTTCTTCACCCTAGACAGACTCACCACTGTATTGGTGCAGATGGCATTGGGATCACATCCGCCATTGTTCCCATCGTTGCATTCGTCAATGTCTGTGCAAGTCTGGAGAGACGAGAGAGATCATTTTGATATATAAATGCAATACATAAGGAAAGAAAGGCCCCTATCGAGTTGTTATTTATTGGAACCTTTGCTTATTCATCTATTCGTTATTGATTTATTGCACAAAATTTATATATCACTCGATCACCCACGAGCATCCACTTGCAACGGTTTTAGTCCAATTTTAAACGCGTCTGTTGTTTTTGCCTTTTTAACTGTTTTAAATTGCCTTATGTGGAAATCGCCTTGAGACGGTGGCTTAGAATGTGATCAGTAAATCGATTGACGTCGTAATAGCTAACGGCATATGTAAGAAAACTCCTCAGAGTGGTTTACAAAAAGAATAAAACAGTGAAATGATCGTTGAAACACAGCTAAAAACGCACTTGAAAGATAATTAAAATGAACAATAAGATAAAAATGTGACAACATTGAATGTGTCTGGTAAAGGTAAAGGTAAAGGGACCCCTGACCATTAGGTCCAGTCATGACCGACTCTGGGGCTGCGGCGCTCATCTCGCTTTATTGGCCGAGGGAGCCGGCGTACAGCTTCTGGGTCATGTGGCCAGCATGACTAAGCCGCTTCTGGCAAACCAAAGCAGCGCACGGAAACACTGTTTACCTTCCCGCCAGAGCGGTACCTATTTATCTACTTGCACTTTGACGTGCTTTCAAACTGCTAGGTGGGCAGGAGCAGGGACTGAGCAACAGGAGCTCACCCTATTCCGGGAATTCGAACCGCCAACCTTCTGATCGGCAAGTCCCTAAGCCAAAACTTTTTTATCAGGAAAGAGTGCGGCAAATGCCCCTCTTTGGTGTCAATAGGGAGGGAGTTCCCAAGTGTAGATGCTGCTGCCCGAAAAGATTGGTTTCTTACAAATGGGGAACAAGCATTTTGCAGCACCAGTAATGGTGCCAGTTCTACCATGTGCCTGGGGCAAAGGAATATAACCCCATGGGCAATCTTGGTTTTATATAAAAGAAACACACACCCCAAAAAAATTCCTCACCTGTTTGCTGGCTTTGGCGTAGTCTGCCCCTACTCCAGATATGAGGTTCCCCTTGTAGCCGGGCGGGCAGGGTTCGCAGCGGAAACCGGGTGCCGTGTTGAGACATTTGGATCCAGGGAAGCAGGGGTTGGCATGGGCACACTGTGGACGACAAGAGACCTTGCTTGCGAGTCCTTCCTCTTCAAATTGGCCCCAACCCTCAACACCATGCTACCTGCCTACCTCATTTTTTAAATAATCACTTTGTTTACAGTGGTACCTCAGGTTACATACACTTCAGGTTACATACACTTCAGGTTATAGACTCCGCTAACCCAGAAATAGTGCTTCAGTTTAAGAACTTTGCTTCAGGATGAGAACAGAAATCGGGCTCCGGTGGCGCAGCGGCAACAGGAGGCCCCATTAGCTAAAGAGGTGCTTCAGGTTAAGAACAGTTTCAGGTTAAGAACAGACCTCTGGAACGAATTAAGTACCGTATTTTTTGCTCTATAAGACTCACTTTTTCCCTCCTAAAAAGCAAGGGGAAATGTGTGTGCGTCTTATGGAGTGAATACAGGCTGCGCAGCTATCCCAGAAGCCAGAACAGCAAGAGGGATGGCTGCTTTCACTGCGCAGAGATCCCTCTTGCTGTTCTGGCCTCTGAGATTCAGAATCTTTTTTTTCTTGTTTTCCTCCTCTAAAAACTAGGTGCGTCTTGTGGTCTGGTGCGTCTTATAGAGCGAAAAATACGGTACTTAACCTGAGGTACCACTGTATTAGGTTTTACAAAATTCTCAGGCCCTTCCAATACCCACAACTTGCTTTCGACGGGTTATACTGATGCATAATAATCACACAAAACTGGCAATTATTCCAAGATAATGTCATCATTTGCTGTGACTCTGTGTTGGTAGCGTTAATGCTGGTCTATGACCGTAATAAATATTTGCATTGCTGTGTCGGTAACAGGATTCTGTTAGGTGTGTTTACTAGAAGCTCCTCTGTTTTGTTTTCTTGAAATCAAATAAAAATTAAGTAATGGCAGATGAAGATGATGGGTTTTTTGGAGCTGGCTGACCTGACCGGAAGAATCCGCGATCGGAAGGAAGTGGAGCATCAAAAAGAATGGAAGAAATTTAAGGAATATTTGGCTAGATACTCAAACATAAATTAAGTAGAACTACTTGTAAGTACCAAATTGGCCTAGGAGTGAAATAGATTGATTGTTTAACGTTATGGATTGAGAGCATAATGAAAAGAAAGATGTTAATGGAACAAGTTAATTTTATTTGAAAGTGGGTATTGGAAAACCACTAAAATGAGTATTATGGAAACACAGTTAGGGGGGATCTGAGGAAGTCACCTAACAATGTTATTTAAAGTGGGATTCTAACAGTTAAGATATAGGTTTGTTTGTTTGTTGTATGTTTTCTTTTTGTGTTTATTATAAATTTGGAAACCCAATAAAAAATTGGGGGGATGGAATTATTCAACACACAGAAAAAGAGAAGAGTTAAGAGCAGGCAAAAATCGTTCAGAGTTATTGCCCAAGGAAAGAAACCGAAAAAGGAAACACTTGACCTTAAGAAAGCGGGGTGGGACCATTAACCGAGATCATCTGTAAATCAGCCTAAGAGTTTGTGGTGGAATAAAACTCTTTGCCAAAGAATGACAAATCTGATTTGGCATCGAGCTGGAAACTGCAAGGTCACCGAGATCTGAACACGACCGTGTCGACTCCAGCACAGAGGATGATGAATCTGGCTGGCAGCTGAACCTCAGCCTCAGGATGGCCAAATTCCTAGCTGAGTGACGCTAAAACTACCATGCTTACTGTTAAGTTGTGGGCAAACATATCGGACAACACAGCGATTCTTCAAACAGCTCTTGTTTATTCAAAGGCCAGAACAGAACTGAACTGAGGAGCTCAGTCAGCCTGCTTATATAGAGCTCCAGTACAACGTAACTGTAACAATTTTCTAAAACTATCCAATCACTGAACGTGACTTTCGATCCTTCATTTGCATAACTATCTACAGTATCCCCCTGCTGGCCCAGGGTGAGAACTTCAGTACATAACACTTACCTCGTTGATGTCGGCGCAGTGGGTGCCGTTGCCTTCAAAGCCTGGCGGACAAGGTCCGCAACGGTAGCCCGGGTACTCGTAGGTCTCCATGCAGTCGACGCCGCTGAAGCAAGGATTTGGGTTGCAGCGGGAGCGGTGTTCGTGAAACCCTGTCGTGGGGAGGAGGGGAAATGATGGCAGAGAGGGGTCAAGTCACTGAATACTGGAGCAAAAGAATAGGAAGGGAAAGGATGCTGACAACCAGAGCCTGCATCAAGGGTTGGCCATTTACTCTGGGCCCATATTCCAGTCCTATTGGAGACCCTCCAAGTGCCCCTATTTTCCAGGGACAGTCCCGGATTTACAGAAGCCCAGTTTCTGATTTGATCCCAGAATGTCCCACTTTTCCCCAGGATGTCCCTATTTTCATCAGAGAATTGTTGGAGGGTATGGCGTTATCCGACCCCCGAGCCAAGAAAATAAGTAAATAAACAACCTTTAGAAAATATCTGAAGGCAGCCCTGTACAGTGGTACCTCAGGTTACATACACTTCAGGTTACATATGCTTCAGGTTACAGACTCCGCTAACCCATAAATAGTGCTTCAGGTTAAGAACTTTGCTTCAGGATGAGAACTTTGCTTCAGGATGAGAACAGAAATCATGCTCCAGTGGCACAGCAGCAGCAGGAGGCCCCATTAGCTAAAGTGGTGCTTCAGGTTAAGAACAGTTTCAGGTTAAGAATGGACCTCCGGAACGAATTAAGTACTTAACCTGAGGTACCACTGTATAGGAATTTTTTTTATGTTCGATGTTTCATTATGTTTTTATATATATGTTGGAAGCTTCCCACAGTGGCTGGGGCAAGCCAGTCAGATGGGCATGGTAATAATAATAATAATAATAATAATAATAATAATAATAATAATAATA
>JAXCMG010000019.1:26639774-26681007 GCA_034642415.1 Podarcis siculus | reverse complement strand
TAATAATAATAATAATAATAATAATAATAATAATAATAATAATAATAATATGGCAAGCGACCCACCCACCCCAGAAGGCTGTGCTAGGATGACTGACAAAATCAAGCTTGTATATGTATCTTCATCATCAGATTTTATTGGTCAACCAAATACAGGTTAAAGCCAAGAACAAACAAAAACAGACACATCTCAAAAACATATTATAGCCAGTGCTTTTTTCCCCTGTGGGGACGCAGGGGGACACATGCCTCTAACCATTTTGTGAATCTTTGTACTTTTGTCCATTTACTGTATTCATTTTCCCCGATTTGAACTATAAAATGGTGATTTTCTTGAGTCAAAATGAGAATACCTCTAATCATTTTTGTTAGGAAAAAAAGTACTGATTATAGCACATATGTTTAAAACATTATAAAACACTTCACAGATATACACAAATGGCAGACAACTCTGTGTGCAAGACAGGACTTTAGGGCTTTCCTGAGCTGAGAGGCTTTTAGCACAAACTTCACTGTGTTAAATATAACTAGTTTCTCCAAGCCAGACAGCAGGTAATAGATTTTATCGATGTTGCTTTATGTGGCAATCGACTCAAGTATAAATACTCTTTAAGTATTTAGTGCTGGGAATTTCACGTAACTTAAAGCCCAAGATATAATCATGAACGGTGCTTGCCTCACAGTCCAGGAAAGCACCCAATTTCACGTCATTCCGTCTTTCCCACCCAGTCCCCTCCCTCGGCACTCACCGCACACCTGACATTCCATGATGGTGTTCCGGATCAAAGACATTTCCTTCACCTGGGAAGAACAGAGACACATCACTGTGCGTGCAATGGAGTGCGCCGCAGATGGGCCGCTGGAGCAATGGACAAGGAAATGGGGCAGCAGAGTAGTTTGCAACAACTGCGCAGCAAACCAAACAATACAGAAAAAAATATTTAAAGTTAAAAATAAGAAATTGGGTAGCTGTGAAGTTGTGGGTGAACATATCAGACGACACAGCGATTCTTCAGACAGCTCTTGTTTATTCACAGGCCAGAACAGAACTGAAATGAAGGGTTGAGCCAACCTGCTTATATAGAGCTCAACTACAAAGCAACAGTAACCACTTTCTGTAGCTATCCAATCACTGAACGTCACTTTCAAGTCCTTATTTGCATATGCGGACCTGAGTGAAAACTACCTACAGTATCCCCCTGCTGGCCCAGGGTGAGAACTTCAGTACATAACAGTAGCTATTGTGAAAAGATGTATTCTTTAACTCTGACCAAATAGAAAAGGTTTTCAGTGTAGGGTTGCCATATTTCAAAAGATGAAAATACAGACACGAAAGTGGTTGAGATTTTTTTGGGGGGGGCAAAGTTGTATACCGCCCCGCCCCCCAGGTTGACCTTACCTGGGCTTACTGTCCCCCTCTCACCTGGTCTCTCATGTCCTCCTGAAGTTCCATCAAGATCTGGTTGAAAAGGGTGAGTTGTTTCACGAGGGCCCTGGTTTGCTCCCCTGTCACAACAATGGGGGAAAGTCAATTGCCTCAACTTATTTATTTTTATGGAAAATCCATTTATGTACAAGAAAAACCACCTCAGGAGGTGTTTTACAAATGCTGAAAGAAACGCTGAAATTATCAGCGAGAAAGCAACTGTTTAAAACATTTGAAAAATAATTAAGATCGTCGATAAGCTAAAAAGCCAGGTCAAAACAAATGCCGATGTTCTACAGGTCTAGATAGGCTTGCCTAAACAAAGATGTTTTTAGCAGGCACCGAAAAGTGTATTGCAAAGGTGTCTGCCTGACGTCAACAGTTCAGGTGCTGCCCAGCTAAAAGATTGACCTCTTATAAATGCAGAATAAGTATTATGTGGCACGTGTAACAGAACCGGTTCCACAGATCAAAGTTGTCAAATGGGAACATTTGGGGTAAAACTATCTTTTGCAGGTAAACTGGTCCCAAGCTGTTCAGGGCTTTATGTACTGCTAGTAACACCTCACAGGGGTCAGCAAACTTTTTCAGCAGGGGGCCGGTCCACTGTCCCTCAGACCTTGTGGGGGGCGGACTATATTTTGAAAAAAAAAATGAACGAATTTCTATGCCCCACAAATCACCCAGAGATGCATTTTAAATAAAAGGACACATTCTACTCATGTAAAAACACACTGATTCCCGGACCTTCCACGGGCCAGATTGAGAAGGCGATTGGGCTGGATCCGGCCCCCGGGCCTTAGTTTGCCTACCCATGCCTTAAGACTTAAGATGCTGGAACCAAGAACATCGTTGCCCGCACCACTCAACAAGCTCTGCAACTGAGGAAAAAGCTTGCGCTTAAGAAGACAAGATTTGTTCTGAGACACACATGGATGAGGGGGACGTAACAAAGGAGCAGCCATCAGACTCACCAAAGAGGGAATTGATCACGTTGGATACTGAAAGGGAAAAGAAGACAGAAATAAGATGCTATGTAAGGACTTGAAGAAGTTCAATAACGCACTGTCAGTTGCTGTTGGACTCAAAACGGGGATGTGGGCCTCTGCTATCAGAATACAGTGGAACCTCCGTTGTCGAACGTAATCCGTTTCAGAAGACTGTTCGACTTCCGAAATGTTCGACAACCGAGGCGCAATTGCCAGTCGGCAAATTCCTTTCCAAAAAATGGAGAAACGCACCATGGAAGCTGTTCGACCTCTGAGGCGCATTCGAAAACAGAAGCATTCACTTCCGGGTTGTCGGTGTTTGGCTTCTGAAGTGTTTGGCTTCCAAATCGTTTGACAACCGAGGTTTCACTGTAACTCAGAGGCCACATTCACAGCATCCATTCAAAATGCTCTCATCCACTTTAAGCAGCCCTGACTTCCCCAAAAGGATTATGGGACCTTTAGTGTGTTAAAGATACCGAAAATTGTTAAGAAATCCCTCCTATCCCTCCCAGGCCCGAACTACAATTCCCAGAGTTCTCTGTGAGATTGGATTGACTGTTAAACCACTCTGGGAATTGTAGCTTGGGGTGGGTTTCCTTACAACTCTTAGCACCCTGAAGAAACGGCAGTTCCCAGAATCCTTTGGGGTTAAAGCGGTCTGACACGGCTTTAAACGTGTTGTGTGAATGCGGCCATAGTGGGAATGCTCCACAGGACCCTGAGCCCAGATCCTGAACGTGAACGGAATATCCCGCTCCGGCCATGTAGATAAAAAGCCGAAGAAACCCTTACCTGTGTTCTGCATGGATTCATCCCCCTGGAAGGGACATTCGCTTAAGGCTCCCACGCGACTCATTGAACCTCCGAGAATCAGCTTCAGGGATTCCAAGAAACCCTAAGGTGGAAATGGGGGTGAGGAGCAGTGTCAGTAAGCCTAGGTTGCAATCCCCTAAATAGGGGCAAGTGAGACTAGTAAAGTTCAAGGGCCACATTCGCCTTCCAGGGGCCACATGCAGGTGGTGGGTGGAGCCAGAAGCAAAAGTGGGAGGAGCAATGAATGCAATGCCCCTCCCTTTGTACGGTAGGCTGGTTATTGCAAACACCCCTCTCAAATTCTTCTTCCGGGCAGGCTATTTTAAATCACTAGGAATTCAAGGACACATTCTAGCCTGGCAAAAACATTAGAGGAGGGTGCAAAGCAGGGGTGGTGAAGGGTATGGCTTGGGAGAATGAGGGCCAGATACTGCTTTTGCCCCAGGCTTCCTCAACCTCAGCCCTCCAGATGTTTTGAGACTACAATTCCCAGCATCCCTGACCACTGGTCCTGCTAGCTATGGATCATGGGAGTTGTAGGCCAAAAACATCTGGAGGGCCGAGGTTGAGAAAGCCTGGCTTTTGCCAGTCAACTTATCTCACCCAACCCTACCTCACAAGGTTGCTGTACAGATAAACGGCTCAGGACCTCAATACCTCAAGCACCGCCTCTCTCCATATGAACCAACCTGGACCCTGAGAACTTCCTTTGAGGTCCTTCTTTGTGTGTTTCCTCCATGTGAGGTCCAGAGGGTTGCAACACAAGAACGGGTCTTTTCCGCTCACCTGGAGCCTTCATTATACACCATTAGGAGAAAATTTTCCTCTTCAATAAAGCCTTTGGCTGATAGATATCAGATGCATTTTTAAATGTGTTGTGGAAAGGGAGAAGTGGATTATTGGCTTGGTTTGTGTTCTTGTTTTTATTATGTGCTTTGTGGTTTTTATATTGTAATTTTATGCTGTGAACCGACCTGAGATATACAGGTATAGGGTGGTATACAAATTTAATTATAAATAATAATCTAATAATAAAATGAGGGAGTGCTGTAAGAGAGGAAGGCTGACTTTTTCTTCGTTAACATAAATCAGCTTTGTAACGTAATAAAAAGCTTCAGCCATTGTCTTATGGAGGAAACAGAAAGGTCAGCTCTTAAAGATCCTATGGTGAGAATTAAATCGGCACCACAGGAGCCAACTCCTAATAAAATATTTGAGGGGGCCGGGGGCCCCCAAAGTTGGTGGACATTGCCATTCTAATAGTGCAGCATGTCATGTGATTATGTGCAGCAGGGCTTAGCTGCCCCCCATTACCGTATTTTTCGCTCCATAGGGCGCACCGGACCATAGGGCGCACCTTGTTTTTAGGGGGGGAAATAAAGGGGGGAAAATTATTTCCCCCCCCCCCAGCCCTTAGAGCAAAGAAGCCAAGACAGTGAGCAGGATCCATCCCGCTGGCTGTCTTGGCTTCCTCTTTAGCCACGCGCAACCTCTCCAGCCGGGAGAGGCTGCGCGCGGCTTCATTTTTAGCTGCGGGGCTGGGGCGGGGGAAGCCCAAGCTTTCCCCGATCCCAGCCCCCAAAACAGGTCCAGGAGGGGCAGCAAGATTGCGTGCAACCTCGCCGCCACTCCCCGAGCTTGCAGGGCTGGAGAAGCCCGAGCTTCCCCCGACCCCAGCCCCCAGAACAGGCTGCTACCCACAAGCCTTCGGAGCCTGGCAGGAACTCCCACCGCGCTCAGAAGGCTTGTGGATAGCTTCCTGAAGCCTGAAAAGCGAGAGGGGTCAGTGCGCTCCGACCCCTCTCGCTCTCCAGGCTTCAGTGAAAGTGTGCATTCGCTCCATAGGATGCACACACATTTCCCCTTCATTTTTGGAGGGGAAAAAGTGCGTCCTAGAGAGCGAAAAATACGGTAAGTAGTGGGTTGACAAAGCAGACAACACAGAGATTTCTCCAAGTGGTTCTTTATAATCCACGTTGTCACCCCTGATCATCACACTCTCCCTAGAGATCTGCGGCCATTGCAAACCAAGACGGCCCCTTTCTGTATTGCCCCTCCCTTTCATTTGCATAGCCCCGCCCTTCGCTTCCCATCCCATTTGTACATTGAAAAGCATCAGAGAAATTAGTGTATTATATAAAAGGCAAACTATCATAATATTGATGACATCTAAAGTAAAAAGTGTTTGGTTTTATTCTAAGCCTTAATTGGAGCTTTAGTCGCCTTACCCAAATAGCATATTATAGCAGTTCAACAACGAACACCGTTTATATAAAAATTAATAATAATGGGTGTGTGCTATTGGGTTATTGTTTTTAACTTTGATTTTGTATATTGTGATATTTTCTGTGAACCAATCAATCAATCAATCCCTCGGTCACACTAAAGGGTGACAGAACGACAGCAGCAGCTGGGCTCTTCTTCGCCTCCCTTACCTGTGAGCGGAGGTAGCCTTTCTGTCCCGTCCGAACCTCCACTGCTTCCACCTGTTCCGGGTCGAGGGGCGCCATCTCGGGCTGCCCGGCGCTGGAGTCCACTAGCTTGCAGTCCACGTAAAGCTCCACCGAGAGGCGACCGCCTTGCAGGCCGCTCATCCGCAGGAGGGCGGTGTGGCTGCGCCCGTCCACCAGGTTGGTGTTCTGCAGGTTCACCGAATGCACCTTCCCGTCGGCCCGCAGGTATCGGAGGTGGACTGGGGGGAGAGAGAGAGAGAGAGAGAGAGAGGGAAGGGATGGGCATGATGTTCAAAGCTGTGTACAGTCGTACCTTGGTTTTCAAACAGCTTAGTTCTCAAACGTTCTGGATCCCAAACGCCGCAAACCCGGAAGTGACTGTTCCGGTTTGTGAACTATTTTTGGAAGCCAAACATCCGACGGGGATTCTATGGCTTCCGATTGGCTGCAGGAGTTTCCTGCAGCCAATCAGAAGCCACGCTTCAGTTCTGAACATTTTGGAAGTCAAACGGACTTCCGGAATGGATTCCGTTCGACTTCCAAGGTATGACTGCAAATGCTATGGTTATGATGGCTGTTATGTTGTGGGTGAACATCTCAGACGACACAGCGATTCTTCAAACAGCTCTTGTTTATTCACAGGCCAGAATAGAACTGAACTGAAGGGTTCAGCCAGCCTGCTTATATAGAGCTCCACTAGAACACAACAGTAACCACTTTCTGTAACTATCCAATCACTGAATGTCACTTTCAATCCCTTATTTGCATATGTGGACCTGAGTGAAAACTATCTACAGTATCCCCCTGCTGGCCCAGGGTGAGAACTTCAGTACATAACAATGGCCAACTCCTTAGACATGTAAATGGACTCACCCTGATAACTGTCCCCAATTAAATATAGCGGACTCACGGCACGCCGATTAAACAAATTTCTACAATTTACCGCAGGCTATCTTTTGGGGGTCTTGTGGGGGTGGGACTTCATTCCGGGAGTCTCAGGCAGGGGTTGATCAAACAATAAAAGTTTTATTTATGGAGAAAAAAGGTTGGTAAAACAAAGTTGGGTCAGGAGATGCGTTTCTTTCAGGTCAAAGTTAACTTATTACAGTGGTACCTTGGTTTATGAACTTAATCCGTTCCTGAAGTCCATTCTTAAACCAAATCCGTTCTGAAACTGAGGCACGCTTTCCCTAATGAGGCCTCCCGCTGCCGGTGCCCTTCCACTGTTCGGATTACGTTCGTAGACCGAGGTAAAGTTCACAAACCGGAACACTACTTCTGGTTTTGCGGAGTTCGTAAACCAAATACAGTGGTTACAGACTCTTCAGGTTAGACTCCACTAACCCAGAAATATTACCTCGCTTTAAGAACTTTGCTTCAGGATGAGAACAGAAATCGTGCTCTGGCGGCACAGCGGCAGCAGGAGGCCCCATTGGCTAAAGTGGTGCTTCAGGTTAAGAACAGTTTCAGATTAAGAACGGACCTCCAGAATGAATTACGTTCTTAACCTGAGGTACCACTGTAGTTCGTTAACAGGACTGTTCGTAAAACGAGGTACCACTGTACTTAAACTCAGGACTCCCCCCCCCAGCTGGAGCAACAGGAATCAGCTTGCAATTTTTTTAAAAAACCCCAACCAACCTGGGAATTGTAGTTTGTTATAGGTGCTAAGAGTTTTTAGGAGACCCCCCTCCTACAATTCTCAGAGTGGCTTAGCGCTCAATCTCTCTTCCCAGGCAACTCCAGGAATCAGAGGGGAACAGGGGGACTCCGAACGACTCCCGGCGCCTTTAACAAACTACAGTTCCCAGAGGTCTTTGCGGGAGGGGAGCCGTGGCTGATTAAAGTGGCAAATGCTGCTTTAAATGCAGGTGGGGCCTGAGACATTCCGGGCCCTTTTCTTTCCCCCTGGCGCCTGGACAGGATGGCGGGTTCAGATCCTGGGTCTCCTGGCTCTCACTCACCTTTGTTGGTCTTGCCGACCACCGTGGCTTCAAGCCAGCGGCTGTTGTCCTTCTTGTAGTAGAGTCCAAACAATACCCCGCCTTGCTTGGGGGGCAGGCGGAAGGTGGAGAGCAGGTAGAGGTCACGGACGGTCAGCAGCTCCGCGCGGATCTTCTCGGCCACATTGGCCATATGCCTGGGCTCCGTCACCGACAGGAGGTCAAGTACTAGGGGAGGAGCAGTGGGAGAGCAAAGGTCAAGCAATTGGCAGAACTGGCTGTCCGTCACAGAAGAAAAAGAGTTTGTGTCTCTCTCTGCCTGTCTGATGCGCCTTCGTAGCTTGGTGGGGGGAACATCTGCTCTGCATCCAGATCATCCGAGGTTCAATAACCGGTGGCAGCTTCACACAAGGCTGCTTGAAACCCTGGAGAGAGCTGCTGCCAATCAGTGTGGACAATACTGAGTTAGATGGACCAATGGCCTGATTCATAGAATCATAGAATTGCGTGGCGAGTTCCACTATCCCCAGTGGAAATAAAGACACATGGCACAATTATTAAGGTTAATAGGCTAAATAAGGCCACAACTTTGTTGGTTACAGGTGATGAACGGTATTGGCTTAGGCACTGGTCCTAACTGACTACAGTGGTACCTCGGGTTACATACGCTTCAGGTTACATACTCTTCAGGTTACAGACTCCACTAACCCAGAAATAGTACCTCAGGTTAAGAACTTTGCTTCAGGGTGAGAACAGAAATCGTGCTCCGGTGGCACGGCAGCAGCAGGAGGCCCCATTTGCTAAAGTGGTGCTTCAGGTTAAGAACAGTTTCAGGTTAAGAACGGACCTCCCAAATGAATTAAGTACTTAACCTGAGGTACCACTGTATATCCGACTTCAGCCTGTCCGCTTGAAGACCGGGAAGGGTTAACCACCAGTAGGGGGAGTCCTGCTGATGCACATCAACTAGGGACTCCCCCGAGGTCACCACTCGGGGGCGTGGCTTGGGACCTAATCTCCCCAGGCTTCAGACAGGGCCACACCCCCTGGAATCCTTTATCGGACTACCCTTCAATATGCGGGGCAGGTGATGGCACTTCTTCCCCTCTTCCAACTACAGAACAATACCAATGTCTAACCACCAATACCAAGAAAGTTGTGACGATTTGCTACGGTAAGGGACGCGGGTGGCGCTGTGGGTTAAACCACAGAGCCTAGGACTTGCCGATCAGAAGGTTGGCGGTTTGAATCCCCGCAACGGGGTGAGCTCCCGTTGCTCGGTCCCTGCTCCTGCCAACCTAGCAGTTCGAAAGCACATCAAAGTGCAAGTAGATAAATAGGGACAGCTCCAGTGGGAAGGTAAATGGCGTTTCCGTGCACTGCTCTGGTTCGCCAGAAGCGGCTTAGTCATGCTGACCACATGACCCGGAAGCTGTACGCCGGCCCCCTCGGCCAATAAAGCGAGATGAGCGCCGCAACCCCAGAGTCATCCACAACTGGACCTAATGGTCAGGGGTCCCTTTACCTAGGCGAAAACCAAGTGGCTGGTGCCAATTTGCCAAGTGGAAAAAAATCCTACCAGGCCCCTCAACGGCGACCAACCAAGGTCCAGAGCAAGGTCAAAGACAAAAACCTTAAAGGGTGGGCGGGGGGGGGGACCAGAGCAGCTGGAGGTGGCAAAAGAGGGAGATCCCCGGCTGCGCCAGCGATAAATAGGGCAGGCCATGCCCCCTGAGCCAGCCGATTGGCTGTCCAGGTGGTGATGCGGCTGGGGATTCCCTCAATTGCGCAGAGGCTGAGTGCCAGCCACCGCATGCGTGGTGGGGGCGTGAAGCCTGCAAACCACCTCCTTTGGCAGGGCGGAAGTGGATTTGTAGAGTTGGGGTCATCTCGTTCAATCCCCTGCAATGAAGGAATATGCAGCTGTCCCATTTGGACTTGAATCTGCAACCTTGACCTTCCAGCACCACGCTCCAACCAACTGAGAACCATGAGGACTGGAACCTTACTGGTCTATTTAAGGCAGGCATAGGCAAACTCGGCCCTCCAGATGTTTTGGGACTGCAACTCCCATCATCCCTAGCTAACAGGACCAGTGGTCAGGGGTGATGGGAATTGTAGTCTCAAAACCTCTGGAGGGCCGAGTTTGCCTATGCCTGATTTAAGGGAAGGGCCATAGCTTGGTGGTGGGATCTCTGCTCTTTGTGAACAAGATCCTGGGTTCGAGTCCTGGTATCTATAGGTATGGCTGGAAGAGACTCCCTTTCTAAAACCCTGGAGAGCTGCTGCCAGTCAGTGCAGTCAGTACCAACCAATGGTAAGAGGCAGCTGCCTATGCGAGCCAAGAAGGCCACATACAATTTCCGAGTGTTCTGCAGGACGGCGGGTAAGTTTGGCTCAGGAAAAGATGCTGCGCTTTTAGAGCCAAGCGCAACTCCTGATCTCCACACAAGGTGGCAGGCTAGATGAGTTTCAACCTTTCCCAACCCTCCACCTAAAGTAAGGTCTTCTTGACTTTAGGATTTTATTCCATATCCTCCAACATTTCTCCTATGCAAATAGGGATGCCCAATTCCATAATGATGATTTTACTATTTAGAAGTGAAAGCTGGACCATAAAGAAAGCTGATCACTGAAGAATTGATGCTTTGGAATTATGGTGCTGGAGGAGACTCTTCAGAGTTCCATGGACTGCAAGAAGATCAAACCTCTCCATTCTGAAGGAAATCAGCCCTGAGTGCTCACTGGAAGGACAGATCCTGAAGCTGAGGTTCCAATACTTTGGCCACCTCATGAGAAGAGAAGACTCCCTGGAAAAGACCCTGATGTTGGGAAAGATGGAGGGCGCAAGGAGAAGGGGACGACAGAAGACAAGATGGTGGGACAGTGTTCTCGAAGCTACCAGCATGAGTTGACCCAACTGTGGGAGGCAGTGGAGGACAGAAGTGCCTGACGTGCTCTGGTCCATGGGGTCACGAAGAGGCGGACACGACTAAATGACTAAAAAACAACAAAACCCTACTCATCTTCCTGGGTTGCCCCAGCCACTCTAGGCAGCTTCCAACATATATAAAAACACAATAAAACATTAAACATTTTTAAAAAACCTTCCCAATACAGGATTGCCTCCATACCCTCCAACATTTCTCCAATGAAAATGGGGATGTCCTAAGGAAAAGAGGGACATTCCAGGATCAAATAAAAAAAATGGGACGGCTTCTATAAAACAGGGACGTCCCTGGAAAATAGAGACATTTGGAGGGTCTGTTATTCATATCCACCTTGATTTCTCTACCCTCCTTTCACATCAGGATAATTTACTGCATTTCCAGAACAAAATGCAACCATCCAGCTTGTTCCTGCGTCAAAACATTATCCACTGCCATGCAATCTCATGTGTGTGTTTTGTTTTTATGATTGGAATTATTATAATTTAAAGGCAGGGTGTGTTGCCTTGAGAGTGTCTAGCTGAATGTCTCTTTCATTTGCAGCCGCAGCAGACAATGTGGCAGGACTGCCCCACTCACCCAACCTTCATGTAACTGAGTCACTGCAGAATAATACCAGGATGGTGATGGGTGTAGCAGGGAGGTCAGCGCAGTGGAAACATACTTGCAAGGAGTCTAGTTCTGCTGGTGAGTTTGCACCGGGTCAACTTTGCTGCTGTTGAGCCCTGCCTCTCTCCAACTCAGTATGCTGCTGCCTGCCACATCACTCCAGAAAGGATATTGTTTAGCTGGAAAAGCTTCAGGGAAGAGCAGTTAAAATTACCAAGGGGATGGACTGAAAGGTTGCAGTGTTTGGGACTTCTTAGTTTAGAGAAAAGGTGTGTCAGAGGTGACATGATAGAAGTTTATAAAAATTATGCCCAGCATGGAGAAATTGGATAGGGAATAGTTTTTCTCTTATAACACTAGAACTCCTAGATATCCAATCAGTGGTGGGGCATAGCTTGGGGGCCAGAGGGACGGCTTCCCCAGGTGAAAAATTGTTAGGGGCACAAACTTTTGACACCCGGTGCTGCTTCAACATAGTTGCGCGCTTGCATCGCTGGGCTCCGTTCAAAACGGCTTCTCTGTACAAACCAGGAACTGACCTCTTCAGACAATGGAATGACTCTTCTTTTCTTATCTCTGCAGCTTCGGGGCAGTTGAATGCCTCCGTTTCCCTCCCTCCCACACATGCTGCCCCGGGCACTAGCAACCCATGCTACGCCACTGCAATGAAGCTGAATGTTGGAACAGATAAAAGAAAGTCTTTCTTTGTTAAACTGTGGAACTCACTCCCACAAGAGGCATTGATGGCCACCAGATTGGATGGCTTTAAAAAAGGTAAAGGGACCCCTGACCATTAGGTCCAGTCGTGACCGACTCTGGGGTTGCGGCGCTCATCTCGCTTTATTGGCCAAGGGAGCCGGTGTACAGCTTCCGGGTCATGTGGCCAGCAAGACTAAGCCGCTTCTGGCGAACCAGAACAGTGCACGGAAACGCCATTTACCTTCCCGCAGGAGTGGTACCTATTTATCTACTTGCACTTTGACGTGCTTTCAAACTGCTAGGTTGGCAGGAGCAGGGACCGAACAACGGGAGCTCACCCCCTCGTTGGGATTCGAACCACTGACCTTCTGATCAGCAAGTCCTAGGCTCTGTGGTTTAACCCACAGCGCCACCCGCGTTCCTTGGATGGCTTTAAGAGGACAAATTCTTGGAGGAACAGGCTATCCATGGCTACTAGCCATGACGACTACATTCTACCTCTACTGTCAGATGCATTCTGCCTCTAGGTGCCCGTTGCATGGAGTCGCAAGTGGGCAGAGTGTTCTTGTGCTCAGGTCCTGGTCAGCCACTGTGAGAGTAGATGGAGTAGATGGGCCATTTGCCTGGTCCAGCAGGCTGTCCTTGTGTGCTTATGGAAGGCACTGCAAATCCTGGGAAAAGGGGGCCTCCAGCTTGCAGCCTTCCAGCCCAATATTTATTTACAAGAATGGATTGAGCACACTGTCTCCGTTCAAGCACACAGAAGCCTTTGCATCTACTGGGGGTTCTGTGGTCTCCTTCTGGGCAGAAGGAGAGGGTCCATATTCACAGCCTCGCCACCCGCCCTGGACCAGACCTCCCAAAGGTGTGTGCGGTGTCTGATAAAGAGCCCACCTGGAACATCCTCCGATTCCACTCCCTGGCACAGAAGTCGGGGCAGATCCTGCCCAGAACTTTGAGTACAAACAGATTAACTATATATATCTAAAACCAGGAATACCGTTAACACTTAATTTGGACAGCTGCTACGGAAAGGAATGTTACAGCCGTTGGCGACGATTTGGCCCCTGGATGGATTAACAGCTTGCCTGGGTTTTTTTGGGGGGGGGGGATTGGCTGCCAGTCTGAGCAGCACAGAACTTTGTCACAGAGTTAAGCATAAGAGGAAAAGACCATAGGAAGCTGCCTTGCACTGAATCAGACTATTGGTCCATCTAGGCTAGTATCGCCTACACTGACTGGCAGCAGCTTTCCAGAAGTTCAGACGGTGTCTTTCTCCCAATCCTACCTGGAGATGGTGGGGATTGAACCTGGGACCTTCTGCATGCAAATCAAGGGTTTGATTCATCCCCTGTTCACACATGCAGCGGGACAAAGCATCGGAAAGGACTGTGCCACTTGGACTCCAAGTGAAGGGGAGGTGTTATTCCACCCCTCCGCAACACATGCAAATGCTCCTCTCTGTAAAAAGCTCCCTGCCCATTGCTCTCCCTGAAGTGCTACATTTCTCCTCACAGAGAGTTCAATTGTTTTTTGTATGTGGAGGGAGAAGCTTCCCAAAGTGCCTGGAGTGATACAGTCCATTCTATTGCTTTATTTCGGTTATGTGTAGACCCTGATCGAATGGTCTGTACCGCTTCAGGCCATAGGTGGGAAACACCACTTCCGAATGCTCCTCCACATTAAGATGACAACAAATCCCCGCAAGCAGGAACATAGCTCATCAGGGAGATGTGTCCTAGGAGACCAACACTTTGCCTTTGGAGCTGGCTTTCTCCATGCAGGGAAAGGATGGTGTTAATGCAGTGCAGCATTCAAAAATGTGGCATCACCCACAACAACATTTGAAGCGCTGAACTCTTAAACTTACGATATTATCTCAGTCCCCCTCTACTTCTCCACCACCACTCTTCCTATTTTGATCACTTGTTAGATTTGCAGAACTAAGAACATCAGCACCAATATATTGCTTTATTTATTGATACTAAACTATTTCTTTACATTGACAGCCAGGGAACCTTGAATGTTTAGAATGTCTAACTCAAGAGAGTTGGGTTCAGAAGCTCAGCATCTCGTGGCCCAGCCTACCTCGGAGGGTCGTTGTGAGGATAAAGGGTGAAGGAAGATGTAAACTACCTTGAGCTTCTCGGAGGAGAGAGAGAGGGGATAAAAGGTAAAGGTAAAGGGACCCCTGACCATTAGGTCCAGTCGTGACCGACTCTGGGGTTGCGGCGCTCATCTCGCTTTATTGGCCGAGGGAGCCGGCGTACAGCTTCCGGGTCATGTGGGCAGCATGACCAAGCCGCTTCTGGCAAACCAGAGCAGCGCACGGAAACGCCGTTTACCTTCCCGCTGGAGTGGTACCTATTTATCTACTTGCACTTTGAGGTGCTTTCAAACTGCTAGGTTGGCAAGAGGGGGGATTGAAAGATGATTTAAAAAGCAGATCCGAACATGTGTGTCATGGGATTAGGGATGGCCATAGTGACTTGGGGAGAGGGAGGGTTAAATTGCTGTCCTCCTTGCCATCTTCCCTTCCTTCTCTTACTCAGAGTTGCACCATCTGCTTTGCAGGCTAAAGGTCTTGCCGTTCAATCCCTGGCATCTCCAGCAGGGCTGAGAATGTCGTCGTCCCACCTCCCAGACCCTGGAGACTCCCTGTCCAAGCTAGCTGGACTAAGAGTCTGACTGCGAGGAAACATCTTGCTGAAATCAGCCCTAAATCCAGAGTCATGAGGACTAGGATCTTACTTTAGATTTAAGGGAAGGACTATTGCTCAGAAACAAGATCTTTGCATGCAGGGTTCAGTCCCTGATGGCATTTCCAGGTGAGGCAGGAAAAGATACCTGCTAGGTGGAGCAGCAGTCCGTGTATCAGGCAGCGTCCGAAGCTCCTGTTTAAATCAGCCTCCCAACATAAGACGGAACCTGGGACATTCTGAATTCAAACCACATGCTCTGCTGTTAGGTGGCGGTTCTTCCCAGAAATGTGAAGCAAGAATCCAGACCTTGTGGTTTCGGATAAAAGGTCGACAGTATTGAGCCAGTTGGACCAGTGGTCTGGCTATTGATCAGTGCCCTCTCTTGTGATTTAAAGCAACCATGAGGACTAGAATCTTACTGTGCGTTTAGAAAAGGACCATTTTTGCATTCGGCCAATTTAAACAGATTGTCTCATATACAAGTCAAACCACTTGGTCCATCAAACTCAGGACTGTCGACACTGACTGGCAGCAATTGGACCATTGGGTCCACCTAGCTCGGTATTACCAATACTGACTAGCCCCATGCTGCCAACACTGACCAGCAGCAAGAAAGACCACTGAGTCTGTCTAGCTCAGGATTGCCGACACTGACCGGCAGCAATCAGAGCGCTGGGCAGCAATCGGACCATCGGGTCCCCCTAGCTTGGTGTTACCAACACTCACTCTGTCCATCTAGCTCCGCACTGCCAACACTGACCGGCAGCAATCCGACCACCGGGTCCGCCTGCTCAACACTGACCGGCAGCAATCCGACCACTGGGTCCGCCTGGTCGACACTGACCGGCAGCAATCCAACCACTAGGTCGACACTGACCGGCAGCAATCCGACCACCGGGTCCGCCTGGTCGACACTGGCCGGCAGCATCTCTCCAGCAATCCCTCCCCGTGGTCGAACCCGGCACCTTCTGCCCCTAAACCAGAACTCGGGCAGCGCTTCCGGACGAGCGAGCCCTTCGGGGACCGAACCCGGGACTTCGGCGGGGCTTGGACCGAGCGCGCCGTCCCCGCCGCCCGCTTACCTTGCAGCCCCTGCCTGGCTGCGCCCGCTGCGCCCAGGAGGAGGAGAAGGAGGAGCGGGAGGCGGCGGAGGGCGGCCGGGGGTCTTCGCAGGAGCCGCTCCATCCTCGCAGCTTCCAGGCGCAGGAGGAGGAGCGGGGCGTGGACGGGCGGCCGGCGGGGGCGGCGGATGGGGGCGCTCCGAGGAAGGGGCGGCGCCGCCGCAGGGACAAAGGGCAGCGGCGGCAGCAGCCGAGGCTCCCTTGCAACGGCGCGGCCGAAGAAGCGCTGCCTCTTCCACGATCCGAGCCGAGCCCTCCCTGCCTCTGCGCCCGCGGATCGGAGCAGGTTTCCGGGCGGGGTGGGGGGCACGGATCGGGGGGGAACAGGGCGGGGGGGGGAATGCTCTGCTCGCCCTCCCAAAAGGGAAAAGAAAAAGGGAGCACGACTACAGGACCTCGCTGTCCTCAACGCGAACCAAGTCGCGGCGTCCGAGCTCCTGTCCCTTTAAGGAGTCGCTTGCAGTCGCGGGTTTCCATCTGATGGGGCGCGCTCCCCCCGCCCACTAACACACATCAAAAAGATGCAATGAGGGGAGAAAGCTGGAATTTTCCGTCCCGGGATCGCTCTTAAAGCGGCAGGAAACGCTCCTGGACCGGATCGAAAGAGAGTTCCCTCCAGTCCAGCGTGGGCTTTCCATCCGATGGCCAAGCCAAGTAAACAGCATAATCCTGCGACTGGGGCAGCAGAATATGCCCCTCTGCTGTTGTTGTGCCCCATAACTGGTAATGAGGTAGACTGCCCCTGATCCTGGAGGCTCAGTTCTTGGTCCTCAGGGTAGGTAGGTAGATAGATAGACAGATAGATAGATAATTTATTATGGTTGGAGACCAGCTTAAAAAACACACTTGGGGGTACAGTCACAGAAAGAAAACAAACAATTAAAACAATGTACAACAATAAATTTAAAATTTATAAATGCGATAAGCATATAGACACTTAAAACTTTAAGATAAACTGCCGCAGGGAAGCTGACCCAGCGTCACCCATGGAACCGAGTTTGGGAATTTTCTTAACACAGTAGTTTGAGTCGGGAGATGGTCTGCACCTAGGGATCTGTACACAGAATCTGGTGACCATCCGGGTTGTCTTCTGATCTTTGCCTAACAGGAAAAGGTCAAATTTTTGCTTTTCTGGGAGGTCAGCGAGCCTGGCCAGTAGAGGATCAATGGTCTTACTTCGTGCCTCTTCATAAAAGGGACATCTAAAGAACAAGTGCTCTGGGTTTCCTATCTCCCCCAATGAATAGGCACAAAGTCTCTGAACATATGGGGGTTTTTTAAAGGCTCCTTCCAGGACCCGCGAGGGCAGATCTGAGCTTCTGGCAAGTGTAAAAGCCCTTCTTGCATTTTTGGATACGAGAAAGAAGAGATATGCTGCCAGTGCGGCTATATCTCTCTCGATTTCTCCAATTTTATACTCGGGGCACCTTGAGCAGTCCTGTTGTCTCTCGGTGTCTATGATTCTTTGCCTGACCATAGATTTTGCCTGGCCCAACCCCAGGCTTAGAAGGGCTTGAGGGGCAAAACCCAGTTTCTGAAGGGAGTTCAGGACTGCTGTCTGCCAGGGTCCTTAGGGCAAATAGCTGCTGCTAGCCAAACCACTGAACATGTCTTGGAGCTCCTCCACACTTCCGCTTGTCCCCGGGGGAAATAGAAAAGCACTCGGACCCGTGCTTTAGAGGGACAAGACGAGCAAAGTGTGAGCAAGTCCCTGGCGATTCTATATCAGAAGGACACTGGCAGACTGCAGAACAAGCACCAAACAGGAAAGTCCTGGGGTTCTGGTTTCAAAAGGTGGCCCGTCAGATGCACCCACTGAAGGGGGGTAGATGGCTGCCCCCTGCCCAAACCATTGGTTCTGCAGGGTGTGATGTTCACAGGCAGGCTGCCTCTGAAGATGGCATGTAGACTCTTGAATTTATTAAGAATAAGGTAAAGGGACCCCTGACCATTAGCTCCAGCCGTGGCCAACTCTGGGGTTGTGGCGCTCATCTCGCTTTATTGGCCGAGGGAGCCGGCATACAGCTTCCGGGTCATGTGGCCAGCATGACTAAGCTGCTTCTGGTGAACCAGAGCAGTGCACGGAAACACTGTTTACCTTCCTGCCGGAGCGGTACCTATTTATCTACTTGCACTTTGATGTGCTTTCAAACTGCTAGGTTGGCAGGAGCAGGGACCAAGCAACGGGAGCTCACCCCGTTGAGGGGATTTGAACTGCTGACCTTCTGATCGGCAAGTCCTAGGCTCTGTGGTTTAACCCACAGTGCCACCCGCGCCCCTTTATTATTATTAAGAATGCTGGAACGTAAGAAGAGTCCTTCTGGACCAGATCGAAGGCTCGACTTGCCCAGCATCCTTTTCTCCCAGTGGCCAACTTGGTGCCTATGGAACACCACAGCTAGGAAGACCTGGGTGCAATAATCCTCTATGTACTTGTGGTTCCTAACTTTTATTCAGAAGCACATTAGTACCCCACCAAGAGTAGAGCTGGAACACAGCCATTGTGGCTATATTCTCCATGAATTCCTCTAGCTCAGGGGTGAGCAAACTTTTTAAGCAGGGGGCCAGTCCACTGTCCCTCAGACCTTGTGGGGGGCCGGACTATTTTTTTGGGGGGGGGGAATGAACGAATTCCTATGCCCCACAAACCCAGAAATGCATTTTACATACACACATTCTACTCATGTAAAAACACCAGGCAGGCCCCACAAAAACCCCAGAGGTGCATTTTAAATAAAAGGACACATTCTACTCATGTAAAAATACATTGATTCCCGGAAAATCTGTGGGCCGGATTGAGAAGGCGATTGGGCCGCATCCAGCCCCTGGGCCTTAGTTTGCCTACCCATGCTCTAGCTCTCTTTCAAAGCTGTGCCTCACTGTGGCAGTGAATTCCATCGTTTAATTATAACTTGAATAAATAAGTCCTTTCTTTTATCTGTCCTGAATGGATGTCCAGTGGATATCGGGGATCGAATGAGAAACTTGCCTGTGCCTAGGATGTGCTACAGGAAGAAATATGGGGCAAGATCCCTTGAAAGCTTGGGGAGGACATCACTACTAGCTGGCAACCCTCCCTCAGAAACAGCCCAGCAAAGCATCACTTGCAGGAGAGTACATGGTTGTGCTTGGCTCACGAGTGCAATGGCAAGATCCGTGAAGGCCGGCATGAACTGAGGATGCACAGCTGGAGATGGAAGAAAAATTGGATCCAGTTTGCATTGAAAAGCAAACCTACCTAATTAGCCCTTTCAGAAAGAACGCACAAACCAAAGCAAAGCCATCTTTCAAAATTCTCACTTCTCTGAATTTTTGCAACATGGTTCCCCAGCCAAGTCATGGTTACAAAAATGCATGTTTTGATAAAGTGTGTGTTAAAACCCTGTGTGAGTGAAAATAACACACAATAAGGCATTGCATCATATTAAGGAAAATGGCTTTGCAAAAAAAATAATTTAAAAAAAGTGTCTATCAGGCGAAATTGCAAACAAGAATGCGTCCGTTGGGAGAAATTCACACTAACGTGCTGTTATCTCATAGAAACCTAGAGCTGGAAGGGACCCTGAGGATCATTCTAGTCCAAGTTCTTGCAATGCAGGAATTTGCAGCTGTCTGGGATCGAACCTGCAACCTCGGTGTTGTCAGCAATATGCTGTAACCAACTGAGCTATCCAGCTAAAATGCAAAATAGGTAGATAGATAGATAGATAGATAGATGATAGGTAGATAGATGATAGATATAGATAGATGATAGATAGATAGATAGATAGATAGATGATAGATAGATAGCAAACTGATGTGGAAAACTGAATAACTGTAGATCAGAAAAATAAGAAACTGGGGAAAACCGAAATGGATCGATTCGCCTAGAATATATCCCGAATTGCCAGCGACAATGCTCTTGGGTTTTATGGCAGATGAGTCAATGCAGAAAGGACACTTTGGCACCAATTCAGTGTCTACTTCACAAACATACACACACACACCATTCCAGCTGCTCATATTCTTTCCGGCCTGACGCTCCCAGCATATTCTTTGTAATGGGATGCCTCGTGGGAAGCGTTTCCTAAATGAAATAAATCTTCCTCCTCCTCCCTAGCTTGTGTAGACAGGACTGTCCCATATCTGCTCCCCCTTTGCCCCACCACCCTCTCTCTCCTCTGATGGATCCTTAAAGGTCTGGGCTCTTGTCTTTCACAGAGCTTCCAAGATGACCTCATTGTTTTTCTTCCAAGACTTGGGTCGGCTCCCAGGAGCTGGAGAGGGCTGCTTTTTTTGTTTTTTACTGCTGTTGAGGTTTGGCCCAGATCCCTCTCTCCACCCAGCGAGCAGCAGGATTGCGGGCACGTGGCATGTCTTAGGGATGAAGGGAATCCCCTTCCCATTTTTCAGAGGCAGCGGGGGGGGGGGGGCAGGGAATACATATTCTGAGAAATCTCCCCGCAAGGCACATTTTTCTGTGGCTGAAAACGAGTGCATCCCTTGCAGGACCCAATGGAAGCGGGAAGCCCAGATGTTATTCCTGCACACATACACAGCTATCAATATGGGGCACGGTTATCTTAGGAACATAGGAACATAGGAACACAGGAAGTCAGTTCATTTGGTCCATCTAGCTTAGTGTTCACAACACTGACTGGCAGCAGCTGTACAGGCTTTCAGGCTGTGGGTTTCTCTGAGCCCTACCTGGAGATGTAGGGGACTATAAGAAGGCTGATCGCCGAAGAATTGATGCTTTTGAATTATGGTGCTGGAGGAGACTCTTGAGAGTCCCATGGACTGCAAAAAGATCAAACCTATCCATTCTTAAGGAAATCAGCCCTGAGTGCTCACTGGAAGGACAGATCGTGAAGCTGAGGCTCCAATACTTTGGCCACCTCATGAGAAGAGAAGACTCCCTGGAAAAGACCCTGATGTTGGGAAAGATGGAGGGCACAAGGAGAAGGGGACAAGAGGACGAGATGGCTGGACAGTGTTCTCGAAGCTACTAACGTGAGTTTGACCAAACTGCTGGGGGCAGTGGAAGACAGGAGTGCCTGGTGTGCTCTGGTCCAGGGGGTCACGAAGAGTCGGACACAACTAAATGACTAAACAACAACAACAACATAACTCTACCATTGAGCTACTGTACAAGCCTGCTAAAAATAAATCAAGATTCCAGTCCTCATGGTCCCAAATAAAGGGTTGGTTGAAATAGGAACAGAGGGTTTTCCAGCACCCATCCCATGAAACTCAGGGGTCTTGAGATGCTCTATTACTGAGCAGAGCTCCCTTGAATGGGAAGACTTCCCAGTGGTTTGTGGGTCGGCAAAAAGCACAAGCGACCTGTGGAACTCCCTGCCCCAAGAAATTAGGCTATCTTCCTCTCTGTTTGCATTCTGTCCCAATCATAATCATATATTTATTTGTACCCTGCCCATCCAGCTGGGTTGCCCCAGCCACTCAGGGCAGCTTTTGCCTTTCAAACTTTTGGTTCTGCTGCTGATTAATTCAATTTAATGTGAATTCAGGGTTCTCCGTGTGCGATGGCCAGCCTACTCAGAGCAGACCCATGGAAATGAATAAAGTTAGTCGTTCCCATTGATTTCGCCCTTGGTATACACAAAAATGTGTTTCAGCCCTTTGTGAAATAGGGAGACGCAGCTGTTGGTGGCTGGGGCAGGACCTGCAAGAAGCCTCCCTTCCCCGGAAAGTTGGCCAAGACGGTTGTCCCCCGAGCGGAGGCCAATCCCTCAGCCGGGGCCACGACAGGCCAAGCTGTGTTTACGCTTTGTTTCCCCTGCCGCCATAACAACGGGGCCTAGTTGCGTCCAGGTGGGCCTTCCCTCCGCTTCTCCTCTTGCCTAGGGGAGCCTCATCAGGCCGCAGAGACAAACTCGAGCCAGGCTTTTGTGGCCAGACAGGGCCCCGATCCAAATATTTCCTCATGAAACGGGAATTGGAGGAATATTCCTTTCTGGATTCCCTCTAAATTGCAGAGCGAGGGTTCCCCCCCCCTCCCCTGCCTCCAGAAGCCTTGTTGTCTTTCCATAGCAACCCGTTTCGGAGAGAGTGTGGCGCGGGCTGGGTTTTGGATCCAAGCCTCACGCCACCTCCCATAAAAAACCAGTCGGCTTCTGGCAAGGACTGCAGGTTGAGACGGGATGAGCGAGGCGGCTGAGAAGACAGAGGGTCTTTGCACATTCGCATGAAAAGCCCTGTCTTTCAGAAGCATCGCTGCCTCCGACTAGAAGCAGAGCGTAGCCATCATGGCTAGTAGCCATGAATTTGCCCAATCCTCTTTTAAAGCCTTCCAAGTTGGTGGCCAGCACTGCCTCCTGTGGCAGGGAGTTCCGTAGTTTAAGTCACAGCTGTCAACTTTCAGATTTGAAAATAAGGGATCAGCAGCCTCGGAAATAAGGGCTCAGTAGCCTCACCTATCCCGGGGACAGTCTATGGGCTATCTAACAATCCGGGATAGCAGCGGGAAGCGGTGCTGGAATTATTGAATTTCCCACAAAAAAAGGGAAGGTTGACAGCTACGGTTCGAGTATGTGCTGATTATATCTTGTCCGTCTGAGCTGGATAGTTTCCCTAAGTTGTCGGGATCTGGAGAAGTAGATATCAGGCTGCCCGTCTCTCTGAACTCTCTATAGATTCTCCTAACCTCGGTTTTAATTGCTATGGTTTCTTTGTCAGTCCAATCACCAATCCCCCTCTTCTTAAGTGACCTATGCGAGTGCAAGTGGGACAGTTCAGTTATTAAAATGTCAATAAATTCCTCAAACCGAGTGACTCCAACAACAGGGGAAAGATCACCTTTCTCTGTCGAGAAGAAATGGATCACACAGAATTCACCAAACTTTGGAAAAGAGACAGAGTGAGCTCATTGACTCGTATCCTTGAATGCTGGGGTCTCTGCCTCCTTTCTTTTAGCAAATGTTTTGTGCCACTGGGGAAGTGGTAATTCTGTATTGATTTGTTTTGGATGTTGTATGTGATGCCAATAAAAGGTTTTACGGTACGATACGAGCATGCGCTGTGCAGATTTTATCTGTCCTGAATCTTCCAACATTCAGCTTCATTGCAAGAGAGGGAGACAAACTTTTCTCCACTTTCTCTATCCTTCTATAAACTTCTTACTCGCCTTTTCTCTTCCAGCAAGAGGTTTGCCAGCAGTGGTTGTTGCGGATTCAGTCCCCGAATCAAAGAATCATGGAGCTGGAAGGGAGCTTGAGGATCATCTAGTCCACCCCACTGCAATGCATCTTGTCTCTTATGGGGCTCGAACCTGAAACCTGGGTGCTATCAGCACCATGCTCTAACCTAGGGTTACCACATGTCTGGGATTTCTGCAGTCTGGAACACTGCAGTCGGCAGCAGTGTCCGGGTGGAAATTGGTAAAAATGTCCAATGTCGGCAGCGCCGTTTTTGCTGATCCTCCACAAAAATTGCTGGAAAACAGCATTAATTTTTTTGTGATTTTGCCAAGAAAGCTCAACAACGTTGGGCAGAACTAAAAAAGAAAAAAAGCTGAACAACTTTTCTGCCCGGCTTCCTATATTTTCACTGTTTGAAAGACGGCAACCCTACTCTAACCAATTGAGATAAAGGTAAAGGGACCCCTGACCATTAGGTCCAGTCGCAGACGACTCTGGGGTTGCGGCGCTCATCTCGCTTTATTGGCCAAGGGAGCTGGCGTACAGCTTCCGGGTCATGTGGCCAGCATGACTTAGCCGCTTCTGGCGAACCAGAGCAGCGCACGGAAATGCCGTTTACCTTCCCGCTGGAGCGGTACCTATTTATCTACTTGCACTTTGACGTGCTTTCGAACCAACTGTGCTATCCAGCTGCAAAAAAGCCCTAAACACTGCCACCTTTCTTCATTGTGGAGGTGTTCTGTCCCCTGGATCACTTGGGTTGCCCTTTTATGAACCTTTCCCAACTCTACAATATCCTTTCAGAGGGTTTGAGAGCTTCTGGAGAGCGGTAGTCCACCCACTCTGGCTCCCTCTGCAGCGGCAGATCTGAGCAACAGCGTTGTAAAAGAGGCTTTCTCCCTCCCTTCCTCCTGTGTGTGTGTGCACACACACAGACTCCTGCCCAGAATGTGATGGAATCGTGTTCTGGTGTCCCCTTCGAATGAGATCATTGCGGAGGCACTATTTTTTGCAAGGGAAATATAATGAGGCAATAGCCACAGAGGAATGTGCTGGCTGGCTGCCTGGGCAAATCCGCCTCTTTTCTGAGCCAAGGGTGCCCCCGAGATTGAGTTCTCTGCCTCAAACAGGAACAGAGGCCCATCTGCTGCAGCCTCAGAGCTGGATCTCACCTCCCTTGGCAAAAAGGGACAGGATGCGTGTCTCTCCTTCTCCCCCCCCCCAACCAAATCAATCTCTTCTTGTTTCCTCTGGTTTTGGATCCTTCGCTCCTCTGCAAACACAAGAGAGCCTCCTTGACGTCAGCGTCTGTCTTTTGACTTGTGCTTGGCTGAACAGGGGGCAAAAATGAATGGTTATTGTTAAAATGGAGGGGTTGCGTCCAATGTTAGCCCTACTTGGAGGGAGAAACGAAGGAACATGACTAACTTGGGTCCATTAACAGCAATAGGTTCAATCTTGAGTAGACCGTAGCTGGACAGTCAGAGACAGTGCGGTGGAGTGGTCAGAGTGTTGGACTAAGACCTGGGAGTCCAGGGTTCAAATTCCCTACTAGACGCATGATTAGGGCTTCCATATGTCTGGGTTTTTCTGGACATTTCCAGGAATTGGGCTCTCAAAACGGCATCCGGGTGGGTTTTCGCTGAATTGGCAAAATGCCCGGGAAAACCCAGACATATGGAAAGTTGGACTTTTTAAAAAATGCTTTAAAGGTAAAGGTAAAGGTACCCCTGCCCGTACGGGCCAGTCTTGACAGACTCTGGAGTTGGTGTGCCCATCTCACTCAAGAGGCCGGGGGCCAGCGCTGTCTGGAGACACTTCCGGGTCACGTGGCCAGCGTGACATCGCTGCTCTGGCAAGCCAGAGCCGCACACGGAAACGCCGTTTACCTTCCCGCTAGAAAGCGGTCCCTATTTATCTACTTGCACCCGGGGGTGCTTTCGAACTGCTAGGTTGGCAGGCGCTGGGACCGAGCAACGGGAGCGCACCCCACCGCGGGGATTCGAACCGCCGACCTTTCGATTGGCAAGCCCTAGGCGCTGAGGCTTTTACCCACAGCGCCACCCGCATCCCTAAAAATGCTTTAAAAAATCCAAAAAAAGCCCCCCCCCCAAAACCTCAATAACTTTGTCTGGATTTTCACTTTGGGGAATATGGCCACCCTACCCATGATGTTCCCTGGGTGACCTTGGGAAAGTCACTTACTCTCAGCCTAGCCTACCTTACAGGGTTGCTGTGAGGATGAAATGGGGAGGAAGAGGAACCATCTGTGCCGCCCTGAGGTCCTTGGAGGAAAGATGTGCTATAAATGTAATCAATAAATGAATGAAAATAAAGGATAAATGCAACCCAGTGTCAGAGAAGGCCTGTCCATAATGTAGAATCATAGAATTGTAGGGTTGGAAGGGACCCTCAGTATCATCTAGTCTAGGGGTCAGCAAACTTTTTCAGCAGGGGGCCGGTCCACTGTCCCTCAGACCTTGTGGGGGGCCGGACTATATTTTGGAAAAAAAAATGAACGAATTCCTATGCCCCACAAATAACCCAGAGGTGCATTTTAAATAAAAGCACACATTCTGCTCATGTAAAAACACCAGGCAGGCCCCACAAATAACCCAGAGGTGCATTTTAAATAAAAGAGTGCATTCTACTCAGGTAAAAACACGCTGATTCCTGGACCGTCCGTGGGCCGGATTTAGAAGGCGATTGGGCCGGATCCGGCCCCCGGGCCTTAGTTTGCCTACCCATAATCTAGTCCAACCCCTGGCAATGCAGGAAAATGCGAGTCCCACATGGGGATCGAACCTACAACCTTGGTATTATCAGCATTATGCTCTAACCAACTGAGCTATCCAATGGCCTCTGCATGTGTGTGTTGTGCAAGGGGGGGGAGCTGTACAAAGAAAGATGCTCCCTCTTTTGGCAATACACAAAAAAGCAGGTAGAAGCTAAGAATTTTGACTCTGACACACCAAGGCCCTCTCTGCTCTGTACATTTAAAGCATCACCATATCACTTCAAACACTCATGGCTTCCCCACAAATCCTGGGAACTATAGTTCGCTAAGGGTGCTGAGAGCTGTTAGGAGGCGCCCTGCTCCTCTCCCAGAGCTACACTTCCCAAAATGGATTAATGACCCATCCCTGTTCCCGGGTATAGCTCTTTGAAAGGAATAGGGGTTGGCCCAGAAGCAAAATGAAAGCAAATTTTAGCCAGGGTGCGAAAGAGGACTGGGGAGGGGTGTGGCCTTGGTAGAAGGGGTGTGGCCTGGGGGAGTGTTTCAAGGGCCACATAGAGAGGACTGGAGAGTTGCCTTTGCCCCCCCCCGGGGGGGGTTTAAGTTCCCCACCGCTGTGTTATGGTAAAGGAAAGGCATGCTAGGAGAAGCTTTTCCTTTAATGGTCACCCAGAGTGAAAATCTTCTCATGCACACAGCAGCACTGGACGTCTGGCCCCCATTTGTGTGGGGGCTGAGTAGCAGTTACTCAGAAGTAAGGCAAAAGCCTTCTGTGCTTATCTGTCAATGCGTAGGGGTGACTGTGAGAGCCTTCTCTGTGGCTGCTCCCATGTTGTGGAATTCCCTCCCGAGAGAGGCCAGACTGGCTCCCTCCTTGTTATCCCTTCTGTAACGGTAAAGGTAAAGGGACCCCTGACCATTAGGTCCAGTCGTGGCCGACTCTGAGGTTGCGGCGCTCATCTCATTTTATTGGCTGAGGGAGCTGGCGTACAGCTTCTGGGTCATGTGGCCAGCATGACTAAGCCGCTTCTGGCGAAACCAGAGCAGCGCACGGAAACGCCGTTTACCTTCCCGCTGGAGTGGTACCTATTTATCTACTTGCACTTTGACGTGCTTTCGAACTGCTAGGTTGGCAGGAGCAGGGACCAAGCAACGGGAGCTCACCCCGTCGCAGGGATTCGAACCGCCGACCTTCTGATCGGCAAGTCCTAGGCTCTGTGGTTTAACCCACAGCGCAGGTAGGATAAAACCTTCCTGTACAGACCAGCCCTTGAAAATTAAGGCCACTGTCAAGATCACACTGCATTTTAATTGCTGGCTCCCAATGTGTTCTGATGTGTTGTAATTATAGCTTTTCTCTATCTATTTTTTAACTGAACTTGTGTACCACCCTATACCCATAGATCTCAGGGTGGTTCACAACATAAAATCACAATATAAAAAACACAAGATATGTAATAAAAACAAAAACGAAGACAACCCAATAATCTCCCTTTCTGCAACACATTTTAAAAGGGCATCAGATGTCAATCAGCTTACAGTAGTACCTTGGGTTAAGTACTTAATTTGTTCTGGAGGTCTGTTCTTAACCTGAAGCACCACTTTAGCTAATGGGGCCTCCTGCTGCCGCTGCGCCACCAGAGCACAATTTCTGTTCTCATCCTGAAGCAAAGTTCTTAACCTGAGGTAATATTTCTGGGTTCGCGGAGTCTGCGACCTGAAGCATATTTAACCTGAAGCATATGTAACCCGAGGTACCACTGTAGTTTGCTTTTTTTTGCTTTGTATTTTACAAGGTTGTTTGCATATGTTGGAAGCCACCTTGAATCCTGGGGATAAAAGGCCAGATCTAAACACTAATAAGAATAAGAATAATGTGCTTTTTCTGGGGGTACTCAATGGTACGCGGTACCAGCACTTTCCCCCATATGTTAAAAGAGTGGCACTTACTCTAACAATTTCACGGTGAGAACTGGCACCTTGGGGGGAAGCCATGAGCTTTTAATGATGCGTGTTGCTACAAGCACGCCACTTTGGTGGAAGAAGTCTGCGCTCCTAGCTCCCCTTCCCCGAGAAAGCAAGCCTCTCCAAACTCAGTGGGGCTTACTCCTGGGTAGACCGTGGCTAGGAAGGAAGAGCGCGCTATTTGAAGCCTTCGTGCGGATACTCCCGAGTCAAACCCGCCCCTAGGGCTCGGGTTCAAGAGAAAGTCGAGGGCAAAGCTCCCCCTTCGCCATCGAACGCAGAACCGGGTTGAATTCCCGCGCTGCGATCGGGGCCGTTTTTCCGCTGCGCCCTAGGCGCAGAGCGCACGCTTTTGCGCACAGAGACTGGACGGAATCGGAGTGACTTCTCTTCTCTACCCCCCTCTTTCCCTCGGAGCGTGTTGTTCCGGGTCGGAAGGGCTGCATCATGGCGGCGCCCATGGAGCTGTACTGCTGGGCTGGCGGCTGGGGGTTGCCGTCGGTGGATCCCGATTGCTTGGCCGTTTTGGTGAGCCTTGGAGAGCGAGTGGCGTGGAGCGGGGGACCCCCTCTCCAAACGCGGGCGCCGCTGGCTCTCCCCAAATGCTTTGCCCTTTGGGACGCAGCCTCTGCCTCTTCCCTGGCACGGTGGGGAGGACTTGGGGAAAGACGAGGGGCCACGTCTTTACCTCCTGGCTGCTCTTCGCCCTTTCCCTGGGCCAACTTCAGCCCCCAGCGCTGCTCCGGTGCTTTTTAGCAGGCAGAAAGTTGGCAGCGTTGGCGCTTTCGAAGCCCTTAAGCAAAGCTGGTTATTATAAGAAGCAAAGCGCCCAGGATGACGGTTTCCCCCCTCCCCGCCTTTTAAAAACTAAGGAGCAAAGCCAGTTTAAGAAAATCGTAAAGGTTGGCAAGCAGATCTGCAATTCTAGGGGGTTGTTAACATTTTAAAGCAATATGTAACCTTTAAACTTTCTCCCTTTCCTCCATGACCTTCTACCATATGGCAAAAGGTCTTTTAGCTAATTATGAGCCAGTGCTGTGTTTATAGCTGTGATTTAGTCACTGACTTTGGGTTTATTTCCCCCCCCTGGGGTGGCTCTTAGGCTTGTTTGCAGCCTCCCCCTTGCAATCATATTTTTAAAAGTTTATTTTTAATCTGCCGATTTGACAGATTGACGGAGGCTAAGACTTATCAGGGGCTGCTGCCAATCCAGTTAGGCCTACCGCATTAGACATAACAGTTATTGGAAATCACAAGTGGAGAGACAGCTGCTGTTGCACCCGGGTCCAGCTTACAGGCTTCCCATTGGGGCAACTGGTTGCCCTTAGTGAGAGCTAGATGGGCCATTGGGCTGATTGGTCATGGGTTCCCCCAAAGAATTCTGGGAGCTGTAGTTTGTTAAGGGTGCTCAGAGTGGTTAGGAGACCCCTGTCCTCTTCACGGAGCTATAATTCCCAGAGTTCCCCAGAGAGAGGGATTGATGGTTAAACCGCTCTGGGAATTGTAGTTCCAGAATAGGTGTCTCCTCCAAACAATGCTCTTCATCCCTTAACAATCCCTTAACAAACTACAGCTCCCAGAATTCTTTGGTGCAGGGGGAAGCCATGACTGTGTCAAGGGGTATCATAGCACTTTAAATGTGTTGTGTGAATTAGGGTTGGGAAGACATGGAGCTCACTGTGTGGGTGCTTGGTCACTTACTGCTTCACAGCCTTGCCTACCTCACAAGATTGCTGTAGGGGGGAGAGGGGATTTTATAAGCCACTCTGAGCTCCTTGAGATAATATAAAAATAAATACACTACACAAAGCTCAGCTTGTCCCCCCCCTCCTTTCCAGACTTACGCCCGTTTCACAGGTGCACCCCTCAAGGTTCACAAAATCACAAATCCTTGGCGAAGCCCCTCAGGTAAGATTTTTGTGGGAAGCAGGGAAATTGAGGGATGTCTGCCTCCTTCTTTCTGCACAAGTGGTTGGTAGTAATGTTTCTTTCTTTTTTATAATTTTTAAATTAATTTTTCAACATATCATTTTCAACAATAAAGACTTTCATATCTTACACCATTTTTTTTACTTCCATCAATCACATCTGAAATTTTCCAGTCTATCGACTTAATATACATTTCTTACTTCCCTATTACATTTATCTCATAACTAATATCTCTGTTCTTTCTCTACTTTGCAATGTTTCATACATTTCTCCTTACAAAACTTCTTGTAGTCCTGCTAGCGTAATTTGTTGATTACAGTTGCTCTTCAAATAGTTCGTATATTTCTGCCGATCTTCTGTGAATCTCTGATCCCCCAAGTTTCGAATCCTTCCTGTCATTTTATCTAATTCTGCGTAGTCCATTAATTTTGTCTGCCATTCTTTTGTCGGAATTTCTTCTTGCTTCCATTTCTGGGCTAACAATATTCTGGGAGCAGTGTTTCAGAACACCAGTATTTGGAAATCACAGGAGGGGGGAGGGCTCTTGAGTTCGGGTTCTGCTTGTGGGTTTTCCAAGAGGCCCCTGGTCAGCCGCTGTGAGAACAGGACTCTGGACTAGACGGGCCATTGGCCAAACCTTATTCTTCATTTTACTTTTTATTAGAACATACGACACGCAACGATTACACAAAATGAAAATCAAAAATAAAACAATGGCAAACACCCAGAGAAACGTCTTCAAATTCACTAACAAAATTATGTCAAAGTATATACAGTGGTACCTCAGGTTAAGTACTTAATTCGTTCCGGAGGTCCATACTTAACCTGAAGCTGTTCTTAACCTGAAGCACCACTTTAGCTAATGGGGCCTCCTGCTGCTGCTACGCCGCTGGAGCCCAATTTCTGTTCTTATCCTGAAGCAAAGTTCTTAACCTGAAGCACTATTTCTGGGTTATCGGAGTCTGTAACCTGAAGCGTATGTAACCTGAGGTACTACTATATACCAAAACCATCACAGTTTTAACCAACACAAAACGATGCATCACACCATATATTGGCCTGGATTATTGACTACAAAGAGAGAGATTTTGTATCAACAGCAATTATGATCTACATGAGTTTATATGAAGGCCGGAGGAAGGAGCAAAAAATAATAATTAAAATAGGTGCTTTGTGCACACCAAACTGTGCGGTAGACGATGGGTACTGCTCTCCCACATGCCTCATTATTTGTGCAATTGAAGTCACCCCAGATTGCATAAAAATTGTTGCGTTTCTTTTGGCCTCTTGCTCCTTTTAATTTTTGTGTCAGTTTTTCCAATAATGCTGTTTGCCCAATTGCATTATGAGATTGGTCCATATTGAATAATTGCAATCCTGGCAATGGTTGTTCTTGCAGCGGTTAACAGATGTGTTATGAGTTCTTTTATTTCTGATTTGCAACATATACAAAGTTAGGAGAACCAGCCCTGGGAACTTTGTGTGCCTTGTGATCAAAGGTATCATTTTCCCATAACTTTTCCTTTTTGGGGACACTCCCTGATTCAGTGGGTCACTTGTGGAGGGCTTCAGGGCTGAAACCCAGCTCTCCTAACTGTGCCTGGGAAGCAACCCAGTCACCTGCCTCTGTCGTTGTCTGTTTGCAGGGACCCTCCCAGCACTGAGGACAAAAGATGAAGGCATCATCTCAGACACTCAGCAGATCATCACCCACCTCAGGAAACAGGTATCTCCCTTACAGCCTCCTTGGGATCACCTCTGGGGCAATCGAGGTTGGGTGGGGGCAAAGGTAGGGAGTCCCCCCTGATTCTGAAATCACAGTTGCGCAACCTCTCTAGCACTGATGGACACCCAAGGCCCTTTTAAAATGTGTTTTTTGGGGGGGGCGGTTATTGGGGTGTTTTCGTTTTTATTTATTTTGAGTTTTTATTTTGTGAAATTTTGTTGTAACCGCACTGAGACCTGTGGATATATAGGGCAGTATACAAATTTATATAGAGGGACGCAGGTGGCCCTGTTAGTTAAACAACAGAGCCTAGGACTTGCCGATCAGAAGGTTGGCGGTTCGAATCCCCGCGACGGGGTGAGCTCCCGTTGCTCGGTCCCTGCTCCTGCCAACCTAGCAGTTCGAAAGCACGTCAAAGTGCAAGTAGATAAATAGGGAAGATAAATGCCGTTTCCGAGCGCTGCTCTGGTTCGCCAGAAGCGGCTTAGTCATGCTGGCCACATGACCCGGAAGCTGTACCAATAAAGCGAGATGAGCACCGCAAGCCCAGAGTTGGTCACGACTGGACCTTATGGCCAGGGGTCCCTTTACCCTTTATACAAATTTAATTAAACAAACACTGCCCTGTGATCTTTTGATAAAGGGTGGTATAACAACGATGACAACAATAATCTGATAATAATTTGATGGTAATTAAAAATAAATAATAAAAACCCACCACATGGGCCCAAATGTGTCAAATGTGCCAACAGCACCCCCTCCCCATGCCAGATCCTAAGGGAGCTGTGGGGGACCTCCGACCTTGCCCTGATCCTCCCCCCCCCCCCCCCGCAGAAATTCAACGCAGACTACGACCTTTCGGCTAGGCAAGGGGCCGACACACTCGCCTTCGTGTCCCTGTTGCAGGAGAAGCTCCTGCCTGTGCTGGTGAGTTGGGGCAGGTGGGAGAATTTGCTGCGTCGATCGGGGGGCCCAACCACCCTACACTCCAGGCTTGTAGGGTCGGGGCCCAAACAGGCTGCCCCACTGTGTTTGTGACTGACGGGTCTGACTTTCCCTTTCATGCAGGAAAGGGAAGCCGAGTTTGAATGAATAAAAACAATAGATTATGCAACCACACACAAAAAATCCCTGCTTCTTCTTGCAGCAGCACATAGTTAAACTATGGAACTCGCTGCCACAGGAAACAGTGATGGCCAAAAAGAGGGTTGCAGAGATTCACAGAGGACAAGACTGTCAGTGGCTGCTAGCCGTAATGGCTATGCTTTGCCTGAATGGCTGGAGGCAGTAATAGATATGAATACTACTTGCTGGACACTGCAGGAGGGGGGGAGTGGTCTTGTGTTCGAATCCTGATTGCAGGTTTCCCACAGGCATCTGGTTGGCCACTGTAAGAACAGGATGCAGGACTAGATAGGCCATTGGCCTCATCCAGAAATTTCTTACATTCTTTTTTTTTTAAAAAGTTTTTATTTATACTTTTCAAGTTTATACTTTCCATTAGTTTTACAATCAATTTAACATTTCAAAGTTTGACTTCCTTCCCCCTGTTTCTGCGCTTCCTTAAATTAATTTTTTTATATCTTCTGCTTATCCAAATTCATTTAATTGGCTCATTTAATTATCTGCTTTCAATATATACTCTTAAGAAGCCCCAGGTTATTACAATAATCCTGCTAATGTTTTTATTCTGTTTGCAATTTATCTGTAAATATTCAATAAACCATTTCCATTCTTTTATATAAAAAAAGTTTGTTATCTTGATTTCTTATTCTTCCGGTAAGAGGAGATGGGTGGGCATTGTGCGCATGTATGGGAGAACCATCTCGGGCAGCCTTTCATTGTGGGAGCATTGTGGCTAGCAATTTCTAGAGGAGCTGGAAGGGCCATTGCGAGCGCGTTTATATGACGTCTTCTTGGGAAGGTTCCAGAGCCTGTGCGTGCTCCGTCACTAGATAAGCGCGTTCTCCTTCTGTCTGTCTCTCCTCTTTCTTTCTTTCTTTCTTTCTTTCTTTTTTTTGAATTTGCATTTTATTTATTTGTTAACATTCTTATATCGGTAAACATTGTCATATTACATTACAGGACTTACCATAATTTCCAACATGTATACAAAAATTATATACAAATTTTATATACCTAGAAAGAGAATGAAACAAAACAAAACAAAAAAGAACAAAGAGAAAAAACAAACAAAAAAAATTCCCCCCCCAAATCATATACATACCAACTTCCTGTCTTTCCCGTTGTATATTCCTTTTTACATATGGATGTACTCTTATTATTTTAGATTTCTTTACATATTATCTAATACATTCCTATATCAGTATAATATAATAATAATCATAATAATTTATTATTTATACCCCGCCCATCTGGCTGAGTTTCCCCAGCCACTCTGGGCGGCTCCCAATCAAGTGTTAAAAACAGTACAGCGTTAAATATTAAAAACTTCCCTGAACAGGGCTGCCTTCAGATGTCTTTTAAAGAGAAGATAGCTGCTTATTTGCTTTATTTGCTTTATTTTATTTTAAAGAGAAGATAGCTGCTTATTTCCTTCACATCTGAAGGGAGGGTGTTCCACAGGGTGGGCGCCACTACTGAGAAGGCCCTCTGCCTGGTTCCCTGTAACCTCACTTCTTGCAGGGAGGGAACCCCCAGAAGGCCCTCGGCGCTGGATCTCAGTGTCCGGGCAGAACAATGGGGGTGGAGATGCTCCTTCAGTATGTGGTCTTAGTCTTATTTCTCAGCTCAGTCTCACTCCAACGTCAATCAAATGCTTTCCTGTCACTCCCCCTCCTCCCGGCTTTGGTGAGCGAGACTTTCCAGAGAGCTCTCCCTGCGCCTGGCGCCCCCCAGAATTCGGCGCCCGGGTGCCTCACACCCCTTGCACCCCCAGGTAAAGACGGCCCTGGTTAGAGGGCTAGACTAGGACCCGGGAGAGACCAGGGTTCAAATCCAGACATGAAACTCACTGGGTGACCACTCTCTGCCCCTCAGCCTAACCTACCTCCCAGGGTTGTTGTGGGGAGAGAACTGAGGGGTGGGGAGAGAAAGGAGGGATATATATGCAGAAAACAACAAAGAAAGGGATCTGTTGGAAGATATTTAAAGACTATTTGAATAAATATTGTAATATTAAAGATATGTAACCACTTGAAAGAAACATTTAGGCCTAGGATTAAACTGGAATTAAATTTATAAATAAGAAAATGTACGATAAGGAAAGTTATGTAATATGATTAGGACTGTGATTTGCTCTTTTGAAATACTGATATTAGAAACTGCTACATATAATTACTAAGAAATTCAGATGGAAGAGATTTGAGGAAGTCAAATATTATGTTTATGAAGATGGATGGTACTTAATTTTAATTAATTAAGTGGTAATATGCTGTATGTATCTTTTCTTTTTTCTTTTTAAATATTTTTCTGTTTTATTCTCTGTTTTTATTACTGTTAATTCTTTTTTTATTATGTTTATTTATTGAAAATAATAAATATTATTTGAAAAAGAAAGAAAGAAAGAAAGAAAGAAAGGGATCTGTTGTCCCATCAGGCTTCTCTTTCTCCGACAGATCCACACGTTCTGGGTGGACGCCAAGAACTACGTGGAGCACACCCGGAAGTGGTACGGGGAGGCCATCCCTTTCCCGCTGAACTTCTTCCTCCCGGGCCGCATGCAGAAGCGGCAGCTGGAGCGGCTGCAGATGGTCTGCGGGGAAAACTGCCTGGACAACGAAGAGGAGCTGGAGAAGGAGGTCAGTGGGAGCAGGATGAGGCCGCAACAAGCCGGTGCAGCGACAGCAGGGTGGTGGAGAACTTCAGAAGCGGCCCTCCAGCCCTCTCCCCCTGGCCCTTGGAACTCTTCCGAGGCCCCGCCTCCTTTCCTCAGGGCCACACCCTCTGCTGGCCCCGATTCGCCCTCCCTTGAACTCTGATCTTTGCCTCTTGCTTGCCTGGACAGAGGGTCTTTTCCGCAGCCCAAAGAAGCATAGCTGTCAAGCGTCCCTTATTTGGTGGGACAGTCCCTTATCCCAGCGCTGTGTCCCGCTGCTGTCACTTATTGATGATGTCCCTTAAATTTCCTGGGTTTCAAAGGAAGCAGCTCCTCTCCCTCCCTCCCTCCCTGCCGGCCAGGGAGGAGGGAGGTTCCAACCGTGTTGCTTGGCCGCGTTGCTCACCCAATAAGGAGTCTAAGAACGACTGGGGGATGGAGCTTGCATGCCTTGTGCCCATCAAATCGGCTGCGTTGCCTGGGGACTCGCCTTTGCTCAGCGCTTCCCAGCGGAGAGGTGACGGTGGTTTTCCTTGAGGCTTCGTTTGGCTGCTGGCTGGGCTTTCTGCCTGGAAAATCCCTTATTTTGGCTGCTGATCCCTTATTTTTGAGGCTGCTGGTCCCTTATTTTCAAATCTGTAAGTTGACAGCTATGCAAAGAAGCAGGCGGTTCTTATGGGGGTAAGGTGTCTCGGAGGTGAAAGAGCCACTTTGTGTCAAGGGGCAGTGCTTGAGAATGGCAAGGGTCGCAGCCTGACAGCGTTTTTCTCTCCCTGTGCCCCACAGCTGTACCGGGAAGCCCGTGAGTGCCTGACGCTGCTGTCCCAACGCCTTGGCAAGCAGAAGTTCTTTTTCGGAGATTCGTAAGTTTGCCGTTTGTGAGCGGAAGTTTGTAGGCTTCCGTAAGAGCGTGCGAAGTCCCTTAGGAACTGGAATCCCTGCAGTTTTTAATGTCTCCTTATTCTACCGTGAGTGGGAGCACACCCTGCCCATGCTCAGAGGCACTGTCTTCTTTCACATTAATTTAGCCAAACGCTGGCGATGCTTGCCATTTATTTACTGTGTTTATAGACAACCTTTTCCTCCAAGGAGCTCAAGGTCTCATATGTAGTAGTAATAATAATAAGAATAATAATACGTTTGTACCTTGGAAGTCAAACAGAATCCGTTCCAGAAGTTTGTTCGACTTCCAAAACGTTCAGAAACCAAAGCGCGGCTACTGCTTGGCTGCAGGAAGCTCCTGCAGCCAATTGGAAACCACGGAAGCCCCGCCGGACATTCAGGTTCCAAAGAACGTTCGCAAACTGGAACACTTGCTTCCGGGTTTGCGGCGTTTGGGAGCCAAAACGTTCGACTTACAAGGTGTTTGGGATCCAAGGTACGACTAATAATAATAATAATTTATTACTTACCGTATTTTTTGCTCCATAAGACACACTTTTTTCCTCCTAAAAAGTAAGGGAAAATGACAAAAAGTTAGGATTCCAAGTGGAAAAGTCAAAGTTAGAAACTGAACTGTTAGAACCTAAGACTAAAGTACTTTCAAAAATGTATAACTTGCTGCTGAAATGGAATACACAAGACGAAATGGTAAAATCAACAATGATAAAATGGGCTCAGGACATTGGGCATAATATTATGTTTGAAGATTGGGAAAGGTTGTGGACCTCTGGGTTGAACTTCACTGCATGCAATGCATTGAAGGAAAATGTGATGAAAATGATGTATAGATGGTACATGACTCCTGTTAAATTAGCCAAAATATACCATTCGTCTGATAGTAAATGTTGGAAATGTAAGGAAAATGAAGGAACATTTCTCCACCTCTGGTGGACATGCCCTAGAGTGAAGGCCTTCTGGGAGACAATATATAATGAATTAAAAAAGGTGTTTAAATACACCTTTACCAAAAAACCAGAGGCCTTTCTCTTGGGTATTGTCGGCCAGGGGGTGTCAAAAAAGGACAGAACATTCTTTATGTATGCAACAACAGCAGCAAGAATATTGATCGCCAAGAATTGGAAAACCCAGAAGCTACCCACTGTGGAAGAATGGCAGATGCAGCTGATAGACTACATGCAGTTAGCCGAAATGACCGGCAGAATTCGAGACCAGGGAGAAGAAAGGATGGAAGAAGATTGGAAGAAATTTAAGATTTATTTACAAAAATATTGTAATTTGGTTGAGTGCTGAATCGGATGCCAGAGCTGAAAATAACTGTCTATCACTAAACTAGATCTAAGGTTGAATTATATGCTAACTAAATTAAGATTATGAGTAAAATAATAATTTGTTTGAAATTAATTTAATAATGATGTAAGTGTATGCGGGAGGTGTGGGGAAGCCTTATGTAACAATTGAAAGATGTTAAATGGACAGTGCTGATTTGTGTTTATATAACATATGTTTTATGTGAAAAACTTTAATAAATATATATTTAAAAAAAAAAAAAAAGTAAGGGAAAATGTCTGTGCGTCTTATGAAGCAAATGTGTGGTCCCTGGAGCTGAATTGCCCAGGGGCGAAAAGCATGCTTTTTTTTTTTTTTGAAAGAGGGAAGTGGGTGTTGAAACAAAGCCGCTGATCGCAAGCGAGATAAGGGCACTAGCAATAAAGGAGGCTGCCTGGGAGGGGGGAGGTAAAGACAGAGAGGAGACAGGAAGATTAAAGCAACGAGGAGAGAAAATAGAAGAAAAGGAGGAGCAAAAAACTGCTCCAGCTAAGGAAAAGACACTAAGGCAAACAAGAGGGAAGGGGGTGTTGAAACAAAGCCGCTGATCAGCAAGGGATCGGGAGGGAGATAAGGGACTCTAGATATAAAGGAGGCTGCCTGGGAGGGGGGAGGTAAAAGCACATGGATCCTCAGGATTTTTGCATTGGGTCATCTCAAATTCACCAGCAGATCACATAGCATGTCCATGACTATAGCCTGCACCAAAAAACCCACGCATCCACTGTTTCGTGGGGCCGCAATGGCGCAGAAATGTGGTTACAAAGCACGGATCCACATGGATTCTCAGGATTTTTGCATTGGGCTACCCCAAACTCACCGTCAAATCACATATCATGTCTGTGGCCACAGCATGAACCACAAAAATCATACATCCACTGTTAGGTTCAGAATATTTTTTTTTTTCTTGTTTTCCTCCTCTAAAAACTAGGTGCCTCTTGTGGAGCGAAAAATACAGTATATGGTTCTCTTTCCCATCTCATTTAATCTCCATTTAATCTTTTCATTGTGTAGCATTTTGGTAAGTTTGGGTTGTGAAGTGGTTTGTAAACCTGCAGACAGACCAGTGTGTCGGCCACAGGATTTGAACCCTGGACTCCCATGTCCACCACACTGCTGACAGGAGAGGGTTAGCCTTCGCCTCTTGCCCTGCTGGGGATTCCCTCACCTCTTCTGTTCTTTCTTTCTTTCCTCCCTCCCTCCTTCTCTTTTCAGGCCTGCCTCCCTGGACGCCATCGTCTTCAGCCACTTGGCCCCGCTCCTGAAAGCCAAACTGCCCAACGGGAAGTTCCAGCAGCACCTCAAGTCCCTCCCGAACCTCTGCAATTATTGCACGTCCATTTTAAGCCTCTACTTCCCCTGGGATGAAGGTGGGTGCTTGGTTTTGTCGCCTGGGGGGGGGGAGCGAGAAAGGGACCCAGGGTAGGAGAGGAGGAAGGAACCGCAGCAAACCCCAAGCGGCTGGGAAAAAAATTGGCAAAAGATCAAGATGGCGCTGGAAAGTTCATTATTTATCATAACCAATAATACGATAATTTTAAGAATTTTATTATTTGTACCCAGCCCATCTGGCTAGGTTGCCCCAGCCACTCTGGGCGGCTTCCAACAAATATAAAAGCATAATAAAACATCAAACATTAAAAACTTCCCTATACAGGGCTGCCTTCAAGTGTCTTCTAAAAGTCAAATAGTTGTTTATTTCCTTGACATCTGGTGGGAGGGCATTCCACAGGGCGGGTGCCACTACTGAGAAGGCCCTCTGCCTGGTTCCCTGTCAACTTCATTTCTTGCAGCGCGGGATATATATTGCATTTATATCTTACCTTCTCCAGTGAGCTCTCTGCCCCATTTCTTATTTAATCCCCACAACAAGCCGGTGAGGTAGGTTAGGCTGGGAGGCACCCAGCGACTTTCCATGGATGGGGTGGGGATTTAAACCCTGGTTTTTCCGTAATCCTAGTCTGACACACTAACCATGACACTGGCAAATCAGGCATCTTAATTCCATGGACTGATTTCTTATGTAATGCATTATTTTAGCAATTTAGGCATGTTTCTTAGAAGAAGACCCATTGAAATGAATTGAAATGAATGGCCCTTAAGTTACTCATGCGCATTACCTTCAGCAGGTCTGATTTTGAGGGCGGCCAGCAGGGGGGCTTATTTTTATTTAACAACATTTATATACCAATATTTCTTTTTTTGAAAAGTAACAACAACCCCTTTCAAAGTGGTTTGCAGCGCCCCAATCAGATGGGTGTCACATAAATAATAATAATAAATTATTGTCAAGAAAAGACAGGCTAAAGGCAGGTATTGAAAATATTCCAAACGGTGATTTTAAAACCAACGGTAGCTTAAAAAGAAATGAAATGATTTCTGCATGTCTGGATAACTTGCCTAAGCAAAAAAGTTTTAATCAGGCACCGAAATCAATATGGCGGGTTGGTAACTTGCTGGGAAGGGAGGCCCCTGGGAAATGGAATTTCACCCCCTTCTTCCCATAGCTAGGGAGAACCTCCAGTCCCTTTTGGACTCCAACTCCCATCATCCCTGGCCAGGGCTGATGGGAGTTGTAGTACCAGAATGTTCTCTGCCTCCCAGCCGCCAGGAATGATGGGAGCTGGAGTCTAGTTGCATCTGGGCAGCGCCAGCTTCCCCAGCCCTGCTCTGACCGATGAGTCGCCTCAGCCGCCACGCCTCTGCCATCTTGCCTACCTCACGTTGCGATTCTTCCCCCTGATGGCCGCGCCGGTTCTCTCCCTCAGGCGACCCGCCGCCCAGCGTCCCCAAGGCAGCCGCCGGGGACGGGAGCGACGCTGAGGAGGAGCCGTACAAGCGCCGCAACCAGGTCCTGTCGGTGCTGGTGGGCCTGGTGGCAATGGTCGGCTACGCTCTCCTGACTGGCATCGTCTCGGTCCAGAAGCAGCAGCCCCGGCCCGGCGGCCCTCGCGCCATCGCCCTCGAGGAGGAAGAAGAGGAGGAAGAGGAGTGAGCTCCGGGGACCCGCTCTGCGTTCTCCAAACGGACCGTTGTTTTTGTACCTCGCTGAACCCAGACCGTCCCTGCCGCCCCCTCAGACTCTACCCTCTTGTTCATTCCAGAATCATGGGGGTGGGCGCCCAGCCGGGCCCAATAAACCTCTGTGAACCAACCTCTGCCAGACGACTTGCTTTCGCTCTGCGTCGCCAACCTCTAAGCTGGATCGAAACCTATTGCTTGGCGGGAGATGGCCATTAAAAGGGTTCAGACTGGCCTTCCCTCCCAGGAAATTTGAGATCCAGGATGTTCTGTGGTCCATTGACCCTCAGCGGCCTTTAAAGCTTTGCTGAGGTAGTCCGTGGCATTAAATATCCTTATTGAGGGTTTTCTAAAACAATAAAAATAATAATTGTTGCTTCTTTTCTTTCTTAAATTGCATTTTTGTATTGCATTGCAGTTTGAGTTCCGTGGAATGAGAATGGTAATGCAATAGAATATCAGTGTAAGAAATAGAAAAGCAATAAAATACAATTTTGAAATGCAACGTTTAGCACATCTAAAGGTAAAGGTAAAGGGACCCCTGACCATTAGGTCCAGTCATGACCGACTCTGGGGTTGCAGCGCTCATCTCGCTTTAATGGCCGAGGGAGCCGGCATACAGCTTCCGGGTCATGTGGCCAGCATGACTAAGCCACTTCTTGCGAAGGAGAGCAGCGCACGGAAACGCCGTTTACCTTCCCGCCGGAGTGGTACCTATTTATTTACTTGCACTTTGACGTGCTTTCGAACTGTCTCAGCAGTTGGGCATTTTTTTTGCCTCCTGTAGATGTGCTAAAAGGGACGCAGGTGGCGCTGTGGGTTAAACCACAGAGCCTAGGACTTGCCAATCAGAAGGTCGGTGGTTCGAATCCCCGCCGTGCAAGTGCAAGTAGATAAATAGGTGCAAGTAGATAAATAGGTACCACTCCGGCGGGAAGGTAAACGGCATTTCCATGCTGTCAGGGAACTGCCATCGGAAGGACAGGAGGTGCAAAGGCTCAATG
>JAXCMG010000019.1:26626445-26639764 GCA_034642415.1 Podarcis siculus | reverse complement strand
CTGAGGGATTTGCATTTTACGCACAAGCAGCTCATCATCCCATCACACATGCGCTGCTCTGGTTCTCCAGAAGCGGCTTAGTCATGCTGGCCACGACCTGGAAGCTGTACGCCGGCTCCCTCGGCCAATAAAGCGAGATGAGTGCCACAACCCCAGAGTCGGCCACGACTGGACCTAATGGTCAGGGGTCCCTTTACCTTTTACTCAGCCAAATGACTGGAATAGCCCTGCTTCAAATCGCTCACACTTGTGGCTATTCCTTGTGGCAATGAGTTCCCTACAATAAAGCAAGGAACTTCCTTCTCCCCTCAGTCTGCAGACCCCCTCAGTTTTACTGGGTTTCTCCCTGAGCTATAGAAAGGAGATGAAGGAAAAACCCTCCACCTTCTCCACGCCACACCCTGATCTTATATAGACAGCCTTTCTTGTTTCGCCTTACATAAACCCCAGTTCCGTGCGTAATCCCACAACCCCGTTCGCACAGCTGGATCCGCTCTGTTTGGTGAGGCTTGGAGGCCTAGGCACCGGGATCGATTTCCTGGCAGCCTTTGCCAGACAGAAGCTCCTGCCTGCCTTGTTGATCCAGACAGGGTGACGTCGGTTCTGCGTCGCCTGCCAAGTTCCACAGCCGCCTGCTTCTGTATCCGTAACGAGGTCTGGAAACGGGCCTGAAGCCTCTTTGCCCCATGCTGGCCGGACGTCTCTTGTCCGTCGGCCTTCGGCGTTGCGGTTGACCCATTTATCTTGGCAGTGCTGTTCCCGGACCCCCTTCTCGTTCCCTCCTCCCTGCCTCAAACATGAATTTCTGGAAACCAAAGTCCTTGTGGTGAGGAATTGGTTCTGCTTTTTGAAGGTTCTTCAGAGCCATACATTCAGCTGCTGACGTGATGGGTGGTCCTGAACATTTGGGTATTCGTTTTGGTTAAGAAGTCTGTGACCTTGAGCCAGTTTCTTTCTTTCTTTCTTTCTTTCTTTCTTTCTTTCTTTCTTTCTTTTCTCTCTCTTGTGCTCAGATCCATGTAATCCCGAAACTGGAAGCTCTGCCCCCATAATCCTGACATGCCCTCCAACATTTCTCCAATGAAAATAGAATAATAGGATCATAGAGTTGGAAGGGCCCCCCAGAGTCATCTAGTCTGACCCCCGGCCATGCAGGAATCTCAACTAAAGCACATATGACAGATGGCCATCTAACCTCTGCTTAAAAACCTCCAAGGAAGGAGAGTCCGCCACCTCCCAAGGGAAACTGTTCCACTGTCAAACATCTCTGACGATCCTTTTATTCCATAATAATAATAATAATTTTATTATTTATACCCCACCCATCTGACTGCATTGGCCCAGCCGCTCTGGGTGGCTTCTAACATATAGGAAAAACATACTAAAACATGAAAAACTTCTCCATAGACAGCCTTCTAAGGGTTGTAGAGTTACTTATCTCCTTGGCTCAGGGTAGGGTGGGATCACATAACACACAAGGATGGAAAAGATCAAACTCAGGCCTCTTAAACAATTACTCTTATAATGACCATCTGGCCTAGTTCAGGGGCAGGAGATGCCTGAGGAAGCCAAGCCTTCAAGAAATCGGTTGAATTGAGCCCTGCTTCCCATCTTTCCCATCGTTGTGGGAGCTCCTTGCAAGGACTCGACTCTATATGATCTCAGGACGCGCCGGAAGGGATGCTAGCAAGGTCCCAAGGTGTGAGTGCGGGCTCCAAGGTCAAAACCACCAGTTCCCTGGAAACAGATTAACAGCCAGGGAAGGTATTTGCCGATCGGAATGTCGGTGGTTTGAATCCCTGCAACAGGGTGAGCTCCCATTGCTCGGTCCCTGCTCCTGCCCACCTAGCAGTTCGAAAGCACACCAGTGCAAGTAGATAAATAGGTACCGCTCTGGCGGGAAGGTAAATGCCGTTTCCGTGCGCTGCTCTGGTTCGCCAGAAGCGGCTTAGTCATGCTGGCCACATGACCTGGAAGCTGTATGCCAGCTCCCTTGGCCAGTAAAGCAAGATGAGCGTCGCAACCCCAGAGTCGTCTGCGACTGGACCTAATGGTCAGGGGTACCTTTACCTTTTTAATATGTTCCTAGCATCCGGTTCCATTTAGCAACCTTGCAGCTTTACTCTGCACCAGCAGAAGTTCCCAGGCCGTTTCCACGGGCAGCCCCATGTGCAGCACATTGCAGCAGTCTAGGTTAGTGGGATGTGGATCTCCGAACCCCTCCAAGTACAGTTGCAGCTGGCAAAAGGCACTGGAAGCCACAGAGACCACTTGAAGTTCACCCTCTCCAGATACTTCAGACTCCAACTCCCATCAGACCTAGCCAGCATGGCTAATGGGCAGGGATGATGGGAGTTGTAGTTTAGCCATGTTCTTGGACTCCACCCATCAGCCCCCAGCCAGCACAACCAAAGGGCAGGGATTATGGGAGTTGTAGTCCACCAGCATCTGGCAGGCCACAGATTCCTCACATCTGCCCTAATTTCTCTGAGACAGATCTCCCATGGGGTAAATAAACATTGGTGTTTCTGATGAAATTCCTTTAAATTGGACGCTCAGGGTCAGTCTTGCCACCTGCTTAGAAGCCGAATGGTAGAGTCTAATAAAGCTAATAATTAACCATTAAAATTAATCAATCAATTGATTAATTAATTACAGCAAATACTTATTTCTTTTCATTGTTTCCAGGCGGACAATCTTCTGTTTGGATTCGGCAAAGAGAGTGAGCTATCCCGCTGAATGTTTATATATTTAATTTTTTAAAAAAGTAAATTAGGTTTGAAATAACATGCTAAAGTAAGGCGGCATAAAAGCAAGCATGTTGATGACAGAAAATTGTGTGGGGAAATATATACGGTAATTACAGAGGGCACATGAACAGCATACACTGAAACCATTACGGTACCACTTTAAACTGCCAAAAGAGTTCTGGGATCTGTAGTTTGTTAAAGGGCGCTGAGAGTTGTTAGAAGACCCTCTGATCCCCTCACAGAGCTACAATTCCCAGAGTTCCCTGGGAAGATGGGTTGATTGTTAAACCACTCTGAGAATTGTAGCTCTGTGAGGGGATCAAGGTGCGGCTAAATTCTGGATGTTGTTGGGCTCCAACTCCCATCAGCCCCAGCAAACATGAGCTACACTGACACCATCCATGTAAAATACTAAAGATACCATAGCTTCCTGTTATGTACTGAGTTGAATAGGATCCAAAATGCAGCAGTCTGATTGGTCCACAGGAGCCACCCAATCCAGCTCCAGGTGGAAGTGAATCCACGACCTGATTGGGCTACAGGAGAATCCTGGAATTAGCCAATCACGTGGAGCCCGTTGTGTAAATAATGTATATAAAGCAGACATTCTGGGGGAACTTCCATTCCTCCTCACCATTCCCTCAAAGAATGCTGGGAGCTCTAGCTTAAAAAATTATTGAGATATGCTTCTTCTTCTTCTTCTTCCCATAATTCCCTGGGAAGAGGAATGGTTAAACCACTGTGGGAATTCCCACCCTATTTAAAAGGAGGTTGGGATGCTCTCTCACTGGAAATGTTGCTTAATGAAGAATAACCTGATTTATAAGATAAATGGGAACAATGTAAATCAAGAGAGGTGTTCCGGCAGGAATAACAAGAAGCACCTCCAAGTTTGTGACATCTCCGGCAGTTAAAAATCTCCGGTGAGGCAGCTGGGAGGAGGCCCTTGGGACTTGAGAGGAGAAACTGGGAGGAGTTATTTATTCCCCGCTTCTTTTCCTTGTGCTACTAGCTTTAGATCCATTTTCATTTGTGTGCAAAAGAGGCTGGTACACACAGCCTTGGCTTTCATTGCACTATATACACTACACTGACCTGTAGAGGACGCCTGCAAGCAAGTGTGGTCAAGAGATGCAATAGACATTGTGTTTCTGGTGAAGAAAGCATCTTTGTGGTCCTGCACACCGTTCATATGATCTGATACCAGTTTGAAAGGTCATGGCTTCCCCTAAAGAATTCTGGGAGCTGTAGTTTGTTATGGGTGCCAAAAACCCCTGTTAAGAGACCCCCTATTCCCCCATGGGGACACAAGTGGCGCTGTGGTGTAAACCACTGAGCCTTGGGCTTGCCGTCAGAAGGTTAAATAGGACATTCCGGGATCAAATCAGAAACTGGGACGGCTTCTGTAAATCCAGAACCCCTCCCTGGAAAATAAGGACACTTGGAGGGTCTGTGGAGCATGCCTCTAGGGGTATGCCAGAGCATCACAGCACCTGCTGTGGCTGCAGAGACCGGTAACTCATAAATGCCGGTAACTCATAACTCCCCCCAACCCACAAACTGGGAACTATCCGACGGTTTGGGGACAGTAGTGCAGTGTCAGATTCAGAAATGCAAGGTCCCGAGCACAATTCAAGGTGTTGGTGCTGACCTTTAAAGCCCTAAACGGCCTCGGCCCAGTATAGCTGAAGGAGCATCTCCACCACCATCGTTCAGCCGGTCACCTTCTGGCGGTTCCCTCCCTGCGAGAAGTGAGGTTGCAGGGAACCAGGCAGAGGGGCCTTCTCGGTAGTGGCGCCCACCCTGTGGAACGCCCTCCCGTCAGATGTCAAGGAGATGAATAACTATCTGACGTTTCGAAAAACATGAAGGCAGCCCTGTTTAGGGAAGTTTTTAATGACTGATGTTCTAATGTACGTACAGTCATACCTCGGGTTAAAGTTGCTTTAGGGTGAGCGTTTTCAGGTTGCGCTCCGTGGCGACCCGGAAGCAATGTTTACTTCCAGGTTTCACCGCTTGTGCATGCGCAGACGCTCAAAATGAGGTCACGTGCATGCGCAGAAGTGACGAATCGTGACCTGCGCATGTGCAGACGCGGGTTGCGTTCACTTCAGGATGCGAACGGGGCTCCAGAATAGATCTCATTCACATCTAGAGGCACCACTGTATTTTTAATATTCTGTTGGGAGCCGCCCAGAGCGGCTGGGGAAACCCAGGCAGATAGGCGGGGTGTAAATAATAAATTATTATGTATTATTATTACACCTTCGTGATCATCTTATAATTATCCAGGAATAATAATTAGGGGTGCATTGCAACCCTAATTATAACCCTAATTGCAACAAGCGATGCAGATTTCCATGCTCCCAGAGATTCCTGGGAAGACGGATTGATTATTGAAGCACTCTGGGAACGTTAGGTCTCCTAATAGCAATCCGCATCCTTCCCAGGTTCCAGAATCCTTTGCGGGAAGCCATGACTGCTTAAAGTGGGAATCATGGAATCTGTTGGAAGGGACCCTGTGGATCATTTTCTAGTCCCCTGCAATGCAGGAATATGCAGCTGCCCCATACAGGGGCCAAACATGCAACCTGGGCGTTATCAGCACTGCCTCTAACCAGGCAAGCAGCTGGTAATTGTGGGGCTTTAAATGAGTGGTGCAAACCCGGCCCCCCTGGTGTGGATGGCAAGTGGTGGGAACCAATATCTACCACAACCAAGGCCGGATTTAGGTTTATGAGGCCCTTAGCTACTGAAGGTAATGTCCAGCTCTCCTTTGTCAACAACAAATAGTCACGGTTTTTTGTGTTGAATATGCTATACAGTGGTACCTCGGGTTACATACGCTTCATGTTACAGACGCTTCAGGTTACAGACTCCGCTAACCCTGAAATATTACCTCGGGTTAAGAACTTTGCTTCAAGATGAGAACAGAAATTGTGCTCTGGTGGCATGGCCATTAGCTAAAGTGGTGCTTCAGGTTAAGAACAGTTTCAGGTTAAGAATGGACCTCCGGAACGAAGTAAGTACTTAACCCGAGGTACCACTGTATGGTAATTTATGGATCTAAGCGGTATCTAAAGCCATTTGCACATGTTGCCCTGCAACCAGTCCATGCAGAATGCAGGCACCCTATATATAGAAAGGAGCAAACCAGTGATATTTTAGGGAGCAGGATAGCAGGTGGGGCCTATGACTTACATCACAGGAGCCTACACAACACAAAACACTGTTGCTGTATGTAGGTTTTATTTTATTTGCTTTTTATCTTATATTTTGGAAATGGACATCCAGGGTTTTTTCCCATTTAAATTTTTGGGGGACACCAAGAGAGCCGGGCCCTAAGCTATAGCTTCTTTAGCATATACATAAACCCTGCACTGACCACAACGTAGAAAAGAGGTGCAGAAGCTGAGGCATCACCTGTGCACACAGGGGGGGAAATAGAGAGATCCAAACGCGGGCTTGCAATATCAAACTCCCTGGAAGCACCCAAAACTCTTCACTCTGCCCAGACACGACTAATTCCTGGTACCACCTAGTCAGTGGCAGAGAAACCCTCTCCGGCACCTGGGGCGGGATGCCAAGGGGCAGGCGAACCGCCCGGTGATGCACACACAACGTCCGTACAGACTGCGCATGTGTGGCATCCCATACGAAGTGCGCACGCTTGGCGACCATACGGGATGCTACACATGCGCACCCCATACAGGCCGCCGCTCGCGCACGGCAGCCATACAGCTTCTGTCCGTGGGCTCTTAGGCTGCTGAATGAAAAGATAACAACAGGGCAACTGACTTTCGGGTTTGGTGTGTGTGTGTCAGTAAACGAGGGGAATTAAGACCAAGAGAGCTGTGAAGTGATGGACATGAGGCAGGAGATGGTAATGCAGGTGAGCTGCGCACAGGTGAGCTGCAAGCAAGCTGCCGGCCAGCCCTGTGGAGGCTCCTTTTATTGACACAATATGCAAACCCAGGCAGATACATTTTGGGCTGTGACCTTTACACATCTTCCGGTCCCGAGATCGTGGGGTGGTACAAAGTTATTTTGGCACCTGTTTCCACTGCGTCATTTCCCCCTTGCACAGTGTATGACGAAGGAGACAAAAGGTCTCAGAGACCAAGGTCACAGACAGGACACGGCAGACTACTGAGATCGCAAAAGGTTAGACAGGGTACAATGTTCAGACAGCTGTGGCTTGTCTGTGAGGGGGGGGTGCCCCGCCCCCCAAGGTCACGCGTGCAGGCAGACTGTGGCTGCCTGCGGGTGGGGAGTGTGCTCCCTCTGGACCCTACTCCCCACTCCGCGATCATCCCTACAGACCTGAGTGGGGGGTGTTTGCGTAATCTCACTGTATACAAGTTGTGTTGTTGTTTAGTCGTTTAGTCGTGTCCAACTCTTCGTGGCCCCCTGGACCAGAGCACGCCAGGCCCTCCTGTCTTCCACTGCCTCCCGCAGTTTGGTCAAACTCATGCTGGTAGCTTCGAGAACACTGTCCAACCATCTCATCCTCTTGTCCCCTTCTCCTTGTGCCCTCCATCTTTCCCAACATTAGGGTCTTTTCCAAGGAGTCTTCTCTTCTCATGAGGTGGCCAAAGTATTGAGAGTCTCAGCTTCACGATCTGTCCTTCCAGTGAGCACTCAGGGCTGATTTCCTTCAGAATGGATAGGATTGATCTTCTTGCAGTCCATGGGACTCTCAAGAGTCTCCTCCAGCACCATAATTCAAAAGCATCAATTCTTCGGCGATCAGCCTTCTTTATGGGCCAGCTCTCACTTCCATACATCACTACTGGGAAAACCATAGTTTTTACTATACGGACCTTTGTTGGTAAGGTGATGTCTCTACTTTTTAAGATGCTGTCTAGGTTTGTCATTGCTTTTCTCCCAAGAAGCAGGTGTCTTTTAATTTCGTGGCTGCTGTCACCATCTGCAGTGATCACGGAGCCCAAGAAAGTAAATTATCTCACTGCCTCCATTTCTTCCCCTTCTATTTGCCAGGAGGTGATGGAACCAGTGGCCATGATCTTCGTTTTTTTGATGTTGAGCTTCAGACCATATTTTGCGCTCTCCTCTTTCACCCTCATTAAAAGGTCCTTTAATTCCTTCTCACTTTCTGCCATCAAGGTTGTAAGGCATAATTACAGGTGTAATTATGATGCAGCCGTCGTGAACCTCACCTCCAGGCCTCCTGACACACCTTGCCTGCTTTCCCACACCCTCTCTTTGTGGCGGCAAAAAAAACCTGTCCGATGAGTACCACAACGATTGCTACATGTACTTCATTGCCTTTTCACAAGCCCAGAGCCTTTTAATCCATGGCGCCAACTCTTCCTTCGTTCCCTTTCTTGGGTTCCTTTGAAAGTTTCGCAGCTGGAAGGTGCAACCGAATCTGGCTTCCAGATGTGTTAGCAAAAAAGCTCATCGCCAAGTTTCTAGATCTCATGGTCCCGGAGAAAAATCTTGAACCGAGGAGCGTTGGTGGGTCAGTGAACCAGGCTGTTAACCAGAAGGTTGGTGGTTCAAGCCCACCCAAAGACAACTGTGGACAGGATTTCTGTGCCGCAGAGGGTTGAGCTAGATGACCCTCACCCTCAGGGGTTCCCACCCTAGGATGACGCCAAATTATGTCAAATGAACACTTTACACTCCAGTAGTCTTCTAAAAGTTTGGTAATTATTTTTTTCTTTGACATCTGGTGGGAGGGCATTCCACAGGGCAGGTGCCACTACCGAGAAGGCCCTCTGCCTGGTTCCCTGTAACTTGGCTTCTTGCAGTGAGTGAACTGCCAGAAGGCCCTCGGAGCTGAACCTCACTGTCCGGGCAGAAGGATGGAGGTGGAGACGCTCCTTCAGGTATACTGGACCGGGGCTGTTTAGGGCTTTGAAGGTCAGCACCAACACTTTGAATTGTGCTCGGAAACGTACTGGGAGCCAGTGTAGGTCTTTCAAGACCGGTGTTATATGGTCTTGGTAGCCGCTCCCAGTCACCAGTCTAGCTGCCGCATTCTGGATTAGTTGTAGTTTCCGGGTCGCCTTCAAAGGTAGCCCCACGTAGAGTGCATTGCAGTAGTCCAAGCAGGAGATAACCAGAGCATGCACCACTCTGGCGAGACAGTCTGCAGGCAGGTAGGGTCTCAGCCTGCGTACCAGATGGAGCTGGTAGACAGCTGCCCCGGACACAGAAATGACCTGCGCCTCCATGGACAGTTGCAAGTCCAAAATGATTCCCAGGCGACGCACTTGGTCCTTCAGGGGCACAGTTACCCCATTCAGGACCAGGGAGTCCTCCACACCAGCCCATCCCCTGTCCCCCAAGAACAGTACTTCTGTCTTGTCAGGATTCAACCTCAATCCATTAGCCGCTATCCATCCTCCAACCGCCTCCAGGCACTTGTACGGGATGTTCACTGCCTTCACTGGTTTCTCTAATTCCCTTTCAAAGTCACCCGAGTTAGCAGCCATCATGGCCTCCTGTGGGAGGGAGTTCCGAAGTCTAACTGTACGCAGTGTAAATAAGAACTTCCTTTTATGTGTCCTGAATCTTCATTGCATGTCCCCAAATTCTAGTGTTATGAAAGAGGGAGAAACGCTTTTCTGTAGCCACTTTTCCTATGCTGTACATCATTTTAAAAACTCCTGCTTGTGTCACCTCTCACGAGAACCAGTACCTTTCAGAGTTCCTAAACTATATTCTTCCTGACAGTGCAAATGGGCACAATTCCACCTAGGCACTTTCCTTTATAAAATCCCCACTAGAGAGAACTGGAAATCCAAGGAGGGAGACCAGTCTATCCCTGGTGAGTCAGGAAGACCCTACAGTTCCATGGCCAAGTTTACAGCCTTGCAGTTTGCATCAGCTTTTAATTTAAAAGCAGGCCTCTGCCCTGAAAATTTGGGGTTTTTCTCTCTGCCTAAGACTTGGAATGAGCAGGTCTGTGTGGCCCTGCGGCGAGGCAGAGGCCTGCTTCCACAACTCTGGGCGCGTCGGAGAAAGCTCTTGCGACACCCAGGCCCCAATTCCCAGAAGAATTGCAGATCTAAAACGGGGGGGAAAAGGGAACCAGGTTTCATCAGGAGCGGATTTTCCTGTTGAGCCAGACGGGCGGGATCCCTCCCACTGATGCTTGCCAGATCCACCAGCCAGTTGCTCTCAGGTGTTTCAGGATCCCGGGAGCCACGCAAGGGAACTGGGTTCTGGAAGCATCAAGCCTGAGCCAGGGGTCCTCCGTCTCGCATCTGTGGCGGACAAACAGGTGAGTTGGGGCAGGGGTTGTCACAGAGAGTGGGGGACAGGGCGTGGAAGGAGATGGCGTGGAAGGAGATATATAAAATTCATAAATGTACAAGGCAAACAGATACATAAGTATATAAACCACATGTCTGAAATAGTACAGGAGAGCATCTGGAGGTTTTGAGCTTGATAGAAAAAGCAAGTAAGAGCTCACATTTTGGACTCACCGCTGTCTATGGAGGCACATAAAAGGAAGTTCTTACTGTGGTACCTCAGGTTAAGTACTTAATTCATTCTGGAGGTCTGTATTTAACCTGAAACTGTTCTTAACCTGAAGCACCACTTTAGCTAATGGGGCCTCCTGCTGCTGCCGTGCCGCCGGAGCACGATTTCTGTTCTCATCCTGAAGCAAAGTTCTTAACCTGAAGCACTATTTCTGGGTTAGCGGAGTGTGTAACCTGAAGCGTATGTAACCTGAAGCGTATGTAACCTGAGGTACCACTGTATTTACACTGTGTATAGTAAGGGCATGAATTCAAGCCGTATCCCCCTTGCCGCACTCCTTTCCCAGGGAAAACCCACTTTTAGCTCGGAGCCTGGAGAAAATCCAAACTGAGCACTAAAGAGCTGGTTTCCCCCAGGAAACAGGGGGCGGGGGGCGGGAAGAGAAATGGGACGTAAGGAAGTGTGGATGAACTCTTAAGAGGCGACACAGCAGAAGGTGCATGTCTTTTACTGCTTCTTTAAATTTTTTCCAATTAACCTACGGAACTCCCTGTCACAGGAGAAAGGGATGGCTTCCAACTTGGAATGGCTTCGAAAGAGGATTAACGGAGGCTGATTAGCAGAGGCAGAGGCTACTGATGGCTGCTAAACTCTCTGACTATATCCACCTCCACGGTCAGAGGCAGTAATGCTTCTGAATATAATTTTCTTGAAAATACAGAAGGGGAGATTTGCTGTTCCCCTCAGGTCCTGCTTGTGGGATTCTCATTGGGGCGAGTGGTGTTGGGGGATGAGTGTTCAGACCCCCTGGGCTCTCACTTGTGGGGTGCCTCAGGGATCCGTCCTCTCCCCCATGCTTTTTAACATCTATATGAAGCCACTGGGAGAGATTGTCAGGGGGTTTGGGCTGGGTGTTCATCAGTATGCAGATGATACCCAGCTCTACCTCTTTTTAAAATCAGAACCAGTGAAGGCAGTGAAGGTCCTGTGTGAGTGCCTGGAGGCGGTTGGAGGATGGATTGAGGCTGAATCCTGACAAGACAGGAGGACTGTTTTGGGGGGCCAGGGGGTGGGCTGGTGTGGAGGACTCCCTGGCCCAGAATGGGGTAACTGTGCCCCTGAAGGACCAGCTGCGCAGCCTGGGAGTCATTTTGGACTCACAGCTGTCTATAGAGGCGCAGGTGAATTCTGTGTCCAGGACAGCTCCATCTAGTACGCAGGCTAAGACCCTACCTGCCCATATAACACTGGTCTTGAAAGACCTACATTTCAAATTCAAAGTGTTGGTGCTGACCTTTAAAGCCCTAAACGGCCTCGGTCCAGTATACCTGAAGGAGCGTCTCCATCCCCATTGTCCAGCCTGGACACTGAGGTCCAGCTCCGAGGGCCTTCTGGCAGTTCCCTCACTGCGAGAAGTGAAGTTACAGGGGACCAGACAGAGGGTCTTCTTGGTAGTGGCGCCGGCCCCGTGGAACGCCCTCCCATCAGATGTCAAGGAAATAAACAACTATCTGACTTTTAGAAGACATCTGAAGGCAGCCCTGTACAGGGCAGTTTTTTAAAAAATGTTTCATTATGTTTTTATATATGTTGGAAGCCACCCAGAGTAGCTGGGGCAACCCAGTCAGATGGGCGGGGTATAAATAATACAATTAATATTATTATTATGGAATAGGATGTCCCTATTTTCATCAGAGAAATGTTGGAGGGTATGCTAACCTACCTCACAGGGTTGTTCTGAGGATAAAATGGGGAGGGGGGATAGATTTATATGTGCCACCTTGAGTTCCTTGGGGTGGGGGAAGTAGGCTATAAATTTAATAAGTACAGTGGTACCTCGGGTTAAGAACTTAATTCGTTCTGGAGGTCCGTTCTTAACCTGAAACTGTTCTTAACCTGAAGCACCACTTTAGCTAATGGGGCCTCCTGCTGCCGCTGTGCTGCCGGAGCACGATTTCTGTTCTCATCCTGAAGCAAAGTTCTTAACCTGAGGTACTATTTCTGGGTTAGCGGAGTCTGTAACCTGAAGCATATGTAACCTGAAGCGTATGTAACCCGAGGTACCACAGTACATAAATAATCTCATCCACAAACCATGGGCGTCCTTGTCCCAAATCAGCAGGCCACGAAATACAACCACCTAATTTGTCCCTAGCCTAGCCTAAAACCTTTGAAGTCTTTTTGCCTTTCTAGAGCAGGAAGGCTGTCCTCTGATCATCGGATGTTGTCTGCGCCTTTTCTTGAACCCTTGCCCAGTGGTGGTGTCACAAAAAGCAACAGCTGCCTTGCCCCGTTTCCCTGGTGCTGCCAGAAAAGCATGTGCTGATTGCATCCGCACAATCACCACAGTGTTGACTTTGATCCTGAGATTGTAAGCTTAGTGGGGCAGGGACCTGTTCTCTTAATCCATTTCGCAATTGCTTGCTTGATTGTAATGAAATCGCAAAGCAATTACTAGGACTTCCAAGGAGACTCTCTGTACTTTGGAAAGCTGAGCCGCTATAGAGCAGATCAGGGAAACACCGGTACCTCTTTTTTTGCAGCTGGAGGGCTGCATTCACTTCTCCACAACCTTCCAAGGGCCACTTGCCAGCGGCGGGAGGGGCCAGAGACAAAAGTGGGAGGTTTTTATATTTGTGCAATAGGGTAGCTTTTTCACACTCACACGTCCCTCTATCCAGAGGCGCCGAGTTCTGTGCTGCATGCGGGGGGCGGAGCTTGTCGAATGCACATGATGTCACACGTATGACACGCATGTGTGACATAACACGGGGCGGGAGGAAGTCTTCCTTTGTTCTAGATATAATTTTATAGTGTTGTGAAAACTTCGATAACAATTTGTAGAAGGAGGCCGCAATGCCCTACAGGGCCCTCCACTTCCACGGGGAGGACCTGCGGGGACCAGTCTGGGACCTCAAGATTGTGGGGGGCTCAGGCCCATCTTCACATATTTTTGGAGGGGCTGAGCTGACCACAGCCCCATAGAGTCAGTCAGTCTTTCTTTCTTTCTTTCTTTCTTTCTTTCTTTCTTTCTTTCTTTCTTTCTTTCTTTCTTTCTTTCTTTCTCTTTCTCTCTCTCTCTCTCTCTCTCTCTCTCTCTCTCTCTCTCTT
>JAXCMG010000019.1:26611336-26626345 GCA_034642415.1 Podarcis siculus | reverse complement strand
TGTGTGTGTGTGTGTGTGTGTGTGTGTGTGTGTGTGTGCCAAGCAGAACCAATGAGGGATCTGACCTTGGAAGGATCCCCAAAAAGAGGAGGGGACTGCAGAAGAAGGACCATAGCTCATTGGCAAAGCATCTGCTTTGTATGCAATCCCAGGCATCTCTACGTTGGGCTGGAGAATGAATTTTATTATTGCGGTCACAGGCCAGTTCCGGCTCACTTACAATATCGGGAAAATCATAAAACACAACAGGAATACATTGGATTGCGATTGGGTTTAACAGAGACACTTCCGATATAACAGCAGTTAAAAATATACATTAAATCTTGATCACTAAAATATAACCTAAAATTGTCATTTAAAACTGTAATCATTTTGGTAGTACAGCCTGTTCCCTAAGTCGGAAGCTGGAGAAAGACTCCTTTCCTAAGACCCTGGAGAGCTCCAGTATGGACAATGCAGAGCTCGCCGGACAAATGATCTCATGGAGCCCAAGGCAGCTTCCAATGTAGATTAAAAACTTTTCTGTCTCTCTCCTAGCACTGGAACTCACAGTCATCCACTGCAGGTGAGCACTGGCAGATTTTTATTCCCCCCCCCCAAAAAAGATTTATTAGTTTTCTCTTATAAAACACAGACAAAAACACAAAAGAAAAACATTACATTTCTTATTCCTTGGTGTATTTACATTGCTAAAAGACTTCCTCGAGACCCTCCAATCTGGATTTCATCATATCACATATTTAAGGTAAAAGGACCCCTGACCATTAGGTCCAGTCGCAGACGACTCTGGGGTTGCGGCGCTCATCTCGCTTTATTGGCCGAGGGAGCCAGCATACAGCTTCCAGGTCATGTGGCCAGCATGACTAAGCTGCTTCTGGCGAACCAGAGCAGCACACGGAAATGCCCTTTACCTTCCCGCCAGAGCGGTACCTATTTATCTACTTGCACTTTGAGGTGCTTTTGAACTGCTAGGTTGGCAGGAGCAGGGACCGAGCAGCGGGAGCTCACCCCATCGCGGGGATTCAAACCGCCGACCTTCTGATCGGCAAGTCCTAGGCTCTGTGGTTTAACCCACAGCACCACCCGCATCCCATATTCACATATGTCCCATAAATCACATATTTAGCAGTTCCTAATTTCATATTTATAACATCAGTATCTTCTAAACTCTGGGAGATGTTAGGATGGTTTAACCATGGAACTCCTGCCCACAACAGGCAGGGACAGCCACCAACTTGGACAGAGGGCTAGCCGTGACGGCTCTTCTCTGCTTCTGCGGTCCTGGGTAGCAATGCTTCTGAATTTCAGTTCAGGGACACATAGACCATAGAACTGTAAAGTTGGAAGGGACCTTGAGGGACATCTAGTCCAACCCCCTGCAATGCTGGAATCTTTTGCTTGACATGGGGCTCCAACCCACGACCCTCTTCCAACTGAGCTATCCCAGGTCCCAGATCATCCGCTCTCCCCGTTTATTCTTCTTCCAGAAACTTTGTATGGCAACTGCCAGGGCACTACAATGTTCAAAGACTTTTGATTTTATTTGTGAGCCTGAAATAACAAGAACACTGGTGGAATATGTACGAGGAGGGCCTCCGCGCTGCTTTTTGCAGGTCATGACAGAGTTGGTGATGCCAGGGGACGCTGACCATATTGAGCACAATTAGAATCTTGCTTGTGGGTTTCCCAGAAGCAACTTGGCCACTGTGAAAACAGGATACTGGACTAGACGGGCCCTTGGCCTGATCCTGCAGGCTCTTCCTAGGTTCTTATATTTAGCTACTGTCACTCTTGGAGAACTGAACTGAAGCCCGAGGGGTGGGAGAAACCTGGAGGATCAAAAGAGACAGGTTGGTCCACCTGCATGTTCTTACATCTACAGATTCAGCCTTCAGAGCAGCAGAACACAGAACTAATAGTCCTCTTTAGGGAAGTTTTTAATGTTTAATGCTATATTGTGTTTTAATATTCGGTTGGGAGCCGCCCAGAGTGGCTGGGGAAACCCAGCCAGATGGGCGGGGTATAAATAATATATTATTACTACTACTATTATTATTCTAGCACTTTCCCATAGTTACTCCTATCCTGCTTTGAACCCCATACCCTCCAACATTTCTCTGATGAAAATAGGACATCCTATTCCAGGCTTCTTCAACCTCGGCCCTCCAGATGTTTTGAGACTACAATTCCCATCCTCCCTGACCGCTGGTCCTGCTACCTAGGGATCATGGGAGTTGTAGGCCAAAAACATCAGGAGGGCCGAGGTTGAGGAAGCCTGTCCTATTCAATTATTATTATTATTATTATTATTATTATTATTATTATTATTAATACCCTGCCCATCTGACTGGGTTGCCCAGCCACTCTGGGTGGCTTCCAACATATATAAAAACAGAATTAAACATTAAAAAGTGAGAAACCTTCCTACACAGGGATGCCTCCAGATGTCTTCTAATGGTTGTATAGTTACTTATCTCCTTGGCTCGGGGTTCGCATACCTCCATACCCTCCAATCTTTCACTGATGAAAATAGGGACGTGCTAAGGAGAAGCGGGGCATTCTGGGATCAAATTAGAAACCGGGAAAGCTTCTGTAAATACAGGACTGTCTCTGGCAGATAGGGACACTTGGAGGGTCTGCAGGTACCACCAGGGCAGCAGATCCTGACATTGATCTTTCCTCCCTGCTTGCTCCTGATGCAGATCTTCCCTAACCCCTTCTTTGCTGGTGGGGAAGGAGGCTGTTATTTTGGGAGTCCACCTCAGGTGGCAAATTGTCTTGGGCCAGCCCTGTTCACACCTGCAGACTGCCTGGGGAAAATATTTTCCCAGCCACCCTCTCCCTCTCATCCTCCTACGCCAGCCACACCTTAGGGCCTCCTTGGCCCATCGCAACAGACACAGACCTGTTTTTTTGTGTCTAATGCTGTAGCAACTTGCCCTCCAGTCGGAGCGGTTGCCATCTTGATTCAACTGGTCCTGCTCCTCTGCATTTTAATGGACGCCTGGCAGACAGAAACTAAGCCAGAGAAGCTCTTCCTCATCATTTCCTACTATGTGCTCTGATGACTGTCAGATAAGAACTGGCGAGGAGGCTCAGGCGCTTGCCACATCTGATTTGCGTCTCTTCCTTACCAAAAAAAAAAAAAAAAGCATGGGCACCATACATTTGAATCACATCGTTCCCCCTTCCCTGCAAAGAATAATGAGAAGTGTAGTTTTGTTAACGGAAAAAATCCGAGGGCTCCCTTGGACAAGAACAAAGACACCAACCAGGATAACTTGGAACAAAACAGCAGCCTGTAGGCTTGGCCTTTATTGAAGACTGTCGCGACAGGACTCCCACCCGCAACAAGATGAAGCAAAATGGAAGCCCAGAACAAAAGAAGACCCCAACTTTTATTAATTACTAATTCCCCAAACTACACCCCTAAGACTACATAGAATCATAGAGTTGGAAGAGACCACAAGGGCCATCGAGTCCAACCCCCTGCAAAGCAGGAAACATCATCAGAGCACTCCTGAGATATGGTTGTCAAGCCTCTGCTTAAAGACCTCCAAAGAAGGAGACTCCACCACACTCCTTGGCAGCAAATTCCACTGTTGAACAGCTCTTACTGTCAGGAAGTTCTTCCTAATGTTTAGGTGGAATCTTCTTTCCTGCAGTTTGGATCCATTGCTCCGTGTCCGCTTCTCTGGAGCAGCAGAAAACAACCTTTCTCCCTCCTCTATGTGACATCCTTTTATATATTTGAACATGGCTATCATATCACCCCTTAACCTCCTCTTCTCCAGGCTAAACATGCCCAGCTCCCTTAGCCGTTCCTCATAAGGCATCATTTCCAGGCCTTTGACCATTTTGGTTGCCCTCCTCTGGACACGTTCCAGTTTGTCAGTGTCCTTCTTGAACTGTGGCGCCCAGAACTGGACACAGTACTCCAGGTGAGGTCTGACCAGAGCAGAATACAGTGGCAACAACAACATCACAACTACATCACAGAAAGGAGAGGTTGAGGGAGGAGTTGTGGTGGTAACCTGAGTGTCCTGTCACCTGGCTGGTTCCCCCTTTCCCCCTCCCCATTAGTACTTTCCAGGTGACAGAGGGGAGTTTGCAGTCTCCTGCCCCCAGAGGGAAGAGCTGATCATTGTCCTTTGTTCCAGTCCATGCTGAATCCCCTCCCATATGCAAGTTCTTTGTCATCTTGATGGTCTTCTGTCTAGGACCATCAGGGTTGGCATAGCAACTGGGCAGGGCTCCTGCGTATGTGCTGGTATGCTCAAGGGATTATGGCTGCCCTGTATCAAACCTTTCCCATTTTGTAGTCCTTCCTTCATGGAGTAAAATAAAAGTGGAACAGTGCAGATCCGATGTATGGTTGATTTTCTAGGAATTTATAACAGAAGCATAGCGTATGTAGTGTGCGAGTGTGAGTGTGTGTGAAGTTTGTACAAACTGAATGATTGAGGGGGGGGGTTCCTGTCAGTGGCGTAGCGTGGGGGGTGCAGGGGGGGGCGGCCGCACCGGGCGCAACATCTGGGGTTAGGGCAAATCCATGGGTTAGGGGGCGCAAATCCACAGGTTAGGGGGCGCAAATCCATGGGTTAGGGGGCGCAAATTACTTGCCTTGCCCCGGGTGCTGACAACCCACGCTACGCCACTGGTTCCTGTGACAGTTTATACCTCACAGAGCTCCATTTCCCAGCACCCTTAACAAACTACAGCTCCCAGGATTCTCTGGGGGAAAATCATGCGTTTTAATGTGTTTTAGATGGACCCTGTGTGCAGCCACACACTGCTGCATATCAATCAAGGTGGTTTGCCTGATCCAAGCAGAGAAATGCCTCTAACCCAGATTCATGTTTCCAACAGGGGACGGCCAAAATGCCTCTGGAAAATAAATGCTGGATGCCCTCATGCTCTGCTGATTCTTCTCTCTCTCTTTTTTTAAAAAAAAGCATTTTTCCTTCCTAATGTGCATGAATGTTAAAGGGAGCACGAGTATTCAGCTTAAAACGAACAATGAGCTGTCAAATTGAAACGTTTGGGACCTCTGCTGGCAAGCAGTGAGTTAACGCAACACGCGATGGCCAAAAAGGGGTGGGTTTATGCAAATATCACACCAATGGCCATCGAGCTGACCCGACAGACGGCTGAGAAATGGATAAAATCAACAGAATCCACTATTTTTGAGATTAAACTGCCCATCAAAAGGCTGGTGCGTTGGGCAACAGAAGCAGAAACGTTGCCAGAGCAAGTTTTGTGAAACTGGAAACGGTGCTGATTCCGTGGGGGCGGTGAGCTCTTTGCAGAACCAGGTGCTCGGCGACAGCTGAAAAGGCATCGGGAAAGAAGACCCGCTTAATTTTTATTTAATTTGGTATCGCTTCTCGGCCTTTTGGCTAAGATCAAGTGTAGTATCTGTTCTTATCAGTTTAATATCTGATATGTCCTCTATTTGAGGACTATATATTAAATGGATTTTTGGAGCTGGGAGATGGAATAGGGGCTTGCTCCGTCCACTCCATGCATCGACCTGGTATTGCAGTACCTCCAGGAACGGTGCACCTCCCTCTGGGGGGAATATTCTTGGTACAAAAAACAGATTAAAACAAATCTAGGTCTATTGCAACCTTGTATAGTGGAAGGGACGCGGGTGGCCTAGGACTTGCCGGTCGGAGGTTTAAATCCCCGCAACGGGATGAGCTCCCGTTGCTCGGTCCCTGCTCCTGCCAACCTAGCACTTTGAAAGCAGTCAAAGTGCAAGTAGATAAATAGGTACTGTCCGACTCTTTGTGGCCCCCTGGACCAGAGCACACCAGGCCCTCCTGTCTTCCACTGCCTCCCACAGTTTGGTCAAATTCATGCTGGTAGCTTCGAGAACACTGCCCCACCATCTCGTCCTCTGTCATCCCCTTCTCCTTGTGCCCTCCATCTTCCCCAACATCAGGGTCTTTTCCAGGGAGTCTTCTCTTCTCATGAGGTGGCCAAAGTATTGAGAGTCTCAGCTTCAGGATCTGTCCTTCCAGTGAGCACTCAGGGCTGATTTCCTTCAGAATGGATGCGTTTGATCTTCTTGCAGTCCATGGGACTCTCAAGAGTCTCCTCCAGCACCATAATTCAACAGCATAAATTCTTCGGCGATCAGCCTTCTTTATGGTCCAGCTCTCACTTCCATACATCAATACTGGGAGAACCATGGCTTTTACTATACGGACCTTTGTTGGCAAGGTGATGTCTCTGCTTTTTAAGATGCTGTCTAGGTTTGTCATTGCCCTTCTCCCAAGAAGCAGGCGTCTTTTAATTTCGTGGCTGCTGTCACCATCTGCAGTGATCATGGAGCCCAAGAAAGTAAAATCTCTCACTGCCTCCATTTCTTCCCCTTTTATTTGCCAGGAGGTGATGGGACCAGTGGCCAATGAAGTTTGTTTTTTTGATGTTGAGCTTCATACCATATTTTGTGCTCTCCTCTTTCACCCTCATTAAAAGGTTCTTTAATTCTTCCTCACTTTCTGCCATCAAGGTTGTGTCATCTGCATATCTGAGGTTGTTGCTATTTCTTCCGGCAATCTTAATTCCGGCTAGGGATTCATCCAGCCCAGCCTTTCGCCTTCTTTTGCATAGAATCATGAAAAATGCCTGCTAAAATGCTGATTAATTCTCATGAGATCTCCCACCCCCCTTTTAAGTAATAATCACAAACTGATGAAGAAATGTGGAGAACAGCACTTAAGACTGGAAAAACGAGATGGGCAGACACTGAAATGGATGAAGCCACCTGACTCTTTTTGCACTGCACTTTGCACATGCCCATGGAAGTCTTGTTGTACAAAACACAGCTGAAAACACAGCTGGAGGGAGAGCTGGCTAGCCACAAGGTTATCAATGATGAGCCTTGAAATCATGACTGAACCCCCCCCTTCCCTCTCCCCTTTATTTTTGTTTCAGGACCATCTTTCCCAACAGCAACATTTACTGCATCTGGCTGTGAAACCATGTGGAAAGGGGCCGTTGTTTGCTTCCTGCTTCTCCAGCTGACGGTTGCTGAGACAGGTGAGCGACATTCGACCGAAGGTTTACGATCACAAACAAGCCTGGCTTTACCAACCAAGAGACTTGCCTCCAGAAGATGTGCCAATGACCTCCCCCTGCCCCGTTTGAGGTCTTAGTAGTGCATCCACACCCAGAGCCAGTCTACCTGTGGTGACGAAAGGTGGTGCTCAGTCATTGTGGTGCTGGATGGCAAAGGGGGGCTTTCCGATGGAGGCTGAATATTGCAGAAGCAAGATGGGTCATTGGCTACCGGGCTGTTTTATTAACAAAAAAGATCAACTCCCCACCCACACCCACCCCGCTTCCCAGAAAGGATAGATTGGGAATAATCGGGGACGAAGGATGTGGGCTGATGTGAGCACTGCAAAGAACTGCAGGTATGAGGAGCACCGATTATCCCACAATGAACACCCTTTTAGAAGCACTTTGGGTTCTGGAAATATAATCCAAGACTCAACCACCATTGGCCATTCTTTAGCTTTCTAACTATACCAGCTTTCTGTGCTTGTCATCACTTCAACCCCACTCTCCCAACTGCAACATCACAGACCAATGAGGTGCCCCAGATGTTTCCTCCTATCAGGGAAAAGCCATTTCTATTCCTATTATGGTTTTTTTCCCCTCTGACACTTGCCTGGACCACCCATCCACTGCCTCTTGTCATGCTGTAGTTCATAGCGCCACCTGTCTGTGCTCAAGCCAACTACAGTGTGATGACACGCTTACATTTTTATTATATACACAGAAATAAATTGCAATTGTTCTAGAGCATACGGCTTTGTGTGGCTACTGATTCGGCAAAGCTTTCCTGCTGAGAGAAGGTCTCCTCAACCCCTTCCTGTCTTACCTCTCCTCTTCCCAGAAATGGAACAACAACAAAAAAGCCAGATTTTTCCTTCCTTTCCCCAGGAGGCCGTCCATGTTCTGCCAGGAATTTTGGGCATGGCTCGTTGGTGTGTGAATGTGGGGCTAACTACTGTGACACCTTGGAGCCTGTCTCCCTCCTTCCTCTGGGTTCGTACGTCAAGTATGAAAGCAACAAAGCTGGGTCGCGTGTGGAGCGAAGTGAAGGAGTCCTGCACAATGACCCTCCAGAAAAAGGTGGGTTTGCCTACTTTTTAAGATCTACCTCCCCAAAGGGCTGATGCACTGAAGGAAGTATAACTTCCTAAGGGCATTACTTGTAATACATTGGAGCTGCCTGCCATGGGGTGAGTGGCTGGGCTCTTCTTCTCCAGAGTCATTCTGACAAGACAAAAGTACTGTTCTTGGGGGCCAGGGGGTGGGCATGTATGGAGGACTCCCTGGTCCTGAATGGGGTAACTGTGCCCCTGAAGGACCAGGTGCGCAGCCTGGGAGTCATTTTGGAATCACAGCTGTCCATGGAGGCACAGGTCAATTCTGTGTCCAGGGCGGCTGTTTACCAGCTCCATCTGGTGCGTAGGATGAGACCCTACCTGCCCACAGACTGTCTCGCCAGAGTGGTGCATGCTCTGGTTATCTCCCGCTTGGACAACTGCAATGCACTCTACGTGGGGCTACCTTTGAAGGCGACCCGGAAACTACAACTAATCCAGAATGCAGCAGCTAGACTGGGGACTGGGAGCAGCCGCCGGGACCACATAACACCAGTCCTGAGAGATCTGCATTGGCTCCCAGTACGTTTCCGGGCACAATTCAAAGTGTTGATGCTGACCTTTAAAGCCGTAAACGGCTTCGGTCCAGTATACCTGAAGGAGTGTCTCCACCCCCACCGTTCAGCCCAGACACTGAAGTCCAGCGCCAAGGGCCTTCTGGCGGTTCCCTCGCTGTGAGAAGTGAGGTTACAGGCAGAGGGCCTTCTCGGTAGTGGCGCCCACCCTGTGGAACGCCCTCCCTTCAGATATTTTTCTTTGTGGTTGTTGTTGCGTTTGCTATTGTTTGTTTTTTATTTTTGTTAAATTTCGAAAATTTAATCAAAGTAAATAAATAAATAACTGATGCGGAAATTTAGAATTTAAGGCTGGAAAAATAAGAAAGCAAGGGAAAACTGCAATGGACAGATTTAGCCCATCTCTACCCTAGAGTAGCAGCATCCGCTAGGAATAAGCAAGCCGTGCTATGCAATCTAAGCCACCTTCCTTCTTCCTTCACTATAGAAACCCTCACTCTGAAGATCAAGACATCCCAGAAATATCAGAAAATCAAGGGCTTTGGTGGGGCCTTGACAGATTCGGCGGCGATCAATATCCTGGCGCTTTCTCCAAAAGCTCAGACAAATCTCCTCAAATCCTATTTCTCAGAACAAGGTAAGTTGCCAAGAGGTGGGTAGCAGCAGCCGGGTTGCCAACTTACTCCGCTTGTTCTGCTCCTCTGCTATTCCAGTTGGGGGGGTGAAAGCTCTGCCCCGTCTAATATCTGCATGCCATCCTGGTGTGGAAGGCAGAAGAGCAAAAACGTTGCGATCCTGAAGGAAACTGACAAGTCCCAGAGTTGGTGTAACAATCCAAACCAGGCATAGGCAAACTCGGCCCTCCAGATGTTTTGGGACTACAACTCCCATCATCCCTTGCTAACAGGACCAAAACCTCTGGAGTGCCGAGTTTGCCTATGCCTAGTCCAAACCTTCTTCACAGGGAACTCTGGGAACGGTAGTTCTGCGATGAAAACAGGGGCCTCCTCCTACCAACTCTCAGCAATAAACTACAATTCCCAGAATCCTCTGGGGGAAGTGGTGTTCAAAGTGGCAGGATGCTGGTTCAAATGTACAGTTGCAGATGGAGCCTGAGAATGGGGAAATGAGAAACCACAATGGAGAGATTCATCCTTTACTATCCTAACTAGTTATGCCCAGTCCTCAATGGACTTTTTCCACCGGCTTCTTCCCCTGCCCCTCATCCTCCCACAGTAAATATATATATATATATATTTAAACTGCTGCAATCCATGAGGCTCCCTGCAAGCTTCTTGATACTGCCCTCTTGTGTATGGAAGGTGCCATTGCACTAGGGTTTTCTTCCTTTCCTTATACAGTGGTACCTCGGGTTACGAACGATTGTAACCTGGAAGTAAGTTGTCCAAGCTCTCGGAGGCCTCGCCACTGCCTGGAGGCAAACCCGGACATTGGCGGGGCCTACGGAGCTCTCTGAGGCCTCCACGAATGCCGGGAGCCAAGCCGATTGCGATTGTGGAAGAGGACCCTGAGCCCCCTCCAAACTGCGAGTTTGGAAATCAATTTTATTTCCCCCCCCATCTAAAATACTGTCTTATTTATTTTATAGTACTGTACATTGATTATTGCCTTCATTTTATGGATCAATGCTCTCATGAAACAGTAAAATTCATGTTAAATTGCTGTTTTGGGGGGTGTTTTTCATCGTCTGGAACGGATCAATCCACTTTCCATTACTTTCAATGGGAAAGTCCGCTTCAGGTTAAGTACAGACTTCCGGAACCAATTAAGTACTTAACCTGAGGTACCACTGTACATAAAAATCACATGTGACCCCAGAGGGCAGCCCCATACGATGTCCTTGGCAAGGATGTTGCATTGTCCTGTACCATAACTCCCAGAAAGATTTGCCTCATTTTTCCCCCCAGCTTGTGGTGCAATTGCTGTCTAACACTGTTTAACTCGCTCTCTAATTCTTTCTAACTCACTAACTATTCTAATGCTCAAACTCTGAGTTTCACTCTGTCTCAATCTGTCTATCTAGCAATCTGTTACCCCCCCCCTTATATATATCAGGACCCAGTCTATTCTCTTGGTTGTTTTAAACTGATTTAAAATATTATAGTTTTACACAGTGCTTTTTTCTGAGGGGACACAGGGGCACACATACCCTTAAACATTTTGTGAAGCTTTGTGCTTTTGTTCATTTCCTGCATTTATTTTCCCCGATTTGAACCATAAAATGGTGATTTTCTTCAGTCAAAATGAGAGTACCCCTAAACATTTTTTTAAAGAAAAAAAGCACTGGTTTTACATCATTGTGACCTTCCCTAGGACCCCACGGTGAAGGGCAGGAAAGAAATTGAACAAGTAATAATAGCCACACTAATCACCTCCAAAGATCCAACAGAATTTGTTAGGCGTGTGGGTTCCAAATCAGACTTTGTCCAATTTACACATTAATTTGCGGATCAGGTGAATTCACTTTGAAATGTGGAAGGACCATCCCCCCCAAAATAATTTTCCTCAGTGAATCCTATTCCTGGGAGTAACCCTGCTCTGTCTGCCTTTGGCTCCACTTTCTCCAAGGGATCGAATACACCTTGGTCCGTGTCCCCATGGCCAGCTGCGATTTCTCCGTGAGGCTCTATACGTACGACGATTCGGAGGACGACTTTGAGCTGAAAAACTTCAGCCTGACGGAGGAAGACACCAAAATGAAGGTGAAGGGATTCGCCGATCCCCAGGATAAAGATTTAGGCCCATTCCCAGGGGAGAAAGTGGATTCGCTTTGCTTTTTAATGTGAACCCGTTTCCTTTGTGCTTAGGGGGACCAGCTAGTCCTTGACTGACTAAGAAACCTTAGCCCAAAACTCTCAGGCTCCAATTTGAAACCCGAATGCCATTTTAGAAGATAAAAGAGAAATGTCCATAGCTCACTGGTAGAGCATCTGGTCTCAGGTTCAATCCCCAGTCCCCTGTCTAAAATCCTGGAGAGCTGCTGCCAATCAGTGCAGACAATACCAAGCTATTTTATTTAGTTATTATTTTATAGGTGGACGGACCAAGGGACCAATGCTCTGACGATAGCAGCATCCTCTATACCAAGCAGCATCCTCTTCCAGCAGTATTGTTGAACTGCAGCCCCCTTCACCCCTGACTATTGGGCCAATACTGGCTGTGGATGATAGGAGTTGTAGTCTGACGATAGCTGGAGAGACGCAGCCTGATCTCCCCTGCTTAGCCAGCTCTGTTGCCTTTACAGCAGATCCTAAGGACTGAACCGCAGATATTCTGGTCCACTGATCTGGAGACGAGCGGACCTGCTATCCTTCAGAATATTATTGGACTCCAATGCCCATCATCCACATCCAGTACTGGCCAATAGTTAGGGACGATCGGAGCTGCAGTTCTTGGCCTCCAGCTCTCACCATCCCCATCAGCCAGCATGGCCAATGGTTAGGGATGGTGACAGCCCAACAAGAGCTGGGGGCCACCAGAGGAACCTGGGAAATGTGTCAGGAGCTCGTCCTACACTCGAGTAGGACCCTGGCAGAGACACATGCCCAACTGGCATGTTCTCTCCCTCCTGGTCGTTCGTTTGGGAGCTTCATAAGCTTTCTTCTGCCCGAACATCACAGCGACCGATGCCAACAGACACCGGCACACTTAGGGATCCGCAGAGTCTGCGCAGTTCGCGTGACAGACCTCAGCAACTCAGCATTTTGGCTAATCTACTTTATTTACATATGAACACACACGGAGCACTGCAACATGGCTCCCTCTCTCTCTAGCATCAGACAGCAAAGAGAAAAAGAACAAAGGACAATAGTCCCACTTCACAGAACACAGTAACACAAACATCCTGTCTCCGTCACTTCCCACACTGTGGAGTCAAAACATATACCGTCATGTGAAAGACAACAATCCCATGACTGCAATCACGGAGCGGGAATTCTAACAAAATGTTCTCTCTAGCCACCGTGTGAGAGCAGTGAAATCACTGAGACACGACACAGGTGTTGGGTGAAATCAGGCCAAATCTTCATTGATGACAAACAATGTTCCACATCCCCTCCCCAGATCCCAATCCTTCAGCAAGCCCAAGCTGTGGCCAAGAAACCACTTGCCCTCTACGCCAGCCCTTGGACCTCCCCAGTGTGGATGAAGACCAACGGGGCCATGACAGGCCGAGGGACCCTCAAGGGGAAGCCGGGAGACAGATACCACAAGGCCTGGGCCAACTATTTCATCAGGTAATGACACCAACCACCGACGTCGTTTGGTTCCATTTTATTTGACGGCTGACCAGTTTGCGACGGCTGCAGAGCAATAAAGTTGTTAGGCACACAAACAAAGCACACAGCTAGTGCAGCAAAGGCTCCTGGGAGATGTGGTAGGAATTTTGAGGTCTTAAAAGGTAAAGGGACCCCTGACCATTAGGTCCAGCCGTGACCGACTCTGGGGTTGCGGCGCTCATCTTGCTTTATTGGCCGAGGGAGCCGGCGTACAGCTTCCAGGTCATGTGGCCAGCATGACCAAGCTGCTTCTGGCGAACCAGAGCAGCACAAGGAAACGCCATTTACCTTCCCGCCGGAGCGGTACCTATTTATCTACTTGCACTTTGACGTGCTTTCGAACTGCTAGGTTGGCAGGAGCAGGGACCGAGCAACGGGAGCTCACCCCGTCACGGGGATTCGAACCGCCGACCTTCTGATCTGCAAATCCTAGGCTCTGTGGTTTAACCCACAGCGCCACCCGCGTCCCTTTTGAGGTCTTAGATATATGTTAAATGTTCATAAGTGTACCAACCAAGCACGCACATAGATCAGCACAGGAAGACCGACCTGACACCATTTTGATTCCCAAACTGGGCAAATGTTTTCTCTGCAAGGGGGGAGGGGGGTCAGGGAGCCTCCCCATTGTCTCAGGAATTGAGTAATTAGCATTTTAATAGGTGACAGACAATCAGATAACCTGGCAAACAGGAAAAACAACATCCAAATTCCTGTTTTAGACCGCCTTTTCTGTGATGTAGGTATGGTGTTTCTGGGGGTGGTCTTGATCTACAGGGTGGCAATTTCAAAAGTCTTTATAAGGCCTTGCGCACCATTGTTCTGGGTTCCTCCTCCTTTCCTGCATGTGAGGGGAGCACCCTGTTGCAACAGATCAATAAAGATCAGGCTTACTAGCTGCTTTGTTTCTCAATATTCTCTGGTTGGCCTCTGTTATTTTCTCCTACCAATAGGGAACCTACGTAAGGACTCTATATGGGCTCTTGGGTACCCCATAAGGGAAAAAAGGGCAGATTTTTTGTTTACAACAGAGAAAAATGGCGGAGACGCGAGGAGACAATTCAGCTCCAAGGGGGCTTCTTCTTCTTCCTCAGGGGAGAAAAAGGATATTTTAGAGCTGAGAAAGGTTCGGAAATCATCAAGGAAAAAGAGTGACTTCACTAGGAAGAAAGGTTGCAGCATTTGGGACCTTTTCTCTTAGAGAAAAGGCAGGATGAGATGAAATGGTGGATGTTTATAAAAGTTATGTTCGGTCGAGAGAGAGTGGATAGACAAAATTATTGCATCCCTCTCATAAAACCTGTGGCCATTCCATGAAGCTGAAAATGGGAAGATTCTGGACGGACAAAAAAGTTTCGTTTCTTAAAAGAAAAATCTCAGGAAGTAATCTGAGGGGGAAATATTCTCATCTTGGCCCGCAGCTCCTGCTAACTTTCTCTGCCATTCTGCTCTGCAGGTTCTTAGACGAATACGCCAAGTATAACTTGACTTTCTGGGCTGTGACGGCCGGGAACGAGCCGACGGCTGGCGACATCATCTTTTACCCCTTCCAGTGCCTGGGCTTCTCCCCTGAGCACCAACGCGACTTCATCGCCCAAGATCTGGGTCCTGCCTTGGCCAACAGCTCTTACAAGGGCATTGAGCTGATCATTCTGGATGACCAAAGGATGATGCTCCCTTACTGGGCCGAAGTGGTGAGTGGGCCGCCCTGGACTGGTGGAATGTAAACCCCAGGGGCTTTCCTATTTTTCCTATTTATTTTGAAAACAGTTGGCACCACGTTGGCACCATGCATTTAAAGCCCCAGGAGGCTGTTTGGACAGTCATGGCTTTGCCCAAAGCATTCTGTGAGTCCAGAGCAATAAATTGTTGTTGTTGTTATATGATACAAATAAACCAGGAAGGATCAGGCTAAATATCTATCCAGTTTGGAAACCCAGCCAGATGGGCGGGGTATAAATAATAAATTATTATTATTATTATTATTATTATTATTATTATTATTATTATTAT
>JAXCMG010000019.1:26565903-26611326 GCA_034642415.1 Podarcis siculus | reverse complement strand
ATTATTATTATTATTATTATTATTATTATTATTATTATTATTATTATTATTATTTTCTCCCAATCAGAGCAGCCGGAGGAAAGACCGATTGCTCTGGCCTGAGGTCTGAACTGATTGCCTCAAGGGGAGCGGGGTACACAGGCTACCCACATCTGTGGGGAGCAATTGCTAAATTCCCTTCTTCATAATTCAGGACAAGGAATTAGACTTCCCATCACCGCTACCTTACAGAGTCTCAAATGTGCACATCCTTAAGATAAGGCCCACTGAAACCAGCTAGCCTTGAGTTTGCTTTGGGGATTTGTAGCTCTCATCTTCACTCTCCTCCATGAGGTCTAGAAACATGCCGGTGGGGGATGGAAAGGCCAAAAATAGAATATGAAGCTGTTAAGAGCTCTGTGAGCTTGACAATTCTGTTTTTATTATCCCTTGCGTACTTCTAGGTTCTCAAGGACCCCGTGGCAGCCAGTTACATTAATGGGATTGGCATCCACTGGTATTTGGATTTCCTGGCCCCCATCGACTTGACTCTCTCTATCACTCACCACCTTTTCCCCAAGTATTATCTCATCTCCACCGAAGCCTCTACAGGATCGTATTTTTGGGAGGCCCGTGTGGTGCTGGGGGAGTGGGACCGCGGCAGCAAATACAGCCACAGCATCCTTGCGGTAGGAGCACGAGCTGCAATGACTTTTTTTTTTAAAGAAAAGTTTAGTAGAATTTCAGAGTCTGACATTTGTTTGTTTGTTTGAACAAAATATATACCGTATTTTTCGCTCTATAGGACGCACCGGACCATAGGAGGGGGAGAACAGGAAAAAAAATTCTCCCCCTCTGCTCAGTGCCCCTTCAGCGAAGCGGCAGGTGAAACGGAGCCCCTTCCATGTCTCCTCCCGCTTCGCTGAAGGGGCGCTGCGCAGAGAGGGAAAACTGTGCAGCGCCTCTCCAGCGAAGCGAAGTCTGGAGAGCAAGAGGGATCGGTGTGCACCGACCCGTCTCGCTCTCCAGGCTTCAGGCGGCTATCCGCAAGCCTTCGGAGCGCAGCGGGAACTCCTGCTGTGCTCCGAAGGCTTGCGGATAGCTGCCTGAAACCCCCGGAGCGCAGTGGGAGTTCGTGCTGTGCTCTGGGGGCTTCAGCGAAAGCAATGCGAAGCCTCCAGAGCGTGGGGGGAGCGCTCCCTCTGCACTTTGGAGGCTTCTCGTTGCTATCGCTGAAGCCAAGGAGCCTGCATTCGCTCCATAGGACGCACACACATTTCCCCTTCATTTTTGGAGGGGAAAAAGTGCGTCCTATAGAGCGAAAAATATGGTATATACCAATATATATATCAACTTGAAGGAAACCTCTCCTCAGTTAACGAAAAATACAAAATGAAATATGAAAGCAATAGATTAAAACACCCAGTGAAAAATGAGTACAGGCAGCAACTGTTTTAGGCACGTCTGGTATGTTCGCAGTGACTGCCCATTGTGCCGCTCGGACGTGATCCAAAAACATTACAACAAGGGGTGGAATGGGGTGTTTTCAGGCTTTCTCGACAGGTGTTCAGATTGTAGGTGATTTCATGTATGTGCGCCGATGTCTCGGAACGTAACCACTGCACAAATCGGTCACTGCCTGCATTTTAAAATATCCAGAAGATCATTAAAACCACCTAAAAAGAACTAAAACACCTGTAAACTTCTATGTTTCCGGGTTTGCCTAGACAAAGACGTTTTCAGCCGGCGCCCGAAAGACTATGGTGAAGGTGCCTGCCAATTGGCAGTCAATTGGCAGGGACTTCCAAGGTTTAGTGTCCTTGAATTCTACTCAATATTGATCCAGAGCGGATTCCCAAAAAATAGATCAGAGGCAATTGTATTTAATCCAGCAGAGCTTTACTGCTACTGAAGGCAATTGAGCATAATGGTCACAGATCCAATACATTCAGGATTGGCGCTGTTCATAAGAAATCTAGTTGCAGCAGACTTAGCTTAAAATGACAATAACTTATAAAAAGTCTAAACCTTGACACTATAGCATACTATGTACAGAACACCACACCGGAAGGAAAGGAGATAGAAAGAGAAAGTCAAAGCCTGGCTCCTTCTGGTCTATTTTTATAGTCAGCATGAGCTTGACAGAAGGAGATGAGAGAACCGATTTAAGCCATCTGTACTCAGCTTCTCTGAAGGAATAACCCAAACATCAGGAACCTTCTGCTTGTTTCTTTCATACGGAGAAGCTTCCAGAACCCTCTTGAATTAAGTAGAATAGGAAAGCTCTCTACACATCAGATCAATACTTTCATTACTAAGAAATGCAAACTGACATTTAGAACACTAAAATATCGGTTTCTTACAACTGCTTAGGAATTCCCTCCCGTTAAATATTAGGCTCCATCTCTATTGTCTTAGTGGTTCCTCCTAAAGACCTTTCAAGGAGACTTTTCAGTAGAGATACAAATCCAAGTCTGCTTCTGCATTAGAATTGCTCTGAAGATGTTTTAAAGATTTCTTAAATCTCCAATGGTTTTATCCTTACTTGTTTGCTGCCCTCAAGTAGCTTTGGGAGGAAAGGAAAGGCAAAAAATTGAATTAATGCGTAAATTAAGCCTATTAAGAGGCATGTATGATTATGATGTATTGATTTCCTTAGTTTGAAAAGTACTTCTATGCAGCCGGCGCATGCAATCTGATCAACCTAGCGGTACATAAGAAATGTGAAATAAATAAGATTAATAAACGAATCAAGTGTTCTTCTCCGCCTTCCTGCAGAATCTCAATAACTACGTCACAGGCTGGACGGACTGGAACCTTGTCCTGGACATGGAAGGCGGCCCCAACTGGAGCAAAAATTATGTTGACAGTCCCGTCATTGTAGACGCGGCCAACGATGTGTTTTACAAACAGCCCATGTTTTATCACATGGCACACTTCAGGTGAGACGGCGGGACCCTCCACAAGTCCCCAAAGCAGGTGGCCCCCAGGCCAACCACATTGAGTCCTAAAATGGGGAGGCCCTGTGGGTGGCGGCGCCTCAGGCTACGGTCTGCTGGGATTTGATGGGTGACAGGGCCTTCTCGGTGGTGGCTCCTTGTTTGTGGAACGCCCTCCCTGGTGACATGCGCCTGTCCCTCATGCTGTCGGGTTGCAGGCAGATTTTTTTTTAATGCTCCATTCACCCAGGAATCAGATGGCTGATAGATGTGGGCCAAGGCAAGGGTGAAATTAAAAACCATGAGGGAATGTGGTTGCTCCAGAGGGCGGCAACCTGAGAACGTAGCCTTCTCTGCAGTGGCTCCCTGTTTGTGGAATGCTCTCCCCGGGAAAGTTTAACGTGGCGCCTTCATTATACACCTTTAGGCACCAGGCAAAAATGTTCCATTTTAACCAGGCCTTTGGCTGACCTGATCGACATCCTGTACCTTTTTAAAATGCGGCTCTTTTTTGGGGGGGGGGTGTTACCAGGTAATTGTTTTTACTTTGATTTTATATACTGTGATCTTTTATGTGAACCAACCTGAGACCTCCGGGTATAGGGCGGTATATAAATACAATAAATAAATATAAATAAACGTTTTAGATGTGGTAAGTATGTTTTTGGAAGCTCCCCCCCCCCAAATCATCATTATTTTAAAACATAATATTTTTAAATATTTTATATTTGCTGCCCTGGGCTCCTCTGAGAGGAAGGTACGGGATACAAATTTAATAAACAAGCAAACAGATAAACACTCTCAGGCCCAGCCCCCCCCAAACCCTATCACGATAACCCCCTTGGTTGTGTTGAGGTGGGACTACTACACCCTCACTCTGCAGCAGCAGGGCTGGTCTTGGGCTACTTAGATCTAACCATCTTCCCCTTTCCCCCTGCTCCTTTGATATGCTACTGCAGCAAGTTCCTCCCGGAGGGAACCCAGAGGATTGAGATTCAGAGGAGCAAGTGGACCGACCTGGAATATTCAGCCTTCCTGCGTCCAGATGGCTCGGCGGCCGTTGTTGTCTTGAACAGGTGAGTGGGAGCCAGGGGGCCTCCGTGGTGCTGCTGAACGGCTGTCAAAAGAAAATAAGACGAAAAGTTGCAGGAACCTTTTCTCCAACGTCTTCCTCTTCTCTGCCTTGACTCTGCTGCCCGGCCTTTGAGCTCGTTTCGGTTGTCCTTTTCTCGTGGGCAGAGGAAGAAGCAGATTTCCCTGGATATCTCCCAGGGTGCCCTCGAGAACTATTCACGGCCAGTGCCAGATTTACGTATAAGCTAAACAAGCTATAGCTTAGGGCCCCACTCTCTTGCGGGGGGGGGTGGGGGGTGTCCAAAAATGTAAAGGGGACAAAACTGGAACTACATTTCCAAAATATAAGATAAAAAACAAATAAAATAAAACCTACATACAGTTAGAGCTTAATAATTATTTCGCTATTAATATACTTCTTTTTAATTGTATTCCACTATTAATATACTTCTTAATTGTATTTCAGTTCAACAATTACTTTGCTAAAATACACATTTTGTTATGTGCAAATGGCTTCAGATACCTATTAAAAGACTGACTGTTAGGTCCAGTCGTGACCGACTCTGGGGTTGCGCCGCTCATCTCGCTTTATTGGCCGAGGGAGCCGGTGTATAGCTTCCGGGTCATGTGGCCAGCATGACCAAGCCGCTTCTGGCGAATCAGAGCAGCACACGGAAACGCCGTTTACCTTCCCGCCGGAGCGGTACCTATTTATCTACTTGCACTTTGATGTGCTTTCAAACTGCTAGGTTGGCAGGAGCAGGGACCGAGCAACGGGAGCTCACCCTGTCGCGGGGATTTGAACCGCCGACCTTCTGATCGGCAAGTCCTAGGCTCTGTGGTTTAACCCACAGCACCACCCGCGTCCCTTAGATACCTATTAGGTCCATAAATGACCATATAGCATATATTCAACACGAAATAACAGTGACAATTTGTTGTTGACAAAGGACAGCTGGACATAGAAAGGTCCCCATTACCTTCAGTAGCTTAGGGCCTCATCAAACCTAAATCCGGCCCTGTTCCTGGCCCAGATTTTTCCCTTGTCACACCGCCCACCTGTCTTTCTAAATCGTTTCCTGTCTCGCCCTCTTCCTCAGGTCCCACAAGGACGTCCCGTTTGTCATCTCTGACCCTGGCGTGGGCCACATTGAGGGCGTGTCGACTGCCGACTCCATCCAGACCTACCTCTGGGAGCGGCCCAAGGAGGCGGCATCAGAACCCCCCGCTCAGCAATAAATGTTCTGCGCCCGTGAGATGGGTTGGCGTTAGCAGGGAGAAGGGGAGATCAGGATGCTGCAGGAGTCCTGGGGATGGGTCTGCCTGCTTTGCGGGAAGGCCTGTATGAACCAGGAACTGAACGGGGTGCTTTCTCTGCAACTGGTGTTGGATAGGTTTAATGCTCTCAGTTTCACCCAGAGAGCAGACCTGTTAATGCAAGGGTCAGCAAACCTTTTCAGCAGGGGGCCGGTCCACTGTCCATCAGACCTTATGGATGGCCGGACTATATATTTTTCTGGGAGGAAATGAGTGAATTCCTGTGCCCCACAAATAACCCAGAGATGCATTTTAAATAAAAGCACACATTCTACTCATGTAAAAAGACGCTGATTCCAGGACCGTCTGCGGGCTGGATTTAGAAGGCTGTTGATCCGGATCCGGCCCCCAGGTCTTAGTTTGCCTACCCATGTGTTAACGTTACAGGACCCAAGCTAGCCATGCCCATTACTTCCAGCGGGTCTACTCTGAGGAGGACCAGCATCGGCTGCATAAAAATTCCATAAGATCTTTGACCCGAACAACAGCTCCCACCCATGAGTGCGGCTGGTGGTAGGCGGATTTGAACCATGTTGCTGCCTCCCAGCTCCCAGCAGCCCCAACAAGCATGCCCAAGGGATGGTGGGAGTTGTAGTTCAGCAACGTCTCAAAACCCTGCACTGGCTATAAAACGCCGAGTTTTATAAAACGCCTCTCTCCTTGCTATTTGAGTTGCCATTCATTCCATAGAGGGTTTTACCATCCCCACCTCACGGGGCTGATCGCTTCCTCCTATCTCAGATGTTTTCGTACAATAAACCAGTTTTTTTTTCTTTTTCTAGAAACCCACCTGCTTCCTGGCTTTCTTTCATGGACTCTCGGGCTGGGATGGGAGTGCAGAGGGGCAGGAGGAGGGCTGTGTTGGTGCTGCTTCCCATATATTGTGAGCTCTTTCCCTGTCAGTGTTTCCCAAGATATGGAGAGACATCTCCCACTCAGTTTCCCAAAGCCTGAGATGCAAAGAGCGGGAGGCTTGTGACATCAGGTGGGGTTTGGGCCTCGTGGCGCCACAGGCCTTTTACGTCCTAAACAAAGGGTACAGAACCTGTAGCCTTTTGGGTGCTGCTGGGCTCCCAGCTCCCATCGCCGGTCGTGGTGGTTGGGGCTGCTGGGATCTAGGAATCCTACATCATCTCTACACTCCCCTTTAGCCTGGGATTGTTATCAGGTTTAGCAGATCTCACTCCATCCATCTTGTGTGGCTCTGCTCAAATAAGGACATTAGAGTCCCTGCTTTCTGTCTGTAACTTGGGAGGTGGCAGAGGCAGCTGTGGTGATGGAGCTTCAAGAGACTCCATTTGTCCTAGCGGCACCCAGGCGACCAAGGCCTTGTAGGGGAAATACAGTCATACCTCGGGTTAAAGATGCTTCAGTTTGCGTTTTTCGGGTTACGGACCTGCCGAAACCCGGAAGTATCGGAACAGGTTACTTCCGGGTTTCGGTGGCCGTGCATGCGAAGAAGCACTAAATCGCGCTTTGCGCATGCGCAGAAACACCGAATCGCAACCCACACATGCACAGACGCACCGCTGCGGGTTGCAAACGCTGCAGGTTGCTAACGTGCATTCCGCACGGATCACATTCGCAACCCGAGCATCCACTGTACCATGTACATTTTTAGCACTATGCAACGAAGACTCTTTCCAAACCCAAAGACTAGCTCCTGTCTATCTCACCTAACTCATCTCTTCCAAAACACATGTAAAACTTTTAATGTCATATTCGATCGCTGTAGCGCACCCTGGAACCTTAGGGGTGAGAAGGGTGGGAAATAAGTAAATAATTCACTTCGAATGGGAGACTATTCCCAACCTCCTTTTCAGTTCTCTGGAAAACTCAAAATACCCAAGTTGATGGGAAAGGCTGCAGCTCAGGAATACAGCACCAGCTTTGCATATTCCAAGTTCAATCTCTGGTTTCTCCAAGAAGGGATAGGAATGTCTCCTGCCTGAAATGATGGGGAGACGCTGCCAATCAGAGTTGCCAGTACTGAGCGGCATGGGCCAGTGGTTTGGCTCAGCTAAGGGGAAGTTTCCCTTGCGTCTGATGTTCTTTTGTTGTCCTTTATCCTAAGAACAAGCAATCTTCCATGCAAAACAAGGGTATTAATGCCTTCCTTTAAGATACAGTATGGAAACCTCATGATATGTAAAATAGCACAAGCGCAAAAATTCTGAATACAGAAGGAGAGATGTCATGGAGTTCTACTCAGTATTGATCCAGAGCAGATTCCAATGTATAGTTAGCAGAGTAAAAACTTAAACACGTTGCAGGATTCCCAAAAAATAGACCAGAGGCAATTGTATTTCATCTAGCAGAGCTTTACTGGTACTGAAGGCAAATGAACATAAAGGTCACAAATCCACTACATTCAGGATTGGCCCTGTCCATAAGAAGTCCAGTTGCAGCAGACTTAAAAATTCCAATAACTTATAATAAGACTGAACCTTAACACTATATACAGAATGCCACACCAGAAGGAAAAGAGATAGAACGGGAAAGTGAAACCCAGGCTCCTTCTGGCCTGTTTTTTTATAGTCAGCATGCTCTTGACAGAAAAAAAAAGAGAGCCAGCTGTACTCAGCTTCTCTGAAGGAATAACCCAAACATCAGGAAACTTCTGCTTCTTTCTTTCACACAGAGAAGCTTCCAGAACCCTCTTGAATTAATTAGAATGAGAAAGATCTCTGCACATCAGATCAATGCTTTCTGCACTAAGAAATGCAAACTGCCACTCTCTACTTCAAGAATAAAGCCTCCAAGCTTTTAACCCAGCTATAAACTAAACCGATTCCTACTCCCACCCCCGGCACAAAACCCAAGAAGGAGCACGCAAGTCCTGTCCTCGTTCTCTCTGCTCGGACCCCGTCAGCCACAAGAATGCAGAAAAACATATCTGCGTTAGGGAGGGTTCAAATCCCATTTAATGCTTGAAAAATGAGTGTCTGATTATAGCCCTGGGAAAAAGGGAGAGAGTTTATGTATGCCTTTTGGTGGGGTGGCGGAAGGGACGCGGGAATCTGTAAGCAGGCATCTCCTAGCCTCCATTCTTCCTATTCCAGGTCTGGGCAGAGTCTCACCTCCTTTCCACATTGTCCCAACAATTGCCAGGGGCTGGACTGAGGAGGAATGGTGGGAGCCGCTGCCCCCTTCTCCTGAAGCTTCCCAAGGGCAGGAGGACAGTATTGATTCAGAACAGTGGTTTGCAGAAGGGCATAGTCCAGAGCGGAAAAGCTGGGAAATACTGGGTGAGGAACAGCTAGAAGAGGAAACACCAGGAGGGAGACAGCTGGCAGATTCAGTGTCCTTGGACAGCATTCCTGACCCCCCTTCGCCTAGGACTAGGCAGGCTCCAAGAGTGATAGAACAGAGAGCGCAGCGGCAGCAAGCTCAGGATACCCAACGTAGGAATTACACAGATTAATGGGGACGGAGGAGGGGTAAACCTTTACTGGGAGCACCGCCATTTCTAGAGAGAGATGCATTCCTTTGTCTCTCGCTGTGATTATTAAAGAACTAACTGGTAAGAACACTCCTTTCGTTTGATCTGCTTATTTACTGCCACCGGGGGAGGGATCTGATTCCCCAAAGCCTGACAACAATCAGGCTCTATCCATGATCTTGAGGTTTGCAGGGTGAGGCGGGGGGAAGATTGAGGCTGCTTCCATGCATCCGGGTCACTTTGTGGAGAGAAGGCATGTCCCTTGTGCCTTTCCTCCTCCGAGGCAGGTAGTGGACGTCTTCCACAGGTAAGTCTGGATGGAGTTGGCCGGAGCCACATCCTCAATGTAGCCAAGCTGACCATCTGAGATGCTGAAAGGCACATTCCAGATACACCTGAGGGACAGAGGAAAGGTATGGGTCAGGGGTTGGGATGGCGCGCGGCACAGAACCACCCCTATCCCCACCAGAGTTGCCAGGAAAAGGTAGGGGCGCTCTTGAAATATTTTATATATATTTTAATAATTTCTTTATTTATAACCCACCCATCTGGCTGGGTTGCCTCAGGCTTCCTGGTGGATTTCTGCACTACTGGGAAGTGGGCAGATTGGGCATGCAAGGGGTGCCCCAGTTGAATCCCTGGCATCTCCAGGGAGGGCTGGCAAAGACTCCCTCTTTGGAAGCCCTAGAAAGCCACTGCCAGTCCCTGCAGACAGTTCTGAGCTAGGTGAACCCATGGTCTATGCGCCAGGTAATGAGCCCAGGTGGCAAGGTGGGGGGCAGGCAGAAAAAAGTACCGTATTTTTTGCTTCATAAGACACACTTTTTTCCTCCTTAAAAGTTTGGGGAAATGTCTGTGCGTCTTATGGAGCAAATGTGTGGTCGATCGCTGGCTCCCTTCCTGGCCCCTTGCCCCCTTGCCCAGGCCTCCATTGTTGAATGTTCTGCAGACGGAGGCTGTTTGTTTCCCCAGCCACATGTGACTGGCTGATTAGATTATCTGTCTGGAAACTGTAGAAACAGCTCCCTTTCCTAAAGAAGCTGCAGAACTGTGAGTTGAACCCCATAAAAACAGGATTTTCCCCCATTGCAAAGTAAGCTCAACAACTTTGAGCTGATCCTCAAAAAAGGGGGCTTTTCCACTTTGCAAAAGAAGCTGCACAACTGTGAGCTGATCCCCCCCCCCCAAACGGGGCTTTGCCCCTTTCCTCTAAAAACTAGGTGCGTCTTATGGAGCGAAAAATACGGTATATCTGAGTCCCAACAAGCCAGCAGTCAAAAGGGAGGCAGCTGGTGGAGAGATGCAAACTGCCTTGCTTTCGACAAGAGGTAGGGTTGCCAGATCTCCAGGGCTGAACCGAAGCCTTCAAGTTTGTCTTGCCCATTCTAGAGAGCCGGGATGAAGCTTGAGTCTCCATCTGGGTCAGAGCACCCAATATTTGTTTATCACTTTTCAGAAGACTGTGCATGCAGCTGAAAGCTGCAGCCCAGCCGCAGCTAGCCTCAAGCTGTAGCACGGGTTCCCCGGGTCTCCTGGGTCATAGATTACTGTAGTAGAATTGTAGAGCGGGAAGGGACCACAAAGGTCATCCATCCCAACCCCCTACAATGCAGGAATCCTTAGCCCAACGTGGGGCTCTGTGGCATGTATCATCACTGTAGCAGTCAAATACAACATTTCCTGTTCCTAGAGTGGACACACAGGGGAATGTTGGTCCAGACTGGGAGGACTTCCTGTCATACCTGTTCTGGATCCTCCTCCCCCTGTGTGTGACCCTGGGAGACCCTATAAAAGGACTAGTCACGCAGCCGTCTTCCTCTTTTCGCCTTTTTCCATTTTCTCTTTTGCCATCTTCCTCTCTGCTGGCTCTTAGCTAGCAGCACAAGGCTCATCCTTACAGGGGATGGAAGCCACAAGGTAGAAATGTAACTGGAACCACAAGATTAAAGCCTGCCTTCAGGACACTACTGTGAACTGAATGTAAGTAAACTTTACCATTACAGTGGTACCTCGGGTTAAGTACTTAATTCGTTCCGGAGGTCCGTACTTAACCTGAAACTGTTCTTAACCTGAAGCACCACTTTAGTTAATGGGGCCTCCTGCTGCTGCCACGCCGCCGGAGCACGATTTCTGTTCTCATCCTGAAGCGAAGTTCTTAACCCGAGGTACTATTTCTGGGTTAGGGGAGTCTTTAACCTGAAGCGTATGCAACCTGAAGCGTATGCAACCTGAAGCGTATGTAACCTGAAGCATATGTAACCTGAGGTACCACTGTACTTTTAAAGAAGACTGCCGTGTTGCTATTATTTTTAAGAGGGAAAGAAAGGGGAATTTACCAGGACAAGCCAGACTGCATTGCTCAACTTACCTCCTTACCTCTCTCGCCCTGACCTAGCCACTGTGATCCACGCGATGGTCACCTCCAGACTGGATTATTGTAACTCGCTCTACGTGGGGCTGCCCTTGAGACTGACCCAGAAACTCCAGCGGGTGCAGAATGCTGCGGCGAGACTCCTTACGGGGTCCTCGCTGCGGGATCACATTCACCCGCTGCTATACCAGCTGCACTGCCTCCCGGTGGAGTACAGGATCAGGTTTAAGGTGCTGGTTTTAACCTTTAAAGCCCTATACGGCCTAGGACCCTCGTACCTACGGGACCGCCTCTCCTGGTATGCCCCACAGAGAAACCTACGGTCTGCAAACAAAAACATCTTGGAGGTCCCAGGCCACAGGGAGGTTAGGCTGGCCTCGACCAGAGCCAGGGCCTTTTCGGCTGTGGCCCCGATCTGGTGGAACGCTCTGTCACAAGAGACTAGGGCCCTGCGGGACTTGACATCTTTCCGCAGGGCCTGCAAGACAGAGCTGTTCTGCCAAGCCTTTGGCGAAGGCACAGCCTGACTCCCTCCTTTGGTGATCCTCACAGAACTCTAGCCCAATGGTTGCCATTAATTTGATTTGAACTGATTTTATAATGAATTGATTTTAGAATGCTGTATTATTTTACTGTTGTTAGCCGTTCTGAGCCCAGCTTCGGCCGGGGAGGGCGGGATATAAATAAAATTTATTATTATTATTATTATTATTATTATTATTATTATTATTATTATTAAATGATTCTAACAAATCCATCAACTTGCTTCTAACAATATGCAAGGGAATATGTTCTGCTTCTTGCTCACTAGCGTGAGTGAGGAGAGATAATATTTAATCAATATATCCTCGCCTACATTCCTCAACATTCCCACAGTCTCGAACCCAAGACCTTGCGATTATAAATAGAGTCTCATGCTCTACCGACTGAGCAGTTTTGCTGGAACGTGCTGCGTGCTCCAGCCCCCCGAAGTTCTCCCGGCGCCCCCAAAGACATCCTGACGGCCGGGCAACCAGCTCTTCCTTCCCCAAGGCTGCGCACTCACTTGTTAAGCACAACCACCACTGCCACGCCATCTGGGCGTAGGAAGCCCTCGGTCTGTAGTTGGCACTTGCCCAGGAGGCTGTTGCAAGCCAGGTAGACTCGGACGGAGCCTTCCGGGATGAACTTGCTGGGGAGAGAAAAGAGAAATTAGGAGGAGGGTGGCGGGGAAAGAGGATCGACGCTGTGCTCTATACGGCAAACCCGTGCCATCGGTATATCTTCGCATCTGCATAAAAAAGTACATTTGGGGTGCGAGGGGTAGGGGGAGTCAAGGGGGTGGGTGAGGGGTGAAGGGAGGGGGTTGGTCAAGGGTAGGAGAAGGGCCAAGGGGTAGGCAGTAGCGACCAGGAGAGGCAACCCCCAGTATATCTTGTCTTTGAAATACTACTCAGTATTGATCCAGAGCAGAACTCAGGTGTATAATTAGCAGAGTAACAACTGAAACACGTTGCAGGATTCCCCCAAAATAGGCCAGAGGCAATTAATATTTCATCCAGAAGAGCTTTACTGCTACTGAAGGCAAATAAGCATAAAGGTAAAGGGACCCCTGACTGTTAGGTCCAATCGTGACCGACTCTGGGGTTGTGGCGCTCATCTCGCTTTATTGGCCGAGGGAGCCGGCCTGCAGCTTCCGGGTCATGTGGCCAGCAGGACTAAGCCGCTTCTGGCGAACCAGAGCAGTGCATGGAAACACCGTTTACCTTCCCTCCGGAGTGGTACCTATTTATCTACTTGCACTTTGACGTGCTTTCGAACTGCTAGGTGGCAGGAGCAGGGACCGAGCAACGGGAGCTCACCCCGTCGCGGGGATTTGAACCGCGACCTTCTGATCGGCAAGTCCTAGGCTCTGTAGTTTAACCCACAGCGCCACCCGCGTCCCTTTGCAAATGAGCATAATGGTGACAAATCCAATACATTCAGGATTGGCACTGTTCGTAAGAAATCCAGTTGCAGCAGACTTTAACTTATAATAAGTCTGAACCTTGACACTATAGCATACTATGTACAGAACACCACACCGGAAGGAAAAGAGATGGAAAGTCAAACCCAGGCTCCTTGCGGTCTATTTTTATAGTCAGCATGAGCTTGACAGAAAGAGATAAGAGAACCAGTTTAAGCCAGCTGTACTCAGCTTTTCTGAAGGAATAACCCAAACATCAGGAACCGTCTGCTTGTTTCTTTCACACGGAGAAGCTTCCAGAACCCTCTTGAATTAAGCAGAATAGGAAAGGTCTCTACACATCAGATCAATACTTTCTGCACTGCAGAACACAAACTGACCTTTCTGTCTGTATGAATGTGTGTATTGTTCCATGCTACCCCATTCTCCAAGGGGAGCTCACCCAGGTTTGTGTTTCTTTTGGGGAATGAGGGAGGCTGACATATGGTTTGTTTACATATATATAGTTACCTGAGCCTACAGCGGAGCCGCGCACAACATTAACAGCCCAAGATAATTATGGCAATTAGCGTTTTTAATTAAGCTTTAATTCTCATGATTACCAGAACCAAGATAGCTACGTGAAAAGGTGCATGATGCCGGTGCCACGGAGCTTCTTTGAATACCCTCCGAGGCATCCTTGGTGGGCAGTTACAGCCAAAGTCACCCCTCTGAAGCCTTACCTGAAATGAGCTAAGTGGTAGAACATGGGTTGCTTGTAGAACTCGTCTTTTGCAGCGTTCACGATGATTGGGCTGTCCACAAAGTTGTCAACGAAGTTGGGTCCCCCGCGCATATCCAGGGCCACGTTCCAGTCGATCCAACCCACAATATGGTTCCTGATGTTCTGCAAGGGCTCAAAGGGCATAGGTCAGCCAGGGAGGTGGGAGGGAGGAAGGGGTGGCCCACCAAGGGGAAGGGGCAGGGGGCTCCACAGCAGAGCCTGCAACAGGTCCCAGGGATCCCATCTCTGGGAAAAGACTTCTGACTGATCCCCCCCCAAAACCACTTCCATCCAGGGCTGGATCTACACTGACCTGTTTAGCGTTATTTCCCGCTATTATAATTATAATAGATACAGCAGAACCTCGGTTTTCAAGTATTTCGGAAGCTGAATGGCCCAAACCCGGAAGTGATTGCTTCCATTTTTGAATTTCCGCTGCGTGTTTTTCTTTTTTCCCTCAATGGCTTTTGCCAACTGCCCATTGCTTCTCAGTTTTCGAGCGTTTCGGAAGTTGAACGGTCTTCCAGAACGGATTAGGTTCAAAAACCGAGGTTCCACTGTATGTCGTTCTAAAACATTACAGAGCACACATGTTCATTAAAATGTTTTTTACCTTGGCTTTTTCCCATCAAGGTAAAGATGTAGGATGTCGTATATGTCCATCTATGTTGCCAAAACCATTCATTAACCCTCCCTTAACATTAAAGAAGGGACGTGGGTGGCGCTGTGGGTTAAGCCACAGAGCCTAGGACTTGCTGATCAGAAGGTCGGCAGTTCGAATCACCGCAACGGGGTGAGCTCCCATTGCCCGGTCCCTGCTCCTGCCAACCTAGCAGTTCGAAAGCACACCAGCGCAAGTAGATAAGTAGGTACCGCTCCGGCGGGGAAGGTAAACGGCATTTCCGTGTGCTGCTCTGGTTTGCCAGAAGAGGCTTAGTCATGCTGGCCACATGACCCGGAAGCTGTACACTGGCTCCCTCGGCCAATAAAGCGAGATGAGCGCTGCAACCCCAGAGTCGGCCATGACTGGACCTAATGGTCAGAGGTCCCTTTACCTTTAACATTAAAGAACATGAGTGTAGATCCAGCCCTGACCTGCGGGGGCACCGCACCGCGTTCGCTCACCCCCACCCCTCAGATGAAGATTTTCGGAAAGCTCCCTCTTCTCAAGTTGCTGCCACAGCGGGCCCATGGGTAGCAGGACCTTACCTCCAAGATATTCTGGCTATACTTGACGCCTCGGTCCCAGCTCCCAAGGTCCACTCTCACAATATTCGGCGGATAACCGTTACAAGATTCCGTGTAGAGCAGGAAGTAATTGGGGAAGAGGGAGTGTGTGGGATCCAAAGTCAGGCTCGGAAGGGTTGTGGGATCGTAGTACCAGTGGATTCCAATGCCTGAAATATACCTGGCGGAACTGCTGTTTCCAAGGATCTGCCAAAGGAGGGGGGGGGCAAAGCTTTCATTCTTATTTGCACCGGGGAGGAAGGAATTCGAGGGTGCTTTGCCTATCCCTTGGCTTGTGCAGTGGGCGGGGGCAATTTAACAATATTGTCTCCCACCCCTCCACCCCACCTTAAAATTAATGGCAGGCTGATTTGTTTCTCCTTGTTCAGGTAAAGAGAAGATGGAGTGCCGAGTCAAAAGCAGGGTTCCAAAATGATTGGGTGCGGCTGCACTCCCCTCAACTGCCCCGGTTTTGCTGGGGAGGTCCTGGAATTCGTAAAGCCATCACGACTTCTGACTTGAAATCGCTGCGAGGGGGAGAGAGAGGTGGTGGTGGCCGATCGCAGAGGCTAGGCAGGGTCTCCATGGTAAATGCTTGCTTTTTAATGTTAGGTTAGGAATAAAAGGGGACGCGGGTGGCGCTGTGGGCTAAACCACAGAGCCTAGGACTTGCAGATCAGAAGATCAGCGGTTTGAATCCCCGTGACGGGGTGAGCTCCCATTGCTCAGTCCCTGCTCCTGCCAACCTAGCAGTTCGAAAGCACGTCAAAGTGCAGGTAGATAAATAGGTACCGCTCCAGCAGGAAGGTAAACGGCGTTTCTGTGCGCTGCTCTGGTTCGCCAGAAGCGGCTTATTCCTGCTGGCCACATGACCCGGAAGCTGTACGCCGGCTCCCTCAGCCAGTAAAGCGAGTCGAGACAGGGAGTCAAGTCGGGTGAGGTCAGGAACTCTGGCAGAAGAGCAGGTCAGGGTGCAGACAGGAACAGGCTACGAACAACGTTGCTCCCGCAACCTGGGACTGGGGCTGACTGGCTTTTATCTGCCCCGAGGCATAGGGCAGCCCCGGTCCACAGGTGACTCGCCTCTCCTGGCCTGGAGGCGAGCACTCCTCCTGCGGGAACTTAGTTCCCTCCGCCTCTCTGCCCTGAGCCTCTGCAGCTCAGGAGAGGCTGGAGGGTTCCTGGACCCAGAGGCAACCTCACCTTCCCCTGACAGGGCTGGGAGATGAGCACCTGCAGGCAATGGGTCCTTGATCACCTCCGGAGCCAAAGCGGATTCAGCTGGTGTCTGCTTCAAGCCTTCAGGTTCAAGCCCCTGCCCCGGCTCAGCTGGCCCTGGAGGTGGGGACCCCTGTGCAGGCTGGGATACTTCAGGTTCAGACTCTGAGTCAGATTCCCAGGCCATCAAACCGGGTCACATTGGTGGGGTCAGTTTGGATGGCAAACTGGCTTTTCAGATCGCCATGCGGCCTGCCTGCCCATTGGGATCTGGTGGAGGTGGACGCCAGGGAGCCAAACAGCAGGCGGACCCAGAGCCAATTTTAGGCGGGGCCAACAAATGCAAGGCCACACCCCCACCATGCTTTTCAGGCACTATGGCACTGCTTTGATGGGAGATAGTGAACTGGGGACCTACCACTTTGGCCCAGTCGAGGATTTCGGACCTCTGGTCATCATACATGATGAGCAGGACATCTTTGTGGGAGCTGTTGGCCAGTTCAGGGCCCAGGTCCAGGATGATGAAGTCTCGCGCCTCTTCGACCGTCTGGCGGTTGACGGGGAAGTCGCCACTGGGCGAGAGGACAGCACTGTTGGGCTCGTTCTGGGGGGTCACCGCCCAGAAGGTGATGTTGTGTCTGGCGTATTCATCCAGGAACCTGAACCCCAACAGATGGAGGAAAGAGGGGATGTTAGCCCCGGCGCTCAGTACATGAAAAGGGCCAGAGCTATGCTTTGGGAGGGGGCTGCGAGGGTCTCCCAAATGTTCAGCTTTAAATTTAAATTAAAGTTTCTATTCCTTTTGCTTACAAAGAGGCAGTGGAGCAGTTGAGTAATCCTGGACTTTCGGGTTAAAAGTCCTAATGCAGGCCTTCATCCTTTAGCATTTAAAGTTTTGTTGGTAATGGGCATAGAACCTTCTTTACTGCAGATTATTATTATTATTAGTTGTTGTTCTTGTTGTTGTTGTTGCTGCTGCTGCTACTGCTGCTACTACTCTGTTCTCCATGAAGGGGATTCTGGTAAAAGTGTTGGCAGGACCTGAGAAATTTCTGTCTGTTGGCAACGGAGGACAAAAGCTCTTAATATATGTGTTACATTTAAGTCCCGCATTGCATTAATTCCTATGAATGGAACTGAAGTTGCCTTCAGCTAGGTAAAGGTAAAGGGACCCCTGACCATTAGGTCCAGTCGTGACCGACTCTGGGGTTGCGGAGCTCATCTCGCTTTATTGGCCGAGGGAGCTGGCGTACAGCTTCCGGGTCATGTGGCCAACATGACTAAGCCGCTTCTGGCGAACCAGAGCAGCGCATGGGAACGCCGTTTACCTTCCCGCCGGAGCGGTACCTATTTATCTACTTGTACTTGGACATGCTTTCGAACTGCTAGGTTGGCAGGAGCAGGGACCGAGCAACGGGAGCTCACCCCGTCGGGGTGATTCGAACCGCCGACCTTCTGATCAGCAAGTCCTAGGCTCTGTGGCTTAACCCACAGCGCCACCCGCGTCCCATTGCCTTCAGCTACAATGGACCTATTCCCCTGCTGCTAAAGTTACATCTTCCACTTTCCCAGGCACTTTTACAGTGCGGAAGCTGCTGAAATCGGAAATATGTCTATTACTCTGGTTCGTTTCTTTTAACCAGATCTTGCTGTGCACTGATGATGCAAATACACAAGTTGGACTTTTGCAGTGTTATTTACTTTGAAACTAATAGATGATGCTACTAGAGGTCGTGACGTACATTTAAAGTGCAGTTTATTTGTGTATGTTTTTCCACCAGGAGGCAGAATGCTGCACTGTGATCTGACCACTTGAATATTTCACATCAGCTAATATATCCCATCATCAAATATACACCATATAGTGCATATAATAACAACATTTTACTATGTTTTTATATATGCTGTAAGCCACCCAGAGTGGCTGGAGAAACCCAGTCAGATGGGGAGGGTACTATTATTATTATTATTATTATTATTATTATTATTATTATTATTATTATTTTAACTAGCCTTTGCCCTAAGTTCCCAGGGTGGGTTACAACACAATATTAAAAACAGTTTGAAAAAACTTGAAAAAAGGTGGGCCCTAAAAAAACACTGTATTTTTCGCTCTATAAGACGCACCAGACCACAAGACGCACCTAGTTTTTGGAGGAGGAAAACAAGGAAAAAAATATTCTGAATCTCAGAAGCCAGAACAGCAAGAGGGATCGCTGCGCAGTGAAAGCAGCAATCCCTCTTGCTGTTCTGGCTTCTGGGATAGCTGCGCAGCCTGCATTCGCTCCATAAGATGCACACACATTTCCCCTTACTTTTTAGGAGGGAAAAAGTGAGTCTTATAGAGCAAAAAATACGGTATACAGCTCAGGTATCAAAAGCCAGGGCAAAGAGATGCGTCTTCAGCATTTGACAGAAGCTGCATAATGAAGGTGCCAGTTGGATCTCTGTGGGCAGGAACTTCCACAATTTAGGGGCTGCCACAGAGAAGGCCCTCTCCCAGGCTGCCACCTGCAGGTTGCCATATTCCCAACAGTGAAAATCCGGCTCTCTTTTTTTGGCAAAGCTGTTGAGCTATTTGAAACGAAAATCGCCTCCCACGGCACTGCCTCCGACTGTGTTTGTTCAGGGCTTTCAACTGTGCGAATGGTGCATCCAAAATACTACGCAAAGGGTTAATTCTGTAGCATAAGGATGTCTCACCACAGAAGGCAGTTTTTTCAGTTAGCTCAGCTGTCGACCGCTGAGTGAGTTTTAACTGCGAGAGCAGCAGGCGTGCGGTTTGCATGCGGCCCTGTGCCTCAGAGTCAGTCTGCAAATATTAGCCAGTCTCAGATACGAATTCAAGTAAACATGTTTCAGAGACACAAGTTATTATCTACCTGCCTTGTACATTCAATCTGACAAGGACAAGTGTGCCGAGTCAAAGCCGTGTGTTCTTTTAAACTCTAAACTAGTGGTTCCCAACCTTTTTTTTTTTTTTGGGGGGGGGGCCATGCCCCACCTACGCAGATGTCAAGGAAATAAACAACTATCTAACCTTTATAAGGTATCTGAAGTCAGCCCAGTTTAGGGAGGTTTTTAATGTTTGATGTTTTATTGTGTTTTTAATATCCTGTTGGGAGCCACCCAGAGAGGCTGGGAAAAACTAGCTAGATGAGCGGGGTATTATTATTAATAATAATATAGTTATTAATTATTATTATTATTATTAATAATAATAATATCCTGACACACACACACCCGTGACATATAATTTTTATTATTAAAAAAGTGCACTATTCATGTGGAGGAAGCCTAAAATGCCATTCACTGTTAATAACTCATTCTCAAATTGCCCCCTCCCCAAATCAAATTGCCCTCCTGTGGGGCTCTAAGCCAAGTACCTCGCACAGCCTTTTCCCCGAGAGAAAAACAGTACGACTAAACAGGGTCAAACGAATTCCACACAACTCTGTAAAGTAGAATTACCACATAAACAACAACAGCATGAGATGCTCAAATGGCAATAAGCCAGTCTTGTTATTCTGGGGGGGACCTCTCCTTCTGCTGAGTAGAGCATTTGCCCTCCCCACCCCCAAGTTCTTGTTGGGGTAATTTGGGATTGCATGTGAAATTGCATTAACCGCTTGGCCTGCGTCTCGGGTTCCCCCACGTCTCAATTCGGGGTCAGGGCGCCAGCAGCGTTGGGCTGTTTGAGGCAGCTCCAACCAACGGTCTCTGTGGCACGACTCATCCCATCCTCCCTTTCTCCAAAGAACGTGTGTGCGCATGTGCGCTGGCGGACCAAGGGGTGTTACCTGACGAAGTAGCGGGCCCACGTTTTGTGGTACATGTCTCCGGCTTTCCCCTTCAGCCTCGATTTGCCCTCCACCTTGCCGTTGACTCTCATCCAAGCTGGGCTAGACCATGGACTGGCAATAAGGGAGAGGGGTCGCTTAGATAAGGCCAGGATGCGTTGAAGGAGAGGGATCTACGGGGAGAGGTGATGGGGATCCAGTGAGCAGACCCAGGAGCATCCCAGAGATATTGAAGCAAGAAAAGGGGGGCTGCCCTTATGCTATTCATATAATCAGTTATCAGTAATCAATATATTCACATATGCCCACACATAACAGGGCTTACAGTGATTTTATAATCCATTTGAATCAAGAAAAGCTTTTGCCTAAGCTAACTGCAAACTGCTTGGAACCGCAAGTCCAGAACCGACCTTTTACCTAGTAACATCCTTGCACCCTAGAGGAAAGGGGAAGCCATGAATCAGAAGACACTGGTACAAACTCCCCCTCAAATCCAGGCTAAAATAGTCCACGAAACAGGAAGGGCCAAACCACAAAATTGTTACGATATGGATGCAATGCAACCGCGAGCAGCAGGTGGCTTGAAAGCAAAACATAATGGGAATGTTGGAACTGTTCCGTGGGAACAGAGGGAGAGTCTATTTTCAGTGCAGAGCACCGGAATTGGCTCAGAGTGTAATATGACCTGTACAGGAAGTACAGGAGGTGGAGTTTAGTTTTCTCTACTGATGGTGTCTGATGAGAGAAGATGTGTTTCTCTGTAACGCTGCAAAGACAGAAATAAAGGCATGTAAATACATTTCTGTCTATCTCTCTTTCCCCCTGCCTGGGGGGGGGAGAGCGGTGTGTTCTTCTCACATTTGAGGAGGATCGCCGATCGCGACCTAGCCTGCATCTGCCGAGGAATGCAGACAGGGAGGTCACCAGGAGATCGTGCCGGGAGCCTGGAGAGTGGCCAGTTTCTCCTGATATGGCAGATATCCTAACAAATGGTAGCAGAGGATGGTTTTAGATCCATGGAAAGCTGCAAGAGAGGTTGATGGATCGTACTTCACCCTCTGCACCAAGGGAAGGAAGCTACAGTCAACGTGCAGCTAGAAGCTACACAGACCGCTGGACACCGAGAGGAGGTGTTTGCTGAGCAACGGAGCCCAAAGGGTTCCCTACATGAGGCAGAATGCATAGGGGCAGGTAGCGCCAGGAGATTCCCTCCCTGAGTCTCATTTCCCCGTACTGTCAGAACTAGGGAAAAGGTAAGACTGGGCATCATTGTGCAGACAATGGAAAGCAGAAGTTGGGAGTGAACTCTGTGCCCGGCCAGGGGCATGGCAAGAAGCGCTAATTGGTTATTTTCTGCTGGCGTGCGTGACTGTCTCATGATTGTCTCACGATCTGTGATTTGCTCAGGTATATAACCTCAGGATTTGTATGCTTCGGGGTCCCAGTCTTTTGGACTGGGTCCATTATTGCTCAGCAATAAACCCTCACCTTCTTTTTCTCCAAAGCTGTGTCTGTCTGCTCCTTGTTCCGCCCTAAGTGGGTACCACTATATTTTCACGTGCTTCAATATTAGGGCCCATACCTGAGGCCTAGGGGGCCAGCCCCAGGGACGTCATCGAGCGGGGCAGGTTAAGCATGGAGTGCAGTCCCTGGGGGCATGGCATTCAAATTTAAAACACAGTGTCTAAACCAGGCTTCCTCAAACTCGGCCCTCCAGATGTTTTGAGACTACACCCATCATCACTGGTCCTGCTAGCTAGGGATCATGGGAGTTGTAGGCCAAAAAATATCTGGAGGGCCGAGGAATTTACATTGCTGGATGGAAATAGAGGCAAACCTTTGCTAAAGGTCCAGCGAAGGGAGGGGATCCTTCCTTCTTAACCTGCTTAGGGAGGCCTGGTGGAGATTGTGCTCTCATCCACCTGGGGGGGTGGGGGCGAGCAGGAAAATCCCTATAGACTTCCAAGTTGGGTTTGGGGGTCTGGCGACATCCACAGCCCCACAAAAAGTCACCCCATTGGCCAGGTTCTCCTCTCCTGAGTAGCCTCCGGAGGAATTGCATAAGCCCCTGGGGACTGAGGGGATTTGTAGTTTTAGGGTGTGTGTAGGGATGGAGGCGAAATCCAGTTTGGTTTTTGTGTTTCAGCGCAACACGCACTAATTCGCATGGGCTGAGGCAGAGAAATATCTGTCGGAAAGGGCACTTCTCTGAAATTTGCAATAAACCAAATAACGTTTATCCAAAGGTGTCTATTAGGGGGAAATGTTGGGGTGGTAAATGCATATTGTATACATATGTATATACGGTGGATGCTCGGGTTGTGAACATGATCTGTGCGGGATGCACGTTCGCAACCTGCATCTACGCACGTGCGGGTTGTGATTTGGTGTTTCTGCGCATGCGTGACTGCCAAAACCCAGAAGTAACCAGTTCCTGTTCTTCCGGGTTTTGGAGGTCCGTAACCCGAAAAAACGCAGCCTGAAGTGGCTGTAACCTGAGGTACTGTATATACATATATATATGTATGTACATATGCATATGTATATTATATGAATATGTATACATTCATGAAAATAAGATACAGAAATGAATTATGTTAGGGAAATCTACTTGCAGAAATGTGTACAGTGGTACCTCGGAAGTCAAACAGATTCCATTCCGGAAATCCGTTTGACTTCCAAAATGTTCGGAAGCCACGAAAGCCAAATCGGGCGTTTGGCTTCCAAAAGAGCATTCGCAAACCGAAACGCTCACTTCCAGGTTTGTGACGTTCGGGAGCCGAAAACGTTCGACTTGCAAGGCGTTCAGGATCCAAGGTACGACTGTACTTTAGGGGAAAAGTGCATCTTAAAACACTGGTGAATTTTCACGAACTGTCCTGTGGCTGTTCTACACAGCTACATTTCAGTTTTTAAAATAGAATTTCTCGTTGTAACTTTACCTCTTTGTTGTTGTAAAACAAGCCTGAACTGCCCTGAACTGCAGTTTTGTTAAGGGTGCTGAGAGTTCTTAGGGAGTCCCCTGGAGGAGGGAGTCTGCTATTGGTATCTGGGAGAACCACAGGAGGAGAATAGAGGGCTCCCCTTTCAAGCCGGCTCCACTCACTTTTAACTTGGTGTCCTCCTGCACTAGGCTGAAACATTTCAGCTCAAAGTCGTCGGGGCAGTCGTCGTCGTAAGAGTACGGGCGAGTGGAGAAGTCCGAACAGCCAATGGGCAAGCGCAAAAGGTTGTACTCGATGCCTGCAGAGAGATGGGGAGGGAAACAGCAGACTTTAAGTGAATCTATTTATGGATTAAATAAATACAAGCCTCTGGATTTGCTTACCGTCTTTGGAGAAGTAGGACCGGAGGAGGTGCTCTTGGGCTGGTGGAGACAACTGCAGGATATTAATTGAGGATGAGTCTGTGTGGGAGCCACCGAAACCTTTAATACACTGGTAGTGAACGCAGGGATTGTAGGAATACTGGAGCCCTTCAGAGGAGGTAGAGATGGAGGAAGTGTGTTAGGTCTGGGAGAAGAAGAGGTTACTAGAGCTGCTCATAGCCTCCTTCCCAATCTCATCCCCCAGTTGCCTCTAACCCATCCCAGAATTACCCCGAGTCCATTGCGGTGGGGTGAGGTAAGAAAGAGTCTCTGCTTCTTCTTCCTCCGCCCTGACTGAGAGCAGGAGGGTTGACTCCCAGGGCCGTCTTTAAAAGGGTAAAAAGGGGTGCAGGGCATCTGGGCACCGAATTCTGGGGGGCGCCCAGCAGCAGCAGTGGGGTCAGCTGCACCTTTGACAGGACTGATCTCACGCTGCCGAGATCAGTCGTGCCAAAGGTGCCGCTGACCCCGAGTGAAACATTGCAAACTGCGTTTTAATCTCATCACTTACAGTTCAAATTCGTTTAGAGAATTCGTTATAAAAATAATGTTTATTTTCGCTAATTGTCGGCATTTTCTTTGACTAACTGCTTAGTACTTAGGGCTCTACTTCACATGCGTTTCAGCAATCGATTTTAGTTTTCAATTTCCGCAAAAACACACCTAGAGCCCACACACACTATGAATTCCGCAAGCTGCATTTTTTCTTCATTTTGCAACAAATGCTAAGCGAGAAACACATTTTGGAGTAATTAGAAATTCATGGGGGCTAAACTAAATTTGGGGGCGCCGGGTGGATCTCTGCACCCCGGCGGCACTTATGCTAAAGACGGCTCTGTTGACTCCTGCCAGGTTTTGTTTCACTAGCATGTTAGGGATCGACATTGGAGGCCCGCCCTGACGCAGGTATTCTGGGAGCAATGTGGAATCAATCATCCTTGCCCCGCAAATTGGCCTGATGTGGCTCAGGATTTGGCCAAATGTGGTACGCAGTCCTTTATTGTGCTATTAAAATTCTAAAGCGTCACGAATAAAATCAATGTTCCTAAGTGCACAAGGTAAACGCGCATACTTATGCTCATAAACCGCATGTCTGAGGTATTGCAGGAGAGCAATCCCAAAGCCAGGACGCAGGTGGTGCTGTGGGTTAAACCACAGAGCCTAGGACTTGCCAATTAGAAGGCCAGCGGTTCGAATCCCCACGACAGGGTGAGCTCCCGTTACTCAGTCCCAGCTCCTGCCAACCTAGCAGTTCGAAAGCACCTCAAAGTGCAGGTAGATAAATAGGTACCGCTCCGGCGGGAAGGTAAAGGGCATTTCCGTGTGCTGCTCTAGTTCACCAGAAGCAGCTTAGTTATGCTGGCCACAGGACCTGGAAGCTGTACGCCGGTTCCCTCGGCCAATAAAGCGAGATGAGCACGGCAACCCCAGAATCGGTCACGACTAGACCTAATGGTCAGGGGTCCCTTTACCTTTTAATCCCAAAGCCATCTTGGCTCTCTTAAAAAATGACCCCAGATTATTTTCTCTGCAGTAGAAGGAAAAACATTTCCCAGTGGTTCTTTTCACTTGCAATATCCTTCCAAGTTCCTGAGCGTGGATGGACTTCTCACATGAACAGAGGAGCTCTGGGACAATTCAAGAACTAAGCTGTATTTACCATTTCAAAACAGTGGCCCAAACTGGCCAAGATGGGACAGTCAGAAAGAATTATCAGGTATCTTGACAAACAGGAAACAAGCCACACACTCTCTGTTGTGCTTGTAGGTGGTCTTTGGCTAAGGGGCTGGGCAATTTCTGAAGCCCTTAAAAATGGTCACACATCTTTGTTCTGGCTCCCCTCACCCTCTTGCAAGGTGGGGGCGACTCTGTTGCAACAGAAAAATAAACATCTTCCTTGCTTTGACTGGTTCCTGCCTCCACTCATTCTCCTCTAACCAATAATGAACTTAAAGAGTCTGTCAAAGCCAACCCCAAATTCTTCTTATATCGATCTATATTTATTGAGAGCGTTTCTACCCTGCTAAAAAAAAAGGCGTAAAGGTAAAGGGACCCCTGACTGTTAGGTCCAGTCGTGGACGACTCTGGGGTTGCGGCGCTCATCTCACTTTATTGGCCGAGGGAGCCGGCGTACAGCTTCCGGGTCATGTGGCCAGCATGACTAAGCTGCTTCTGGCGAACCAGAGCAGCACACGGAAACGCTATTTACCTTCCCGGCAGAGCGGTACCTATTTATCTACTTGCACTGGCATCCTTTCAAACTGCTAGGTTGGCAGGAGCAGGGACCGAGCAACTGGAGCTCACCCCACCGCAGGGATTCAAACCGCGGACGTTTTGATCGGCAAGCCTTAGGCTCTGTGGTTTAACCCACAGTGCCACCCGCGTCCCTATGCATGAAGAAATTGAATGCAATTTAAATAAAAACATGCAAGAAATTAAAGCATTGCAGTCCTTGTCTGCAGGCTTACAGTCTAAGAAAACATGACATGCAAGGGAGACGGGACAAGAAGGGAAGAAAGTAGGAAATTAAATCGGGCACCAGTTATTAGCCAGTTATAATGACCAGCTGGCACAGCTCAGGGACAAGAAGTAACTGATGGAGCTGGGCTTTGGGGATGGCTGATGAGCCTCACTTCCCATCTCTCTCGCTGAGGCAGTCTGGTGGCACAGCTACACCCAGGCAACAGCGGAGGAAGAGAAAGCCTGATGGAGTGGTATGTTTCTTCCTCCAACCCACCTGTTTAGAGAAGGCCCTCCTTACCTGAGCGTTTCCTGTTTGCCAAAAGCTTCCCTTGGCTTCGCTCCAGGCGCTTGCCAGCCTTGCTGCTCAGGTACTTGACGAAGGTGCCCTCGGGCGGGAGGGAGAGGGGGCCCATCATGTCGCAGTAAGTTGCGTTGCAGACGCACACCATGGCACCAGGGCCGACACGCTTGGGCGCACAAGGGGAGCTCGCTAGGCGAGAGATGGAAAAGACACAAAGCTGAGCAGCAGGAGGAAAATGGCTCCTTTCAGAGGGGGTGCTCTGCACATGCTCTGAGGTGGCCTTCCCTAACATATTTGTTGTTGTTGTTGTTGTTGTTGTTCAAATTTAACAACCAATAACTGTTTTCAGACCCTCCAAGTGTCCCTATTTTCCAGGGACAGACCTGTATGTACAGAAGCCGTCCATTTCTGTTTTGATCCCGGAAGGTCCCCCTTTTCCTTAGGTAAAGGGACCCCTGACCATTAGGTCCAGTCGTGGCCGACTCTGGGGTTGCGGCGCTCATCTCACTTTACTGGCCGAGGGAGCCGGCGTACAGCTTCCGGGTCATGTGGCCAGCATGACTAAGCCGCTTCTGGCGAACCAGAGCAGCGCACGGAAACGCCGTTTACCTTCCCGCCCGAGCGGTACCTATTTATCTACTTGCACTTTGACATGCTTTCGAACTGCTGGGTTGGCAGGAGCAGGGACCGAGCCACGGGAGCTCACCCTGTCACGGGGATTCGAACCGCTGACCTTCCAATCAGCAAGCCCTAGGCTCTGTGGTTTAACCCACAGGGCCACCCGCGTCCCCTTGGATGTCCCTATTTTAATGGGAGAAATGTTGGAGGTTATGTGTTTAGCCAGGGCATTTGCTGACTGAAGGCTACTGTTCCAGGCAACTCAAGATACCTGGATGGAAGACTGCTCTTAGCCGTAACTGCTTTTAGAATGTTTGTATTTTATTTTATTTTAACATAAATTGCTTTTGGAATGTTTTAACTGTTTTAAGATGCTTCTGTTGTGTTTGTGCTTTTAAATTGTGCCCTGGGCTCCCTTGGGGAGGAAAGGCGAGGTATTATTTCAACAAATTACAAAATAATAATTGCGGCTTCTCTTTTTTCCAATCTTAAGTTCAGCTCACCACATCTGGGTTTGGGAAGGGTGCAGCTAATCATAAATTAGTTAATTGCTATTGCAGTTAATTGCTATAACTGCTGTAGGGACGCCCACAGATCCCTCAACATTAGTATAAAAACAAAAAAAAAGGAGAAATTCTGGTTGTACACACTGGAAACATTAACACTACAAGGCCTCAACCTTGAGGACAGCACCAGTGTCCCTTAGCTTGCACCCCCTCCAACATTTCTCCGATGAAAATAGCGACATCGTTCAAAAACGACAAGCGTAACAGTCTGGGATCAAATCAGAAACTGGGACTTCTGTAATTCCAGGACTGTCCCTGGGAAATCAGGACACTTGGAGGGTTCTGTTATTTCCTGAACTGACGTTAATACAGTGGAAAGGCAGGATGCTATTGTTAATAATAATGATAATATAATAATAGAAAAGTTGAAAGGGACCATGAGGGTCATCTATTCCAACCCCCTGTTGGAATCTTGTGCCCAAGGTGGGCTCGAACCCATGTCTTTGAGATTAAGAGTCCCATACCCTTCCAACTGAGCTCTCCCCCTCTGCTCTAGAGATGAGCAAAATAATAATAATAATAATATTATTATGGGCGGCTCCCAATCAAGTGTTAAAAACAATACAGCATTAAATATTAAAAACTTCCCTAAACAGGGCTGCCTTCAGAGGTCTTTTAAAGATAAGATAGCTGCTTATTTCCTTCACATCTGAAGGGAGGGCGTTCCACAGGGTGGGCACCACTACCAAGAAGGCCCCCTGCCTGGTTCCTTGTAACCTCACTTCTTGCAATGAGGGAACCGCCAGAAGGCCCTCAGCGCTATGTACATTTAATAATAATAATTATTAATTAATTAATTAATTAATTAATTTCCCCAGCCACTCTGGGCGGCTTCCAACAAAACACTAAAATACAATAACCTATTAAACATTAAAAGCTTCCCTAAACAGGGCTGCCTTCAGATGTCTTCTAAAAGTTTGGTAGTTATTTTTCTCTTTGACATCTGGTGGGAGGGCGTTCCACAGGGCGGGTGCCACTACTGAGAAGGCCCTCTGCCTGGTTCCCTGTAAGTTGGGGCTCTTTGGGGCTCTTCCTTGGCGCTGTTCAAACTGGATCAAGCCAAGGGCCCCCATCTAATCCAGAGCCCTCTTCTCACAGGGCCCAACCTTATGCCTTCATGGGAAGACCGCAAGTAAGGGCAGGGTGCAAGGGCAGGGAATGGGGAAGACTGCTTCCCCAGCCTGACTCTTCCAGAGAAGGAGGAGGCAGCTCAGAATTACAACAGGGCTTTGAGGGAGGTCACAGCTCAGAGGAAGATGAGGGGGGAAATTTGGGAAATAATGGGAGAGGAGGAGGAGGAAGAGGCAGCAGGCGGCAGGCAGAGCGGCTGGCTGACACGTTATCACTAGAAAGCATTCCAGACCCACCATCTCCCAGAACCCGGCGAGCCTTAAATGTAGGAGAGCAAAGCTCAGAAGCAAAGGGGCCTCAGCGCCACCCGTAGAAGGGATGGCGAATTAGGATGTGGAAGAGAAGGGGAAGGGGAAATTTACTCCGGGCAGCACCATTATTCCAAGAGGCTGCATTTCCAACCCTCTCTCTGTAAATATTTTATTTTATTTTATTTTATTTTATTTTTATTTATTTATTTATTTATTTAAATAATACAGCAAAAACAGAGCATCAACAGAAAGGGGGGAAATGAAATTTAAAAAGAACAAAGAACCACAGTTCAAAAACATTGTAAACAAATACACTAGTTGCATAGCACTCCCTCACCCACCCGCGGCTTCCCTCCGCCACAATTCGACTTCTTTCAATCTCTATCTCCACATTTATCCTTGCATTCTCCAAATATATCATTGTTTGTACTTCTTTCATCTCTTTTCTTTTCCAGCTCGTAGATATACTTTACATTCTTATCCTAAGCATATTAGCATATCTTTCTTAGGACAATACTTTAACGTATAATCTTCGAAACATTCTCTCTCGCTGTAAATATTGGATAAAAGCAGATGGTAAGAGAGAGCTGGACCGTCAAGGAGGCTGATCACAGAAGAATTGATGCTTTTGAATTCTGGTGCTGGAGGAGACTCTTGAGAGTCCCATGGACTGCAAGAAGATCAAACTGATCCATTCTTAAGGAAATCAGCCCTGAGTGCTCACTGGAAGGACAGATCCTGAAGCTGAGGCTCCAATGCTTTGGCCACCTCATGAGAAGAGAAGACCCTGATGTTGGGAAAGATGGAGGGCAGAATGAGAAGGGGACGATGGAGGACGAGATGGTTGGACTGTGTTCTTGAAGCTACCAGCATGAATTTGACCAAACTGTGGGAGGCAGTGGAAGACAGGAGTGCCTGGCGTGCTCTGGTCCAGGGGGTCACAAAGAGTCGGACACGACTAAATGGCTAAACAACAACAACAACAACAAAGGACTTTTCCTTGTCTTATCCGTTCCTGGCAACCTGCCTTGGGGGTTGGTTCCTCTGCCGCCTGGTACTCCAGCTCCCATCAGCCCCAGTCGGAATGGCCAATGGGCAGGGATGATGGGAATTGTAGTTCAGCAGTGTCCTTGGACTCTGACTCCCATGAGCTTCAGCAGCAACTGGAGAGCACCAGTTTCCTCTCTCCCTGAAGCAGAGGGCTGTTTTCTCTAGAGCTGCCCTTAGATGACCCAGCCCAGCAGCGCTCTTAAATCCTTATGTCTCCCCTCCCTCACAGTACAGTGGCCCTTTCCACTTACCTGTGGTATCTGCGACCACCTGAAGGAGGAAGAAGAGGAGGAAAAGGTTGGCTCCCAGAGTCCTCATGATGCTTCCAGCAAATCTTGAGAGAAGTCGCACCTATGTGCAGAAGGGTTGAGACCTGCTTATCAGGAAATCACACACACACACGCTACACACACTTTGACGTAACCCAACAACTGCCTTGCAATGTGACAAGACCCAGCGCAAGATAGGGAGCGTTTCCCAACCTATGTGCAACGTTGCCTTCTGCAAAACCTTCCAGGGGCCGTGTGCCAGTGGTGTGCGGTGCCAAAGGAAAACTTGGCGGGGCAAATAATGCCAGTCTTACCTTAGTACAGTCATACCTCAGATTGAAGATATATACGATATAAAGGTAAAGGTAAAGGTACCCCTGCCCGTACGGGCCAGTCTTGACAGACTCTGGGGTTGGTGCGCCCATCTCACTCTATAGGCCCGGGGCCAGCGCTGTCCGGAGACACTTCCGGGTCACGTGGCCAGCGTGACATCGCTGCTCTGGCGAGCCAGAGCCGCACACGGAAACGCCGTTTACCTTCCCGCTAGAAAGCGGTCCCTATTTATCTACTTGCACCCGGGGGTGCTTTCGAACTGCTAGGTTGACAGGCGCTGGGACCGCCGCGGGGATTCGAACCGCCGACCTTTCGATCGGCAAGCCCTAGGAGCTGAGGCTTTTACCCACAGCGCCACCGCGTCCCCATACGATATATGATATCTTTATTGTCATTGTCCCATGCATGCAGAACATTGAAATTGAAAAAAAGATGCTTCAGGGTGGAGTGTTTTCGGGTTGCGTTCTGTGGCGACCCGGAAGTAACAGAACGTGTTACCTCTGGGTTTTGCCACTTGCGCATGCGCAGATGCTCAAAATGGCATCATGCGCATGCGCAGAAGCGGCGAAACCCGACCTGCGCACGCGCAGACGCTCAGACGCGGGTTGCATTCTGCTCTGGATGCGAACGGGGCTCCGGAAAGGATCCCGTTCGCATCCAGAGGTACCACTGTACAGTGGTACCTCGGGTTACAGACGCTTCAGGTTACAGACACTTCAGGTTACAGACTCCACTAACCCAGAAATAGTACCTCAGGTTAAGAACTTTACCTCAGGATGAGAACAGAAATCGCGCAGCAGCAGTGGGAGGCCCCATTAGCTAAAGTGGTACCTCGGGTTAAGAACAGTTTCAGGTTAAGAAGAGACCTCCAGAACGAATTAAGTTCTTAGCCAGAGGTACCACTGTATACTGTAGGCTAGTTTCGAGACGCACATTCAGACACCCGATTCTCTATCCTCTATCTGCGAGGCATCGTGAGAGGTCAACAGAACCATAGAGTTGGAAGGGACCCCGAGGGTCATCTAGTCCAACCCCTTGAATGCAGGAATCTCAGCTAAAGCATCCATGACAGAGGGCCATCTAACCTCTGCTTAACCTCTCCTCCAAGGGAGGAGAATCCACCACCTCCTAAGGAAGACCATTCCACTGTTGAACAGCTCTTCCTGTCAGAAAGTTCTTCCTGATATTGAGTCGGAATCTTCTTTCTTGTAAGCTGAAGTCATTGGTTTGAGTGCTACCCTTCTGAGCAGGAGAAAACAAGCCTCCTTAATCTTTCACGTGACAGCCCTTTTGATATTTGAAGATGGCTATCCTATCTACTCTCTGGACTCAGCTCCATTCGTCAAGAAACAATGCTTTGAATGCGTTATAAACATGCAACAGCAGATGGCACCAGAGAGCAAAAAAAATTCTATGTGATTTTTACATAGGGTTTTTCTTTTTCTTTTGTTATAACTACTTAATTTCTAAGTAGTTCTGTGTATCTGAAGAAGTGTGCATGCACACAAAAGCTCATACCAAGAACTAACTTAGTTGGTCTTTAAGGTGCTACTGGAAGGAATTTTTTTTGTTTTAATTTCTAACTTATTGATGGCATTCCCCCCCACATCCCTCGTGTGTAGATCCACTCTCAGTCTCCTCTTTTCCAGGCTAAACATACGCAGTTCCCCCAACTGTTCCTCATAAGGCTTGGTTTCCAGACCCTCAATCATCTTGGCTGCCCTCCTCTGCACATGTTCCGGATTGTCAACACCCTTCTTAAACTGTGGTGCCCAGAACGGGAGACAATATTCTGGGTCAAGGACATGTTCCATCCAGGGAAAACAGGACTGGTTAGGGGTATATATGTTGTGTTGAGAGGGGTCATGGCTAGTAGGGAGAGAGTCCTAGAGGATTGCATACGGCCTCCCGGCCCGAGGTTCCCCATCCCTGTGCTGGACTATGATCTGGGAGAGCAGGGTTCGAATCCCCACTCAGCCATGAAGCTCACTGGGTGACCTTTGGCTCAGTCACCATCTGTTAGCCTAACCTACTTTGAGATGCTTGGAAGATACAGGTAGTATATACATGTAATATACAGATAAATAAATAATATATTGTTTTGATTTTCCACCCTGGTTTTTACATTTTTTGTTACCTCTATGTATTTACAAGAAATGTTCAGGGTTTTTTGTTTCTGTTGTGTGTGTGTGTGTGTGTGTGCGCACTAATGCAGTTGGGAGGCTCCTGGTCCCCAGCTGAGCCAGCTGAGCCAGCTACACACACACACACACACACACACACACACACACCCATACACCAGTGTGGTGTAGTCTCGTAATCTGGTGAACCGGGTTCACGTCCTCGCTCCTCCACATGCAGCTACTGGGTGACCTGGGGCTAGTCACACTTTTCTCTGAAATCTCTCAGCCCCACTCACCTCACAGAGTGTTTGTTGTGGGGGAGGAAGGGAAAGGAGAATGTGAGCCGCTTTGAGACTCCTTTGGGTAGTGATAAAGCGGGATATCAAATCCAAACTCTTCTCTTTTTTGCTCTTCCAAATATGGCAACCCTAAGTAACGGAGGGGAGGGGAGCTTTACTCTGTGCAACATCAGATTGAGAGTAAGATGCTTTTTCTGAGTCTTATTGTGTTCGGGTTGAATTAAAATAACTGAAAAGTGCTCTCTCTCTCTCTCTCTCTCTCTCTCTGTGTGTGTGTGTGTGTGTGTTTCTGATTTCCTGGGCGGTTAGCCAGGAGCCATCGACAACATGACATGCTGCCATCATCCGGGCCAAAGCTGCAGCTCAAACATCGACCTGGGATGAACCTATTGTACTTGTACTTTGTACAATTTATTAAGTACAACCAAACCTCAGTTCCTGGACGGCTCCGTTTTGGAACATTTCGGCTCCCAAACGCCGAAAACCCGGAAGTAAATGCTCTGGTTTTCGAACGTTTTCGGAAGTCGAACGTCTGACGCGACTTCCGCTTGAGGGCAGGAAGCTCTTGCAACCAATCGGAAGCTGTGCCTCGGTTGTCAAACATTTCGGAAGCCAAACTGGCTTCTGGAATGGATTACATTCAACAACCGAGGTTTGAAGTATAACACTTCTGGCAGGCAGAAATGATGGAGTGGATTTCAAGCGCTTTAGGCAGTCCCCTTCTTCTTCTTCCCATTGTAATAGGAATTTTATGGTCTTAAAGGTAAAGGTAAAGGTACCCCTGCCCGTACGGGCCAGTCTTGACAGACTCTGGGGTTGCTGCGCCCATCTCACTCAAGAGGCCGGGGGCCAGCGCTGTCCGGAGACACTTCCGGGTCACGTGGCCAGCGTGACATCGCTGCTCTGGCGAGCCAGAACCGCACACGGAAACGCCGTTTACCTTCCCGCTAGAAAGCGGTCCCTATTTATCTACTTGCACCCGGGGGTGCTTTCGAACTGCTAGGTTGGCAGGCGCTGGGACCGAGCAACGGGAGCGCACCCCACCGCGGGGATTCGAACCGCCGACCTTTCGATCGTCAAGCCCTAGGAGCTGAGGCTTTTACCCACAGCGCCACCCGCGTCCCTTTATGGTCTTAGACACCGGTATATGGTAATGTTCATAAGTGTACCAACCAAGCACATACATAGATCAGCACAGGAAGGCCAACCTGGAACCATTTTGATTCCTAAACTGACCAAATCTTTTCTCTGCAAGGTCAAAATGGAAAAGCCTCCCCATTGTCTTTTCCTTCACAAATCCTGTCTGTGTTTGAATAGGGTGTGAGCCTGTGACCTGGTCCAGGAACTAAGTATTTATCATTACAAAAGACTGGCCAGGCTCCTCAGGCAATCCAATCAAGTAACCTGCCAGACAGGTGATAAACAAGGACAAGAGATAAACAGCATTTAAATTTCTGCTTAGACCGCCTTTTCTGTGATGTAGGTATGATGTATCTGAGGGGTGGTCTTAGGTTACACCCCTTCTGTGATGTAGGTATGTATGATGTTTCTGGGGGTGGTCTTGATCTACAGGGTGGCAATTTCAAAAGTCTTTATAAGGCCTTGCACACCATTTTTCTGGGTCCTCCTCCTTCTCCTGGAGGTGAGGGGAGCACCCTGTTGCAACAGATCAGTAAAGATCAAGCTTACTAGCTGCTTTGCTTCTCAATATTCTCTGGTTGGCCTCTGTTATTTTCTCCTACCAATAGGGAACCTATGTAAGGACTCTATATGGGCTCTTGGATACCCCATAAGGGAAAAGGGCAATTTTTGTTTACAACACCATGGTCGTTCAACTCCCTGGAATTTTAGAGGCCCAAACCACCTTCCTTCCTGATGCCCAGTGCTATCTCAGCCTGCCCTGCCTTTTGCACCAGACTTGGCTAGACCTTTGCATTAACACCATTTCTCATTTTCCCAGTTCCCCACATTTTGCATTTTTGGGATAAGAAAATGCGAAGGGGTAAACCCTACACAAATCTGGAGTGGAGTCCCTAAGACGGTTGGATGGTGCCCTGTACGCCTCCTTCTGGCGACTCCTGCAGCCATGTTGGTGCCAAACTTATTGCTCTGCTTTCCTTTGCACCACGTCAGCAAGGTCAAGAGGGGGATATTGCCGTCTGGGCAGCCCAGGACCTCCATACACACTGGCCAGGACTGCTCCCTGGAGAGGTTATTTTGGTGCCTGCTAATGCAGCAGAACAGGGATGCGGGTGGCACCATGGGTTAAAACACAGAGCCTAGGACTTGCCGATCAGAAGTTTGGCGGTTCGAATCCCCGTGACGGGGTGAGCTCCCGTTGCTCGGTCCCTGCTCCTGCCAACCTAGCAGTTCAAAAACACGTCAAAGTGCAAGTAGATAAATATGTGCCGCTCCGGTGGAAAGGTAAACAGCATTTCTGTGCACTGCTCTGGTTCGCCAGAAGAGGCTTAGTCATGCTGGCCACATGACCCAGAAGCTGTACGCCGGCTCCCTCGGCCAGTAGAGTGAGATGAGCACCGCAACCCCAGAGTCAGTCACGACGACCTAATGGTCAGGGGTCCCTTTACCCTTTACCTTTAACCCAGCAAAAACAGCACAGGAGGCAGCAGTTATGAGTTACTAGTCTCTGCGATTCTCCAGCAGTCTGACTTCACCCCCAGAGGCACATTCCATGATTTTTCGATACAGACAGATGCCAGCAACAGACATTCTGCAGCAATTTGCAACTTTTATATTTTAGAAAATCCTCATGGAAATCTACCAGCATTTCGGAGCCTGTTGGATTGTGCCATCATGGTCCAACACATATTTAGCCATTCTCAATGTTAAACCTTCATTCCACTACACAGCCATTCAATTTCAGTGTCCATTAAACCAATTATACTTAACAATTCTGAAATGGTGTACACTGAAATGTGTATTGCTAATATGGGGTTTTCCCCCTACACTAGTTTTCTAAGGGACTCTAAGCTCCTAAATGATTACCTTTTGATTGTTTTCTGTTACTCTAAACTGAGTGTAACCTTTGATCATGTGACAAAGTCAAGGAGTTGCAAATCCTCATCTTGAAAGGGTGGCGGCTTTTTGTCATTCTCTGAAAGCCACAGAGAACAAAAGTATGTGATAATAATGGCTCTCCAAGAGGGATATAGCCTTAGGCAGCCTAAAGCAGATTGGAATGGGAGAGACACTGTTTTGATTTCTGGAGTGATCTTTTATTTCTAAGATGCACAAGACCTTGTGATATTTGGGATGTATACTGTATTTTGCATTTGCTGTATTTACTGTTTTTTGAAGGGTTCTGCAAGTAAACTTTGAATAAAACTTTTATGGGTCTGGACAATGATTACTTCCAAAAGGAGCCAGTTCTTATGCACCACCCACTTGCTTCAAACCACACAATATTAATATCTGCAATAGGCCTTCAGGCTGTCACTTCAGAGGTATACAGCCTTTGAACATGAAAGGTCCACTGAGCTATAGGTAAAGGGTAAAGGGACCCCTGACCATTAGGTCCAGTCATGAGTGACTCTGGGGTTGCGGCGCTCATCTCGCTTTATTGGCTGAGCGAGCCAGCATACAGCTTCTGGGTCATGTGGCCAGCATGACTAAGCCGCTTCTGGCGAACCAGAGCAGCGCACGGAAACGCCAGAGCGGTACCTATTTATCTACTTGCACTTTGACGTGCTTTCGAATTGCTAGGTTGGCAGGAGCAGGGACTGAGCAACGGGAGCTCACCCCGTCACAGGGACCTTCTCATTGGCAAGTCCTAGGCCTGTGGTTTAACCCACAGTGCCACCCGCGTCTCTTCCACTAAGCTATACCTCATGGCTACTACCTGTTGGTAGATTATTCTGTTGTTTAGTCATTTAGTTGTGTCCGACTCTTTGTGACCCCATGGACCAGAGCACGCCAGGCCTCACTCTGCCTCCCGCAGTTTGGTCAAACTCATGTTTATCGCTTCGAGAACACTGTCCAACCATCTCGTTCTCTGTCATCCCCTTCTTCTTGTCCCCTCCATCTTTCCCAACATCAGGGTTTTTTCCAGGGAGTCTTCTCTTCTCATGAGGTGGCCAAAGTACTGGAGCCTCAGCTTCACGATCTGTCCTTCCAGTGAGCACTCAGGGCTGATTTCCTTCAGAATTGATAGGTTTGATCTTCTTGCAGTCCATGGGACTCTCAAGAGTCTCCTCCAGGTAGATTATTCCACCTCCACATTTTTGTCTCGTCCTGTGCCCTGCACCCCTCAAACCCATCTGCCTGAGGGGCTATCATAAGCATCTTGTGATCATCATGTTGACATTGGCCACAGGACAAAGCCACATATCTGAGATGAAAACAAGCAGGGAAGCTGCCCGTACGTGGTGAGAACAAGCCTTTCTAGACCTTCATATACTTTTGCTTCTGCTAAAGAGGCCTCTTCTTGAAGAATCTACTGTCCCAAAAAGATAAGTTTCGATCTAAGAACACGTACACTAAAAGTTACTAGCCCTCATGAGTGCATGTGTGTGGAAATCTTTCAACCCTGTGCCATGCGTTGAAGAGTGAGACAGCTGCAATTATGGTTTTCTGGAAGCCCCACAACCATCTAGAGAGATACTTGGTGACCTACAAGCTGTTCCCTGGGAATAGAAGAGTTCCACTGTTTCCTGTTGTGGGATCCTTCTGCTATCAGCTTGAGAGATAAGCTGCTGATTCACTTGATTCCTCTTGGCCTCAACCAGGAGGTTAGACTTCCCAAACTAGTTCTGTTTGGTGCCCAAGGCTTGTTTCTGTGCTGTTACTAATTTGCACATTATTCATAAGATTGGAAATGAAGAGGGAATGCACAAGCTGGCCATGCGAGGGTGGGGTGTAATTTTAAAATGTGCTGTTGCGCATTAACCATAATTGCTGCGTTTGGAACTGCTTTGGCTTCCTCCAAAGAAGCCTGGGAGGTATAGTTTGTTGTTGTTGTTGTTTAGTCGTTTAGTCGTGTCCGACTCTTCATGACCCCATGGACCAGAGCACACCAGGCAGTCCTGTCTTGCACTGCCTCCTTTAAAGGTAAAGGTAAAGGAGCCCTGATGGTTAAGTCCAGTCGCGAACGACTCTGGGGTTGCGGCGCTCATCTCGCTTTACTGGCCAAGGGAGCCGACGTTTGTCCGCAGACAGTTTTTCTGGGTCATGTAGCCAGCATGACTAAGCCGCTTCTGGCGAAACCAGAGCAGCACACGGAAACACCGTTTACCTTCCCGCCGGAGCAGTACCTACCGTATTTATCTACTTGCACTGGCGTCCTTTCGAACTGCTAGGTTGGCAGGAGCTGGGACTGTGTAATGGGAGCTCACCCCATCGCGGGGAATCGAACCGCTGACCTTCTGATCGGCAAGTCCAAGAGGCTCAGTGGCTTAGACCACAGTGCCACCGGCATCCCTATTGCCTCCTTTAAGGTAAAGGTAAAGGGAGCTCTGACCATTAGGTGCAGTCATGACCGACTCTGGGGTTGCGGCGCTCATCTTGTTTTATTGGCCGAGGGAGCCGGCGTACAGCTTCTGGGTCATGTGGCCAGCATGACTAAACCTCTTCTGGCGAACCAGAGCAGTGCACAGAAATGCTGTTTACCTTTCCACCGGAGCGGCACATATTTATCTACTTGCACTTTGACGTGTTTTTGAACTGCTAGGTTGGCAGGAGCAGGGACCGAGCAACGGGAGCTCACCCCGTCGTGGGGATTCGAACCACCAACCTTCTGATTGGCAAGTCCTAGGCTCTGTGGTTTAACCCACAGCGCCACCCGTGTCCCACCTACAATTCCTTCTTTGAGTACTCAGACCAGGTATGGGAGGTGCTTGGAGAAGGGAACTCTGCAGGGAAGGGTGAGGCGAAGGAGCGATTATTATTATTATTCACCCCACCCATCTGACTGGGTAGCCCAGTCTGGGCGATTCCTGGGCTGCCTTACGCAAACCTGGCTGGCTGAGGGAAGGCAGAGCTGCTAGCATTACAATAGAGAGCCATCAAGAGTCGCCCACAACTTCTTATCCCAGGTGTGACCAAAGACTGGAGATTTGAAAGGTCAAGAGGCCCATTGGTTTGGACCACAGCGCCACCCGCGACAGACCCTGGGAGCGTGTCTGGAACCCCCCTGGACTTGCAGAGAGGGAGGGCGGAACATGACTTTTATAACAGTAGCATTGCAGAGTTGGAGATGACGCACAGAGAAGACAACCTGCATTCCATTCTTCTGCCGTTCTTCTGGGCCCGAAACCAAAAATGTCGGGATCTCCGCTCAGCCAAGCTGATAAAGCTCATTTTCCTCCAGCCGAGTCCTTCGGAATCGCCTCCTGACGATAATTAATGACCTGAGCCTTTGATGAGGCCTCAGGCACATTCCCGTTCAGAGAAGTTTCCAGCACAGGGAAGCGATGAAATTTATGGCTACGTGGCTAAAGAGTTTTATTTCTCGGTACGCAGACAGCAAAGAAAAATACATCCTCTCTCTATGAAAGCAGAGAGCAACTGAACAACAAAGGAACAGGAAACCAGTACATCACATCCGTCTCCCATGAGACTTCCAACAGTATGGAATATGTGGAATGTAAACAGAGCCTTGTGACTCAGCTGCTCAGTGGCAAAACAGAAACTAACAGACCCTGAGGGTCCAGGAGTTGCTCTTATGCTCAGATACTGCTTGCTGCCTTCTCATAGCCACCAGGCAGGCCACTGTGAGAGCAAGGCGCATGACTAAGATGGACCATTTGCCTGATCCAGCAGCCTTCGCTCATTTTCATCTCCATGATCTGCTCCTGATGCAGCATGGAACGGCTACATCACAACCACCACCACCACAACAACACACTAACACACCCAGAGGTTGTGCATCTCCTCATCTCTCTGTCTTCCCCTGTTCCAGCCATTGCCTGCCTGTGAGGCGTTCTCAAAGTAAAGGAAGGATTGAACCCTGATTAATAAGAATACACACAGAGGCTTGAACCAGCAAGACTCTGGGAAGGGTGCGTATAATAATCTCTCTCTCTCTCTCTCTCTCTCTCTCTCTCTCTCTCTCTCCCCCTCGGCCCAGGTCGTTTTATTCACAAAAGAACTTTTTACAGGGTGTTCGTAAGAACCAATCAGATTTCTTCTGAGCATTTCCACAAACCCCACGTGGGAGCAAAGTTAAACTACCAAAACTAATTAAGCACGGGTTAAACAAAGAACAGAACTACAAAGGAGAGCATTTGGCAACTCTGGAGGTGATAAACAAACAATATACATGATAAGAAGGGTGGCCAGGAGGACAGCGATCATTATCACCTTCATGTGAGATCTGTTTCCCGCCCTAAGATTAACATCCTGGGATTAACATATCAGAAAAGCTACATCAAAGAAACTTGCCCACTATCTTTGATGACCCAGGAGCCTGCCTGGCAAAGCAACTGGGCTGTGTACCCTGACTTATGAAGAGAGAGATGGGCAGTAGAGGAAATGGCCAGAGATGCAGAGGGTTGTGGGATTTGATCAGAAATTATTGTCAATGTATCAAACCCAGTCAACACAATGCATTCAACGTGGACACAATGGCTTGATGCATATTTTATCATTCCTCATAGTAATCCCACCTGACCCCACACTCTGAATATTTGCACTCCTACAGCCTCTCCCTTAGGGGGAGTTTGAGGACAGCCACTCCTTGCTTTCGGGGCCAGGGAGTCTGAATCAAACTTTGAAATGAGCCTGGGTCATGCTTTCCTCCGGCTTGCCTCGGCAATTCCTGTTCCTCCTTTCCTAGGTTCAAAAGGCAGGCTGCCTCCCACATGGAGCGTTTGGTGTGGGTGTGGAAATGGAACGGAGTATCTTGGGAAAGGGCATGGCTGGCTGGAATCGAGAACATGAGCTCGGCAGTCTATTAGGACTAATGGGGCCCTTGCTCCACCAACCCTTCTTGCTTGCAACCAGTTCAGAGGCACTGCCTCTCCTGCTGAACTCAGGAAGGAGAGGGCAAACGGGGACAAAACAATGGGTTCTCTGCCTTCTGACTCAGGAGCCGCAACAGGCATTAACTAATCACCTCTCCACATTGCAATATTTTGCAACAGGCCAGATCGCTTAATTCAGTGATGGCCAAACTTGGCCCTCCAGCTGTTTTGGGACTACAACTCCCATCATCCCTAGCTAACAGGACCAGTGGTCAGGGATGATGGGAACTGTAGTCCCAAAACAGCTGGAGGGGCGAGTTTGGCCATCACTGGCTTAATTAATCACTTTGTTTGCACAGAAATGGGGGCTTTGCGTGGGCCGTGTGGTGCTCCCATTTACCCCAAGTGCCAGAGAGCAGGTGGGTGGCATAGAAGACCCAAAGGGGTCTCCATCGAGTGCAGAGGGTCCCAAACTTATTTGGCCTACAGCCCCCTTTTCAGAAAAAAAATTACCCAGCCTCTGTCCGCCCCCGCCCCCCCAGATATCTACTTTCTTTAAGCAAACAAACAGAAAGATGCAGTGACAAATTTGCATTGTATTTTTGTCAGCAGCATTCTTAAGTCACCGCAATTAGCTATTTACAATCGGTGTACACACACACACACAAACACACACATACACAGTGGTACCTCAGGTTACAGACGCTTCAGGTTGCAGACTCCGCTAACCCAGAAATAATACCTCGGGTTAAGAACTTTGCCTCAGGATGAGAACAGAAATCGTGTGGCGGCGGCGCAGCGGCAGCGGGAGGCCCCATTAGCTAAAGTGGTACCTCAGGTTAAGAACAGTTTCAGGTTAAGAACGGACCTGTGGGACGAATTAAATTCTTAACCCAAGGTACCACTGTGTGTGCCTGTACACACACACACACACAGCTTGCATTTTGAGTATCTGTGGAAAATATTCACTACGACTTTAACTCCATGTTACATTGGGCGCCATTACGCAACACATCAAACACGTACAAACCCTTCTCAAATTATTCCTCCCTTCTTTCTCTATGCTTTTGCCACCCCCTTATTTTTATTTAATGCCCCCCCCATTGAACCCAAGGCTACTACCCCCCCTGATCATTTCAGTGCCCCCCAGGGGAGGTATATGCTTTTGGGAAAGCCCCATAAATAGAGCACAGGAGCCAACAGACCTTCACTCGCTTGTGTCCCTCAGCACCAGGCACTCAGAGGTAGGCTGCCACTGAGCATGGATGTTCTTTCTCTAAGAAGATCCCATTTTCCCCCCTCATGGCAGCCTGGTAAATGTCTGGCAGCCCGGCAACGCACCCCACAAGCCTCCCACCCTCTACAACTAAGCATATATTTAAAAAGGAAAGAAACTTGGGATCTGAGGAATCAGAATATGCAGTCTGACTAGTGAACCGGCCACTATTAGTATTGCTGCTACCAGAAGATGTCTGGTTAAAGGCTTAAAATGCACTTCCAACCCGGCTGCCCCATAAGATTTATGTATTCTCTGTCCTGTAAGTATGCCAACTTCAGAGAAAACTGAACCCACAAAATTTGCCTTCCTTAAACACGTTTCAAGCTGAGCTGCTGGGTGTGACCCGCTTGCAGTGAATTTGGATGTGGTTTCTAATAAAAGAAAGGTATAATCAATCCATTTCTGCAGCTGCCCCTCCCTGCCCCCCCCAGCTACGCCTATGGCCCCAAACAAACATTTCCTCCCTCCCCTTTATACACTCCCCATGCTGTGAAGATTTGGGCTCAGCTGCCGGGGAAATAATAGCACCTTTCCTGTTGGTTCGTCCAAGTCTTAAAAGTTCAGTCCTCTTTCTTCCGGTCCGGGATTCTTTAACAGTCCGGGATGAAGCAGCGACAGGCTATTGTTTAAGGGTTCAGCCAAACTTACCTATTGCCCTGTGCTTTCTAAACACAGGCTAGATGGCTCGGTTGGTTAAAGTGTGGTGCTGATCACGCCAAGGTTGCAGGTTCGATCCCCGTAAGAGACAGCTGCATATTCCTGGGGTTGGACTAGATTGTCCTCAGGGTTCTTCACAACTCTATGATTCTAGGTCTGTGCTTTAAAGCTCCGTGTCCAACCTCTTTTCATCGTCGTCTTCTCTCTCTCTCTGCTGCTTTCTCCTGGAAAACTTGTTCTTTAATGCTGAATCAAGACAAACAGCAACTTGGAGTTTCCATGCATTGTCGTTTGCTCCGATTCAGCAGTAAAGAATGAGTTTTGTGGGGGAAGCACGAGGGGAAAAACAAAATGTGTCAGAGGTGTGTCAGAGCTTTAAAGCTCAGGCCCGGCCCAGGAACATGACACAAAAGGAAACCATAAATCTCCATGACAGAACTTTAATAGGCTCTCTAAATATTTCAGTTTTATTAGACAGTGTTTTCATGCCACAAGCTGCTTTGCTCGGGCCGAGCCAACAGTCATACCTCGGGTTGAAGTAGCTTTGGGTTGAGCGTTTTCGGGTTGTGCTCCGAGGTGACCCAGAAGTAACGGAACGCGGCTCAAAATGCCGTCACGCGCATGCCAGTCTCCTGCTTGCTGCTGCCATTAATCGCACGTCCCCCCTCTGCATTCACTATCAGTGTATAAGACGACACCCAATTTCTGCCTTTTTTTTTTAGCAAAAAGCATCGTCTTAGACACAGAAAAATACAGTAACTAGCAGCAGTGCTTTTATTCAGCCAGAGCGTAGTTCCGGCCCCTCTCAGGTGGGCGCCATTGAGGCTGGTACTTCCTCTGCCTGCTGCTTGCCTTTACGTACTTCTGAGAAGCCCAAAACAAACATCTTGAGTCAACATGGAAGCTGGCCAGCATGTGTGAGCCTGCACTTGTTTACTATGAATCCACTAGGTCCTAGCTGTTCCTAGCCACAATTGAGCTATGGACTGGGGCCAATTATTATTTCTTCAGTCCATATCCCGTACAGCAGCAGTAGGCTTTAAGCTTTGCAGCCAGGCCTCTAGCGTTGCACGTGGACATGTTTCCACGAGGGTCCTTCTGAGCTGCCCTAGCCTTCTACCTGAATCTCAGAGAATGAGGGAGGCGGGGTGAATTTATGTGAGCGGTACCAGAACCAGGGCCGGCCCCGAAACCAGCTAGGGAGACAGCTTGTACCTCTGTGGGCGATGGATGTGGCTGTTGCCAAACCGGCCTCTGTTCAGGGCTGCCCGGAGTCGCCCGGCAACTAATGGCAACAACTTTGTGGTGTGTTCCGGCACCTATTTTCCTTGGAAAAAAGCACCGGCTAGCAGTACCGGGTTGGTTTCTGCAGGTCTGGGCGAATCTCAGGACCCAACAAGGCCTTTCCTATGTTCGTGATGTTAAGGCTACTAGCCACAATTGCTCAGCCAACAGCCACAATAGCCGCCACCCAGAAAAGCAACCATTGCCACCTGCTACAGGGCTTCTCAGGAGAACCACTGGAGACCAGGCCAGAGGGGGCTGTGGTCCAGTCCTGGAGGACTCGCCTTCTCTTTCCAAACAGCCAGGAGGGGAACCTCCATTTATAAAGGCAGTCCACCTCTGATTCATAAACGCTGAGGTCACAGAGCCGGCGGTGACTATTTACTTACTCACAGCAGCTTCACTCAACCTGATGTTTTCCACACATGTGGTTGAACTGTAGCTCACGTCATCCCTGACCAGACAGGCTGGGGTTGGAAATCCAACATCATCCATTGTTATGTATTGAAGTTCTCACCTTGGCCACCAGGGATATTGTGTATATAGTTTTCACTCAGGTCCACGTCAGCTAATTTAAGCGGGAAACCCTGGGGTGTTGTTGTTACAATGTTGACAGCCGGCTGCCTATAAAAGCAGACCGGCTGAGCTGTTCAGATCAGTTCTGTAATGGGTATGAGTTACTCGTGCGTAAACTGCCGCCTCTCCAGGCTAAATTGCCTTGTTAGACCTTTCTGACTGCACAGCCCTTCTCATCGTGGCTGCCTCAGTCGCTAGCAGAATCCGTCAGTGGGCGTTTCTTAAACCTCTTCCAACATAAAAGCTGTTTGACGCCCCGTCTCCTCCTCCTCTCACTGCGCGGGAGTCTTCTGCGCAGGGAGGGCGTGGGTAGCGGAGGACCTGTGCTCTCCTCACTGATGTCCAGTGAAGAGTCCTGGAGCCCTCTCTCCGATTCCCCCATCTGCCCCCCTTTATCCCTGGTGTTGCGCTGATTTGCTTCCCCCTGTACTGAGCTGCCTCTCCCCCTGCTGCTGGGCCCTTCGCCAGCATCATCTGGGAGCCCCCCCTTCGCCTCTCGCTCCGATGTCAGTTCCCTGACAAGTTCAGTTCCAGGTTACTTATAAAGAACTACTTGGAGAAATCTCTGTGTCGTCTGCTATGTCCACTCACTACTTAATATCTATGGAGAGCAGCCCATTTGGGAAAGGCTAACTGGTGGTACTGTGGGTTAAACCACAGAGCCTAGGACTTGCTGATCAGAAGGTTGGCGGTTCGAATCCCCACGACGGGGTGAGCTCCCTTTGCTCGGTCCCAGCTCCTGCCAACCTAGCAGTTCGAAAGCATGTCAAAGTGCAAGTAGATATAGAAGATATAGGACAATATATATAGATATAGGGCAGAAGATATAGGACAATGAAAACACGAACCACACGCCTTCTGA